>JARQOC010000003.1:433492844-433538573 GCA_033576535.1 Allobates femoralis
TGACGTCAAACACCAAAGCCTGTGCCTCTGAGCAATAGGCCTTGACTTCTGGCTTTCACTAGGCTTGAGAACTCCCTGTGCATGTGCATACTAAGGTCATGACATCACTACCTTCTGTTGTGCATATGTAGAGACATCCAGGCCTAGCTTGCAGAGACAGAGTTTCAGTACGCAGAGGTGGTAAGAATTATAGGTGCTGTGAACCATACAAGGACAGCGAGTAGCAGAGGTAGCGGAAGAAATGAGCGATATGGAATTAGTTATTGCAATTATTATTTATTTATAGAGCACCATTGATTCCATGCTGCTGTACATGAGAAAGGGATACATACAAAGAAAGTTAAAAATACAATGAACAAACTAACAGTGACAGACTGGTACAGAGGGGAAAGAGGACCCTGCCCTTTCGGGCTTACATTCTACAGGGAAATTGGGAGAAGACACTAGGTGTCTCGGGTGGTGGTGGAGCGCCAGCTCCAGTGGTGGTTGAGTGCCGGGTCCAGTGGTGGTGAGGTGGCACCATGGTCATTGGAGGCTGTAGGCTGTTCTGAAGAGAGGGGTTTTCAGATTCCGCTTCAAGGTTCCGAGTGTAGGGGATAGTAGGGGAACATACAATTGTGGAGGAAAGGAGGAGTTCTTGAGCAGATCGAAGATTACGAGTTTGAACTAATCTCCCGATATCATCCGAGATATATGAGCGTGACAGATTGTGGACGGCTTTGTAAGTCAATGTTAGTAGTTTAAATTGGATACGCTGGGGATTTGGGAGCCAGTGGAGGGATTTGCAGAGGGGAGAAGTGGAGGAGCAGAGAGGTGGATTTGTCGGGTAGCAGAGATAAGGAAAGATTGGAGAGGTGCAAGAGTGTTAGCAGGGAGGCCACAGAGAAGGAGATTGCAGTAGTCGAGGCGGGAGATGATGAAGGCATGCACTAGTACTTTAGTAGATTGAGGGTTGAGGAAGGGACGAATTCTGGAAATATTTTTGAGCTGGAAGTGGCGAGAGCTTGAATGTGTGGTCTGAAGGGTAAGGCAGAGTCAAGGATCACTCAGAGGTAGCGGACTTCAGGTAAAGGGCAAAGTGTGATGTCATTTATTGTGATAGATTGATCAGGTAAGGGAGGTGCACGAGATGGGTGAAAGATAATGAGTTCAGTTTTGTCTACATTTAGTTTAAGGAAGTGAGAGGAGAAGGAGGATATGGCTGATAGACACTCTGGAATTCTAGACAGCAGAGAGGCGACGTCTGGGCCAGAGAGGTAGATCTGAGCGTCATCAGCGTACAGATCATACTGGAAGCCATAGGACTTTATGAGTTGTCTTAGGGTACCTTTACACGCCGCAATTTTTGGCGGCGATAGGAAGCAATCTAACGTGCGCGTGCACATTGTTCATGGCTGCCTCAGATCGCCGAAGGCGCTTTTACACGCCACAATTTCGCCCTCAACCTAAGGCGATGTGTCGCCCGGAAGTCGCCACACCTACAGTGGGAAACATCCGATAGACTTCCCGTCGCCGCTTCACACGCCGCAATCCCCAAAGGAATGTAGGCGTATATGTTCAGCGCCGCAAGAACATAGGCGTGCCAGACTGGTTTACACCGTGCCCCAAACACACTGATTAGACAAAGCAATAGCGTTATGATTGGGCAGCCTGCGCTGGAAGGCTGGCTAATACATGACGCCATTGCCATTGTGTGGTGGTGAATGGACAGCTGTTCAAATATGGCGCGGTGTCAAGTGACAGCCAATGGAGACACAGTAGCCGCCACCAATCATCGCTGATAGGGCGTGGACTCCAGCACTCTGTGGCACACCTCTGGGAAATCAATAGGCAATGCAGATTCCATCACTATCGCCCGTTCACATGCCAAAAGCCAGGAATGTCGCCTTCATGATTGCCTCTGATTTTGGAGCAATGCTGTGAAATCGGAACCAGGTACCACCTTTTTTATCGCTGTAGTTTTTGTACAATTTTGTTAGGACTGGTGAGCATGGGATCCCTTGTCGTGGGTCACCAGCTTAAATGTCTTGGGCCAACACATGAACCAAAATCCCATCTATAAAGGTTTTTTATTTATCATATAAAAAACTTTTGCACTTTTTTATCCATCCAGGGTGCAGTTGGGCCCATAGGGGCGCCATTCATCTAGTGGTGCAGAAGCATCGTACTGTGCGGCCCAATGCTCAGGCAGCGGAGCGGTTGGGTAGCTTTCAGACACTCTGCATCATATGTATCAGTGTGAATGGTGTTCTATGCAGGCCTAGTGTATGCATGGCTGGTCGCCTCCCACATCTTGTTGGTAGAAGTGATTTTATCAGCCTGCAGCTGGGCTTGCTTCACATTTGGGCTCTGACTGCGTCCTGTAAGTGCATTTGGTTTCTGTTTTTGGCATGGATGGTGAGTTTTCTGATGCTGATTTTTTCTAGTAGTTTTTGTACAATTTTGTTAGGACTGGTGAGCATGGGATCCCTTGTCGTGGGTCACCAGCTTAAATGTCTTGGGCCAACACATGAACCAAAATCCCATCTATAAAGGTTTTTTATTTATCATATAAAAAACTTTTGCACTTTTTTATCCATCCAGGGTGCAGTTGGGCCCATAGGGGCGCCATTCATCTAGTGGTGCAGAAGCATCGTACTGTGCGGCCCAATGCTCAGGCAGCGGAGCGGTTGGGTAGCTTTCAGACACTCTGCATCATATGTATCAGTGTGAATGGTGTTCTATGCAGGCCTAGTGTATGCATGGCAGGTCGCCTCCCACATCTTGTTGGTAGAAGTAATTTTATCAGCCTGCAGCTGGGCTTGCTTCACATTTGGGCTCTGACTGCGTCCTGTAAGTGCATTTGGTTTCTGTTTTTGGCATGGATGGTGAGTTTTCTGATGCTGATTTTTTCTAGTAGTTTTTGTACAATTTTGTTAGGACTGGTGAGCATGGGATCCCTTGTCGTGGGTCACCAGCTTAAATGTCTTGGGCCAACACATGAACCAAAATCCCATCTATAAAGGTTTTTTATTTATCATATAAAAAACTTTTGCACTTTTTTATCCATCCAGGGTGCAGTTGGGCCCATAGGGGCGCCATTCATCTAGTGGTGCAGAAGCATCGTACTGTGTGGCCCAATGCTCAGGCAGCGGAGCGGTTGGGTAGCTTTCAGACACTCTGCATCATATGTATCAGTGTGAATGGTGTTCTATGCAGGCCTAGTGTATGCATGGCAGGTCGCCTCCCACATCTTGTTGGTAGAAGTGATTTTATCAGCCTGCAGCTGGGCTTGCTTCACATTTGGGCTCTGACTGCGTCCTGTAAGTGCATTTGGTTTCTGTTTTTGGCATGGATGGTGAGTTTTCTGATGCTGATTTTTTCTAGTAGTTTTTGTACTTTTTTATCGCTGCCAAATTTCCCAATTGCACGCCACAATTGCGAGGCAATTTCACAGCGATGGTGCCGGGGCAACAGATTGCCAGTCAGATTTCTCACCGCGGTTGTGGCATGTAAAGGTACCCTTAGGCCAAGGTATAGATGGAAAAAAGAGAAGGGGTCCCAGGACACATCCTTAAGGGACCACAACAGAGAGGAGATGGGGTGAGGAGGTAGTGTGGGAGTTGGAGACACTAAATGTGCAGTTGGAAAGGCAGGAGGAGATCCAGGAGAGGGCAAGTCAGTGATGCCAATGGAGGAGAGGATCTGTAGTAGGAGGCAGTAGTCTACTGTGTTGAATGCAAAGGACAGGTCAAGAAGGAGGAGGATAGAGAAGTGTCCATTAGCTTTAGCGTTAAGTAGGTCGTGAAAATGAGTGAATTTTTGCCTCTTTTAAAGAAATTTGCTTATATTATTTCCGTGCACTTTTTATCAAGACTGGTATTTTGTGTAGGAGCTTGATATCCAAGCACTGTTTGTAACAGTTCTGGGAAATCAAGTTATCTAGCTATTATATTTTTAATTTCTTTTTAATTCCTTATGTTCATAAGGACTAAGTGCCATATATTTATGGAGTTTGGTCTTGGACTTTAACCCTTTCATGACCCGGCCTGTTTTTACCTTTAATGCAGTTTTCTTAAACTTTTATTTTCATTTCCTTAAACCAGATATTTATTTACTATTTTGTGTGACATAACTAACATTTCACACATCTACTTTAAATAAGCACCATTTTTAAAAAAAATATTTTTTTGGTTAGGAAGTTACAAGGGTAAGGGCCACTTTACACACACCAACTTATCTGTCCAACTTCTGAACAACTTACTGGTTGCAGTGAAATCATGGACACATTGCTCCATTTTGTGGCTGTGTACAAATGGAACAATGTGTCCATTATTTCACAGCAACCAGTAAGTTGTTCAGAAGTTGGACAGATAAGTTGGTGTGTGTAAAGTGGCCATAAAAGTTTATCAGCAATTTCTAATTTTTTCAACATAATTTACAATTTTTTGGAGCGTAAAATCAGTTGTAATAGGTAGCAAACATCATGTCATGTTTGGAGAGCCCCTGACGTGCCTAAACAGTTCAAATCCCCCCCACAAGAGGCCCCATTTTGGAAACTGCACCCCACAAGGTATTTATTTAGAAGTGCGGTGAGCTCTATGAACCCCCTTTTGACTTTTTCTCCATAGATTTTCGTAGAATATTTTTTCCATTTGCAAAGACCCAAGTGCCAGAACAACAGAAACCCCTGCAATGGACCACATATTGAAATTGCATACACTCCTCTGGGAATGTATCTATGGGTAGTAGTGATGATTTTACCTCCAACTTGGGAGACTGGGGTTCAAATCCGATCCCTGCCATGTGGAAAAAATGTATAAATTAATAAATACATACCATATGATATATACTATATGCCCATAACTTGGGCAAGACTCTTACCACTATAGTACCTACCTTTCCGTGGCTGTTTTAATATAGTGGTTAAGTGCAACACTACCAATATTTATTAGGAGGGTCCTAGGGCAAGACTCCTAATACTATAATGTTTACCTCAATAAATATCCATGTAGAGATTATGTCCTGGTGATTAAAACCTTCATTGACAGCACACAGACTTAAAGGGAACCTGTCAGCTAGTTTATGCCCCTCCAGCTATCACTGTCTGTAGCTGTAGCTTTATAATATTATTCTAATCATCCCTGTCTGAGCTCATAGTGTAATGTGAAAGGTGAAAAAGAAAAGCATTTATACACTTACATTTCCTTATGTAATGAGGCAATTAGTCCCCAGCTTGGAGGACGAAGACTGTTTGGCAGGTTAATAGTTAACATTTTAGCCTTATGTTAGAACATGTTGGGAGACCTGATGTGATGTCATAACCATGTGACTACAATAGGCGTAGCTAAGTCTCCATAGGATATAAGTTTGCTTGCTTAGCTCCACCCACTATAGTCACATGACTGTTACATCACCCAAGTCCTTTAGCCATGCAAGTTAATAGTGAGTTAACTATTATCCTGCCAGACAGTCCCCCTCCTCCAAGGTGTAGACTGAAATGTAAGTGTATAAATGCTTTTTTTTCACCTTTCACATTACACTATGAGCTCAGACAGGGGTGATTCCAATAGTATTATGATGCTGCAGGTACAGATAGTAATGGCTGGGGAGGCATAAACCACCTGACAAGTTCCCTTTGAATTCATTGATGTGTCAATTTTAGTGTTTTATCATTCTGTCCTCAGATTCCCTTTAAAAAAAATTCAGACCCAAATTCTTTTATTTATTAGGATTTCTGCACATTTTGTGGTACTTTTGAACCTGGGCTCTATTAACCTCTTCAGTAATACACTGTATTACTTACGGGCAGCTTACTAGATCTTACTTTAGGTCTTTCAATTACAAACCAGCTAGAAAAGCGACCGCCAGCACCCTCTGATCACACTGTGTGGGCACCCACGGTTTTACAGGGGGAATCCATTTCTTTTGCAAAACTACTTTGGTTCTGCAGTCGGTATTGACTTATTGGCTGAGTAATAAAGTGTGTGTTGTCTATGAGGACAGTAAGTTATTACAAAGATGATAATCCTTCAAATGCTATTGGAATATTGTTTGACTGCTTTTTTTTTCCTTTCCAGCAAGTATTATACGTTCTGATGCACCTTTTATGGATCCAGTGTCAATGGTTGGCCATTTTGTGAGCCCCGATCTAATAGAAGGTAAATTCTTCCTGTTGGGTTTTATGTATGGATGTGACAGAGCACTGTACTGGTAATAATTACAACTAAACATAGTAAATCTCCAGTACAGACTTTTACTAATAGTTCCTAAGAATATAATTTCATATGATAGTCTTAAAGGGATTGCCTACTATTAGAGAACCTCAGCTTAATCAATTCAGGGTCTGAATTAAAGTGAAAATCGTTCATAATCACCTTCACATACATACTTCTCCCTACTGTGCTGAGGGCAGAGCAAAGTATTGTAGTGTGCAGTAACGGGCAAAGGCCATAGCTTGCCTTTGGCAGGGCAGAGTGAAGTATACATACATAGGAGCTCAATGTAGGACACTGTGTGGATAACCTAGGATGCATCATTCACACGAAGCAGGTCAGGAGAACAGCGATCGAAAAAAGAGAGGAGGTACCAAATCAAGACCAATGACACCTATCTATTTGGACCACCCTGTAGGTGAGTTTAAAAAAAAAAGCCTTTTCTTTGTGGAATGATATACAGCATTCCAATATGAGGGCTTACAGCTGCTTGCCCTACTTTATATGGGAAAACCTGGTGACAGGTTCCCCTTTATGCTTTTAAGCTAAAACTTGCAAAAGTGAAATGTACCAAATTTATTTAAATGCATATACTTTTTCAGAACTATGGCTTGTCTTTAAAGCCAAAGCATTATGCTTGGTTGGTTTTAAGTAACACATTTGCCAGCCTCCTGTGGTCTATGTTCTCTCCTGCTAAACTATATTCACTTTTTCTCATCATTTGAAAAATTGAACTCCGGATATTGTAATTTATAAATAACTTTATGTTAATGCTATTTATGCCCATGAAGGGGTTTTCTTACCCTTTAAAATGGAGCCAAAATAGTGTAGAATATTACCTCCACCCCCAACCTTAAATATGACTACACACATGGTCAAAATTGTTGGTACCCCTCATTTAATGAAAGAAAACCCCACAATCGTAACAGAAATAACTTGAATCTGACAAAAGTAATAATAAATAAAAAAATCTATGAAAATGAACAAATGAAATTCAGACATTGCTTTTCAACCCTGCTGCCACAGAATTAAAAAAAAAATTAAACACATGAACAGGCAGAAATGGCCTGGGCAGAAATGATGGTACCCCTGAAAATAATGTGATAAAAGGGACATGTTAAATCAAGGTTTGTCCACTAATTAGCATCACAGGTGTCTACAATCTTGTAAGCAGTCAGTGGGCCTGTATATAGTGCTACAGATACTCACTGTGCTGTTTGGTCCATGTAGAGTTATCACCAGAGTAAGCGAAGGAAAGAGGTGCCTCAGGAGATTAGGAAAAAAATTATAGACAAGCATGTTAAAGGTAAATCTTATAACACCATCTCCAAAAAGCTTGATGTTCCTGTGACTACAGTTGCACATATTTTCTTATTCGCTCCATTGGGAGACCCAGACATTGGGTGTATAGCTTCCGCCTCCGGAGGACACACAAAGTGCTACACTTAAAACAAAAAGTGTAGCCCCTCCCATACTGCCTATACACCCCCTCTAGGAAAAATCCCATCAGTTCTTAGCTTTGTGTTGAAGGAGGCACACTCTGCACTCATCAACTTTCACTTTAGTCATACCCACTCTCCTTGGGCATGTCTCCTTCCCCACCCTCGGGCAGGGGCGGTTGAGGTACCTATTGTTGGTACAACGGGCTGGAGCCCTCATGCTGTTTTCCTTCTTCACCCCTTTGGGGCTCTGAGAAGTGGGATCGTCACGGGCTCTCATACAACTGGAGCTCCAACTCCGTCCACAGCCCTGAGGGAACTGCTAGCAGGAGTTGTGTTACCCCCAGGGACCGGCCCCTGCACCGAATAAGGTACTCTGTGGCTGCGGCTGCAGTCCGGTCTCCGGTCACACTCTGGGGGTGATCGCTGTGCGGGACATACCTGGGCACTGGGTTCTCTCTCTGCCGGGTCCCTGCTGTGCTGCGGGTTACCCGGCTTCATCTCCGGTCCCCCGCGGCCTTCAGCTCTGAGGCGCTGGTCGGTTGAACAAATTTAGGTCCCGGCTTGACCGCAGCCTACTTTCCACCCGGTCTCCGAGCTCTGAGGTAGGCGGGATCGCAAGCCATCTTGGCAGGCTCTGGGCTTGGGGCACTCCCATCCTTTGGGTGGCCCGCCCCTCCCGGCCTTTGTGTTTGTCCTCCGGATTCCCGCGCTCGCTTGGCCACGCCCCCTCTTTTGGCTCCTGTGGCCATTTTATGCCTTCTGCGAGGCTGCTCTACAGCATCTCTGCTCCTGGACCCTGCTGCTTCTGGGAGTGAGCGCGACATCCGCAGGACACACAAACCACTTGTAGGCCGGTAAGCCACCCCAGTGCTCCCGGTGGTGGACTCCTTCCCCCTGCTTTTTTTCCCCCTCTGGTGTGATCCCTCTTGGAGGTTTTTTCACTTGAGGCGCCATGTCTTCCACCAGGAGCAAAGCCCCTAAGGTGCAGACATTCTATTCTTCTTGCACTGCCTGCAAGATTTTGCTGCCTGCTGGGTCTATCTTTCCCCATTGCTCTGCCTGCTCTACTCAGGAGACTCCTGCTGAGGTAGAACACAGGGCTTCCCCCAGCTCTGCTGCTGTGGAGCCTTCTACCATCCCTGAGGACCTGGCAATGCCACCTCCTCGGACAGCGGCCTTTACTAAGTCCTTCTCAGACTCCTTCGCCCAGTCTATGACAGCCCTGACCAGGGTATTGCAGGAGTCCTTGCAGGCCAGCCAGTGGGGAAGTGCCCCCGGGTCCTCTGATTCCACGCCGCAGGCGTTCCAGCGAGTCATCCCCTTCCAGGGGCATGGACTCCGGTGACAATGCTGGGGTGTCTTTCCCTGCTCCACGGCCTTTAAAGCGACCTCGCAGAGAGCCTTCTCCTGCTTCCTCTCATCTCACTGAGTCACATACTGAGGGATCTCAGATGGACGGGGATGAAGAACGGCAGAGTTCTGGGAGACCTCTAGAGGAGCCCTCTGAAGAGGATCTTTTAGTGGATGATTTGGTATCTTCCATTAATACCGTGTTGGACCTGACTGCTCCCCCTCCACCCGTGGAGGCATCGCTCTCGAAGGAACTGTATCAGTTTCTTCCACCGTCCAGGTCACATGGTTCGTTTTTTGATCACTCAAATTTTAGATCAACTGTGCAGACGCCCAGGGCTTGCCCTGACAAGAGTTTCACTAGGAAACAGAAGGATTCTCGTTATCCTTTCCCTCTACACGTGGTAAAGGGTTGGTCGGCCTCACCTAAGGTGGACCCACCTGTCTCTAGACTGTCTGCCAATACTGTAATGTCGGTTGCGGATGGCTCCTCTTTAAAGGACTCCACCGACCGCCAAATTGAACTTCTGCAGAAGTCAATTTACGAAGCTACTGGAGCCTCGTTTGCCCCTGCCTTCGCGGCAGTTTGGGCTCTGCAGGCAGTTTCTGCCTGCTTGGCGGAGCTTAATGTAGTGGCACAGGATATTCCTGAGGTAACTACTTTGACGTCTCAGGCCTCCGCGTTCACGGACTATGCCAGGATGGCTGTCATGGAATCTGCCAGTCGTACCGCAGTAGCATCGGCTAACTCGCTCGCAGCCCGCAGAATGCTGTGGCTGCGGGATTGGAAGGCTGATGCCACTTCCAAGAAGTTCCTCCAGGGACTCCCGTTCGCGGGGAACAGGCTGTTTGGGGAACAACTGGACGACATCATAAAGGAATCTACAGGTGGAAAGTCCACCTCCCTGCCTCAGTCAAAGGCACAGAAGTCTGGCCAGCGTCAAATGCATGCCAAATTTCGGGCCTTTCGTTCCTCTTCAAAGCCCTCTTCCTCTTCGTCCGCCCGATCAGACAAGGACCAGAAGTCAAATCGTTCATGGCGACCTAAGTCACAACAGAAGAAACCAGCCGGAGCCTCGGCCTCTAAGCCAGCCTCCACATGACTCTCCGCCTCCCCCAACAGCATCCTCGGTCGGTGGCAGGCTCTCCCGCTTCACAGACACCTGGCTCAGCAACATCCAAGACCAATGTGTAGCAGAGGTCATTTCTCACGGCTACAGGATAGAGCTGACCTCGCGTCCGCCGACTCGTTTCTGCCTCTCCTCGCCCCCTCCGGCAAAGGCTTCGGCCTTTTTTCAGGTGCTGGACGCCCTGCGATAGGACGGGGTCGTGGTTCCCGTTCCCTCCGCGGAACGCTTCCAAGGGTTCTACTCGAACCTCTTCACGGTCCCCAAGAAGGACGGATCAGTGAGACCGGTTTTGGATCTCGAGCTCCTCAACCGACATGTGAGGGTCAGGACTTTCAGGATGGAATCGCTGAGGTCCGTGGTTGCCTCACTATCACAGGGGGACTTACTAGCCTCGGTGGATGTCAAGGATGCCTACCTGCATGTTCCAATTGCTCCTGCAAATCAGCGGTGGCTGAGGTTCGCAGTGGGGGAAGAGCACTTTTAATTTGTGGCTCTGCCTTTCGGCTTGGCCTTGGCCCCGAGAGTCTTTACCAAGGTGATGGCAGCGATGGTGGCTGTCCTGCATTCCCAGGGTCATGCAGTCACTCCATACCTGGACGACCTGCTGGTTAGGGCTCCCTCTCAGGAACAGTGTCAACAGAGTCTCTCGATAACTCTCGACACTCTGCAGCGTTTCGAGTGGCTGATCAACGTGCTGAAGTCCTTTCTCCTTCCTGCGCAGACGTTAACCTATCTGGACATGGAGTTTCACACCATCCCGGCTCTGGTCATTCTGCCCTTGCGCAAGCAGGTGTCGATTCAAGAGGAAGTTCAGTTCCTTCTTCAGTCGGGTTCAGTCTCCATCAGACATCAGATGCACACTCTGGGAAAGATGGTGGCTGCTATAGAAGCAGTACCTTTTGCGCAATTTCACCTGCGTCCGCTTCAATTGCAGATTCTTCACTGTTGGGACAGGGCTCCCTCATCTCTCGACAGGCACATATCTCTGTTGCCGTCAACGAAGGAATCGCTCCACTGGTGGCTACTTCCCATGTCTCTGTCACGAGGGAAGTCCTTTCTTCCCCCCTCTTGGTTAATGGTGACCACGGACGCCAGCCTCTTGAGCTGGAGCGCCGTGTTTCTCCACCACAGAGCTCAGGGCACTTGGACGGAGCAGGAGTCCTCTCTTCAGATCAATTTCCTGGAGATACAGGCCATTTACTTGGCACTACTGGCCTTTCAGAGATTCCTAGTGGGGAAGCATATTCGGATCCAGTCCGACAACGCGACTGCAGTCGCTTATATCAACCACCAGGGAGGCACTCAAAGCTCTCAGGCATTGTTGGAGGTCCAACGTATCTTTCAGTGGGTCGAGGACTACGACTCTTCCATCTCGGCGGTCCACATTCCCGGGGTGGAAAATTGGAAGGCCGACTACCTGAGTCGGCAAGGCACGGACGCAGGCGAATGGGCCCTGCACCCAGACGTCTTTCAGGACATCTGCGACCGATGGGGAACACCGGATGTGGATTTGATGGCCTCTCGGTTGAACCACAAGGTTCCCGTCTTCCTGTCTCGCTCCCGGGATCGCCTGGCCTTGGGGGCGGACGCTCTGGTCCCAGTTTCGTCTTCCTTATGTGTTTCCTCCCTTGCCGCTGGTGCCCAGGGTCCTACGGAAACTCAGGGCGGAATGTCGACAAGCCCTGCTCATCGCTCCAGACTGGCCCAGGCGTGCCTGGTATCCAGATTTTCTTCAACTCACAGCGGGGGATCCGTGGAGACTTCCGGTCCGTGGAGACCTCCTGTCTCAAGGTCCGTTCTTCCACCACAATTCTGCGGCCCTCAGCCTGACTTTGTGGCCCTTGAGGACTGGTTGCTGACGTCTTTCGGGTTTTCCCCGGACGTTGCCACCACCATGAGACACGCCAGGAAACCTGCTTCGGCAAAGATTTACCGCAGGGTTTGGAAGATTTTCTTCTCCTGGTGCCTTCCTGCAATCATGTTTGGATAAGGGGTTGGTTCTCAGCTCCCTCAAGGGGCAGATCTCCGCACTTTCCGTGCTATTCAGTAAACGTCTGGCTAACCTTCCCCAGGTGAAGACGTTTTTACAAGGGGCAAGTCACCTCGTTCCTCCCTATAGACGCCCTCTGGACCCCTGGGACCTTAACCTGGTCCTTGCGGCATTACAGAAGCCGCCCTTCGAACCGCTAAGGGAGGTGCCCCTCTCCAGACTTTCCCAGAAAGTTGCCTTTCTGGTAGCTATTACCTCTCTTAGGAGAGTCTCAGAACTGGCAGCACTGTCGTGCAAGTCCCCTTTTCTGGTGGTTCACCAGGACAAGGTGGTGCTCCGACCTGTTCCTGAGGTTCTACCTAAGGTACTTTCTTCATTTCACCTTAATCAGGACATTGTCCTGCCGTCGTTTTGTCCTAACCCTGTTCTCCAGTATGTGAAGTCTCTGCATACTTTGGATCTGGTCAGGGCTGTCAGGATTTATGTCTCCCGCACGGCCTCCTTCCGCCGCGCGGATTCCCTGTTCGTTCTCCCGACAGGCCAAAAAAAGAGGGTCACCGGCCTCCAAGTCCTCTTTGGCTCGGTGGATTAAGGCCCCTGTTCAGGAGGCCTACCTTTCCTCAGGAATGCCTCTCCCTTCGGGTATTAAGGCACATTCGACAAGAGTTGTGGGGGCCTCGTGGGCTTTACGTCACCAGGCTACAGCACAACAGGTGTGTCAGGTGGCAACTTGGTCCAGCCTACACACCTTCACGAAACATCAAGTTCATGCGTACGCTTCGGCAGACGGTAATGTGGGTAGACGGATCCTTCAGGCGGCGGTCTCTCACCTACAATAGGAGCTGCCACATTTTGGGGGTCTTTTCCCACCCAGGGATAGCTTTTGGACATCCCAATTGTCTGGGTCTCCCAATGAAGCGAATAAGAAAAAGAGAATTTTGTTTACTTAACGTAAATTCTTTTTCTTCTAGCTCCTAATTGACAGACCCAGCACCCACCCTGTTGCCTTTAGGGGTTTGTTTTCTGTTTAAGTGGCTGGTGTTATACATGTCGCTTATAGGGCTCTGTTGGCCAATATTTTATGGCCGGACCTTCCGGTCTCGGTGTGGGTTTTTTGTCCTCCTTCCTGCTTATGCACCGAACTGATGGGATTTCTCCTAGAGGAGGTGTGTAGGCAGTATGGGAGGGGCTACACTTTTTGTTTTAAGTGTAGTACTTTGTGTGTCCTCCGGAGGCGGAAGCTATACACCCAATTGTCTTGGTCTCCCAATTAGGAGCTAGAAGAAAAAGAATTTACGGTAAGTAAACAAAATTCTCTTTATTCAGAAATTTAAGATCCATGGGACTGTAGCCAACCTCCCTGGCCGTGGCCACAGGGGTAAAATAGATGACAAAACAAATAGACGGATAATACGATTGGTAACAGAAGAGTCCAGAAAAACTTCCAAAGAGATTAAAGGTGAACTTCAAGCTCAAGGAACAACAGTGTCAGATCGCACCATCCGTCGTTGGTTGAGCCAAAGTGGAGTTCATGGGAGACAACCAAGGAGGACACCATTGTTGAAAAGAAACAGACTGGAATTTGTCAAACTATATGTTGACAAGCCACAAAGCTTCTGGGAGAATGTCCTATGGACATATGAGACAAAAATTTAACTTTTTCGCAAGGCACATCAGCTATATGTTCACAGACAAAAAAATGAAGCATATCAAGAAAAGAATACTGACCCTACGGTGAAACATGGAGGAGGTTCTGTTATGTTCCGAAGCTGCTTTGCTGCATCTGGCACAGGGTGTCTTGAATTTGTGCAGGGTACCATGAAATCTGAAGACGATCAAGGGATTCTAGAGAAAAATGTGCTGCCCCTTGTCAGAAAGCTTGGTCTCAGTCATTTGTCTTCATGCCTGCAGCTCGCTGCCTTCTTCCTGTCTCTGTGCTTGGCATCCGATCATGTGAATGGGACCCACAGCAATAACGTCACTGAGCCGCCCGGTCACATGATCAGCACAGAGACAGGAAGAAGGCGGCGAGCTGCAGGCAGGGAGTGGTGGAAGATAAACGCTGTAATTTATTATTTTAGTGTGTGCGCCTGCATGGGGGCATATAGAATGATGGCAGCAGGTGCATATCCAAAATGGAGCGGGTGAGTGCAGGATGGGGGGGTAAGAGCAGGCTCATATATGCCGCTCCCCCGTCCAGCTCTCAGCGTGGCTTCAGCACTGAGAGGTGGACAGGGGGACGCAGTGAATATTATATGAGCATAATAAACAGGGGCACCCTCTGCGCACCTGGGCCGCCTCTGCAGCCCCTGCCAGCCCCTGGACTGCGCTCCAAAGCCGCCCCCCAACACTTTACAGAAACTGTAGATTTGGAATATAAGACACACACCCCTGTTTCCCCCAAAATTTGAGGAACAAAAGTGTGTTTTATAATCCAAAATATATGATATTTCCTTTGTGTGTATTGGAACAACATGGAAAAAAACTTAGGAAAAAAAGGCAAATCGGGCATAATTTCATACAAAACCCCAAAAATGGTCTGGACAGAATAGTTGACAAAGAAGGTAATATTGTTGCGCCACTCTGTAATTGTCATCGGAAGCAGGTTATTTGAATGGGAACCTCACCTGTGCTTAAAAGCTTAATGTGGAACACGCAAATACACAATGCAAAGATTGAGCAAACTTCTCTTTTCATCTGGTTTAAAGGGATCCTGTCACCTCCAAAACGCCTCATAAGCTAGCAAAACATGTCCCTGCAGCATCCCATCACTAATCGCACACTTCTTTTGTCTCCTAAAAGCATCCTGTGAAAGTGCACAAAAACATTTTAATACTCACTCATTAGTGATTATAATTAGCAGGGGCTATATTCTTTAGTCACCAGGGGGTGCTGTTTTGCAGCCTGAATGATCCACCCTCTCTCTGTCTGTGCTGCTGTGATGTGCAGCTGAAGGTAGGACTAATGATTTGCATTCTGTGAGTGATAGAGAGGGTAAAGCCTGCACAAGCAGAGCACACAGACAGAGAGAGGCTGGATCCTCGAGGCTGCAAAACAGCCCGCCCTGGTGACTAAAGAATATAGCCACTGCTAATTATAATCACTAATGAGTAAGTATTAAAACGTTTTTATGCACTTTCACAGGATGCTTTTAGGAGACAAAAGAAGTGTGAGATTAGTGATGGGATGCTGCAGGGACATGTTTTGCTAGCTTAGAAGGCGTTCTGGAGGTGACAGGATCCCTTTAAAGGTGTGAATTTAAGATTGCCCACACATGTTACTTTCCACAGGTTAGTTTGAACGAGTATCACATGCTTGCAATAAGGTTGATTACTCAATTTTGGAAAAGTGCTAACTATTCTGTCCATTTCAAAAGAGTAATGGGTATTTGTGTGAGCGTTGGGGAATCAACCGGCACCAAGGCTTTTATGAATAGTTACCTCTCGGTTTTATTTGTACAATAAAAAGGCAGGGTCCTTTAGGCCACAACGCGTTTCTACGCTCTCCAAGCGTCTTCCTCAAGTGGAATTAAGGACCCATATGATATTTCTCTTTATATAGTGAACATACACCAATTAACAACAGGGGGAGGGGGAATGGCAAAACATGAGGGAACATCTAAAAACATGACAGGAGCATATGAAAAACTGGAATGAACTGCATAAGATATTGTTTGCCACAATTTAAATGTATGTACATATGGCACATATCATACTCCTCTTTCCTCTCTTTTCTTGTATATATTAAAAACATATAAAAATACATCTAAAAATGCATATAAAGATACATAAAAGTAAACATTAGCGGAGGTATTATAAAAGTCAATTGCATTAAAAACAATTACAATAATATAAAAAAATTTAAAAAAAATTTAAAACATATATGAAGCTAAAAGGCTTTTGTTAGCACATAATACTATTATAATTTATATGTTACATGTTATATATTATTCTCTAGTGAAATGTTCAAACCTTCTGGTATTAAAGTACCTATTCTAAAAATCCAGTAAGATTCTCTTCTATTCAGGCTGCTGATTCTGCCTAATATATTCTCTCCTATTCTATCTATTATTACCAATTTGAATTTAGAGGGATCTTTCTCATGTGTTTGTAAAAAATGTTTTGATACGCTATGTTTTATAAAACCTGTTTTGATGTTAAACCTATGTTTATTCAATCTAGATCTCATGCTCTGGATAGTTCTCCCCACATATTGGTACCCGCATGTACATTCAATCATATAGATGACAAAATTAGAAGAGAAATTTAACCTTTGTTTGATTTCAAACACTTCACCTGTAGTATTTGATTTAAAAGTCTTGGCCTTATGGACCATATTTTTGCAACATTTGCATCTAAGTGATTCGCATCTATAACAGCCCTTAGTTTTACTTGTATTAATGATGTTATAATTTTCCGTTGTATTTAATCCTATACTTCTGATTTTACTTGGGGCCAATATATTTTGAAGATTTTTTCCCCTGCGGAAGATTACTTTTGGTTTCTTGGGAAGAATTTTTGAAAGGATTGGGACTCCCTGTAGGATAAACCAGTTTTTTTCCAATAACTTATGAATATTTTTGTATGATTTATTGTAGGTAGTTATTAGTACACTATTGTATTTGGTTTCTGTCCATTCTTTTTTTCCAAATTTTTGTGAATAATTCCTCTCCTCAATCTTTTCCATGTATCCTTTTTGAGTATAATTCTTAGTTTTGTTGAAAGCATCAACTAATAATTTGTTTGGATACCCTTTTTCCTTAAATCTAGTTTTTAATATATCCGCTTCCCTTTTGAAATCCTCATCGTATGTGCAGTTTTTTCGTATCCTAAGATACTGTCCATAAGGTATATTCCTCACCCAAGATGGCTACTATCGAATTTAAGATAACTATTGACATCCACATTTTTAAAAAATGTGGATGTACTTAAGAGGCCTTCCTCATTTATTTTGATCATGAGGTCTAAAAATTGGATGCGTTCCTTTGAATACCGTATATACTCGTGTATAAGCCGACCTGTGTATAAGCCGACCCCCCTACTTTTGCCCCAAAAATCTGGAAAAACCTATTGACTCGTGTATAAGCCGAGGGTGGACCCCAGCACAGGTATACAGCCCCCAGCAGTGTGGTATACAGGCCCCCCCCAGTGGTATACAGGCCTCCCCAGTGGTAGTATACAGCAGCCCCAGTGGTAGTATACAGCAGCCCCAGTGGTAGTATACAGCAGCCCCAGTGGTAGTATACAGCAGCCCCAGTGGTAGTATACAGCAGCCCCAGTGGTAGTATACAGCAGCCCCAGTGGTATACAGCAGGCCCCCAGGGGTACATATAGCAGCCCCCAGGAGGTACCCAGCAGCCCCCTGGGGGTACCCAGCAGCCCCCAGGGGGTCCCCAGCAGCCCCCTGGGGGTCCCCAGCAGCCCCCAGGGGGTACACAGCAGCCCCCTGGGGGTCCCCAGCAGCCCCCAGGGGGTCCCCAGCAGCCCCCAGGGGGTACACAGCAGCCCCCTGGGGGTACACAGCAGCCCCCTGGGGATACACAGCAGCCCCCAGGGGGTACACAGCAGCCCCCTGGGGATACACAGCAGCCCCCAGGGGGTCCCCAGCAGCCCCCAGGGGGTCCCCAGCAGCCCCCAGGGGGTACACAGCAGCCCCCAGGGGGTACACAGCAGCCCCCTGGGGGTACACAGCAGCCCCTGGGGGTACACAGCGGCCCCCAGCAGCCCCCAGGGGGTACCCAGCAGCCCCCTGGGGGTCCCCAGCAGCCCCCTGGGGATACACAGCAGCCCCCAGGGGGTCCCCAGCAGCCCCCTGGGGGTCCCCAGCAGCCCCCAGGGGGTCCCCAGCAGCCCCCTGGGGGTACACAGCGGCCCCCAACAGCCCCCAGGGGTACCCAGCAGCCCCCTGGGGGTACACAGCAGCCCCCAGGGGGTCCCCAGCAGCCCCCTGGGGGTCCCCAGCAGCCCCCAAATGCTGGCACTCGCCCCCCCTTGCAAGGGCCCCCCCCGCTTCTCTTACCATTCCGAACTTCTGATCCGCGCCGCTCCTCGGTGCTCCTCGCTGCTCCGTCCGTCCGTCTTCTACATCCGGGATCCCCGGCCGTCGCGATGACGTCATATGCCTGCGACGGCCGGAGATCCCGGATGTAGCAGACGGACGGAGCAGCGAGGATGGAGCAGCGAGGATGGAGCACCGAGGAGTGGCGCGGATCAGAAGTCCAGAATGGTAATATAACCATCGGGGGGGGGGGAACCCTTACAAGGGGGGGCGAGTGACAGCATTTGGGGGCTTATATGCACTGCTTCCCCCTGCCGCTGATTGACAGGGGGATGCAGTGCATATTTAATGAGTGGCCCCACGTGACGGGGCCGCTCATACAGCAGCCCCCCCCGCCTCCTGCAGCCTCCACAGCCCCGGACACAGCCCCCCCCGTATTGACTCGTGTATAAGCCGAGGGGGAGACTTTTCAGCCCAAATTTTGGGCTGAAAAACTCGGCTTATACACGAGTATATACGGTAATTCATAGTGAACTTTAGACCACATTGGTTCATATTCAAAGTGTTTACAAAAGTATTAGCCTCCTCCTCACTCCCTGACCATATGATCAATAAGTCATCAATAAATCTCCTGTAGAATTTAATGTACTTAATACCTAGGGGGACTGTGCGATGGCCACGGATTCAAATGCACCCATGTAGAGACCGGCATAACTGGGTGCGAATCTCGTGCCCATCGCACAGCCCCTTATTTGTCTATTTAATGAATCCTGAAAACTAAAAATATTATTATTTAAAATAAATTCAATACTATTTTTTAAAAATTCCTTTTGGGTCTTTCTTATTGCAGGGTCTTTTGATATATAGTTTTCTATCACCTTTATGCCTTTACTAGCTGGGTGCCCGATGCAGATGCATCGGGATTCTAGAAGAGCGAGTCTCTGACTCGCAATGGCCGCTTCGCGGCCAATGCTTCGCTCTGCTAAGGCGACTCACCATGCCCGCTGCGCGGGCATAGCGAGTCGCCTTAGAACTGCTCGCAATGGCCGCTGCGCGGCCAATGCTTCGGGCGTATCCACATGACCACGCCGACTCGCATTGTGCGTGGACTTAGAAGGGGCAAAAAACCCATTCGCAATTATATAATAGATTATGAGGTATATTAGAATAAAGTGCACTAACGTCAAGAGTGATCAATAAAATTCCTGGCATTGGGGGAAGATCAGTTAATAATTTTATCAATTGGGAGGAGTCTTTGAGATAATATTCCAATTCTGTATTATATTTTTGTAAAAACAAGTCAATATAGTGAGATAAATTGCTAGTCAAAGAATTGATACTGGAAATTATAGGGCGGCCGGGGGGTGTTTTTGTACATTTGTGCATTTTTGGAAGAAAATAAAAGTGCGGAGTTCTGAATTTATCTATATTGAGAAATCTGAATTCTCTTTTATCTAATATCCCTAATGTTCTTGCTTCTTTAATCATTGCTTTGTATTCTGAGAACAGGTTCCCTAATGGATTTTCTTTCAGTTTTTCATAGTAATTATTATCACTAAGGGTGCTTTCACACAGCGTTTTTTTGTGATCCGTGGCTGTCCGTTGTAAAACTGACAGCCACGGATCCGATTTTGGCCCCATGTTATCCTATGGGCATGGATCACATCGGATTTGGCCTTATTGGCATCCGATTTTTGTCGGATGCGATCCTGGCCGTTTTTTTTGCTGTGCCCAAAATCGCAGCCTGCTGCGATTTTTGGCACAGCGGGTCAGATCGGACCGAATTGGATCCGACCTGATCCGTGCCAAATAACATGGGGCCTATGGAGCGAGGATCCGAGGAAACAGCTGAGCGTTCCTCGGACCCGATGTTAGTGTACTGAGCATGCTCAGTACACTAACACCGCTCTGTGCCATGTAATATCACTTCTGCAATGTATATTCATACATTGCAGAAGTGACATCTCCTGAAAATAAAGGGTTAAAAATAAAAAAAACTTCATTCTCACCTCTCCACGATCCAGCGATGCCTCCTGCGCTCTGTGCCTTTAGGACCTGGCCTGACGTCACAGTTGAGTCACATGGCCGGTTACCGCGGTAACCGGTCATGTGACTGTGACATCACGCCAGGTCCTGTTGATCAGAAGAAGAGAAGCTGGAAGCGCCGCGGGTGTCGCGGAGAGGTGAGAATGAAGTTTTTTTTATTTTTTAAGGTCTGCAAACAGGGGAGCAAAGAGGGGGGAGACAGAGGGGAGACACAGGGGAGACACAGGGGGACAAAGAGGGGAGACACAGGGGGACAAAGAGGGGAGACACAGGGGGACAAAGAGGGGAGACACAGGGGAGACACAGGGGGACAAAGAGGGGAGACACAGGGGAGACAGAGGGGGACAAAGAGGGGGTGCAAAGAGGGGAGACAGAGGGGGACAAGGAGGGGAGACACAGGGGGACAAAGGTGACAGGAGGGAGAGAGAAGGGGGACGAGATGACAGGAGGAGCAGGGACAGGATCCAGCTGATGCTGCAAAATATCGGGTCGGATGCCTATTTGGCATCCGATTGCAGTCATCAGTTTGGATCCGATGCTGTCCGAGGGGAGCAGCAAAAAGTCTGATCCCCTCGGACAGCACAAAAACGCTGTGTGAAAGCAGCCTAAGAATTTCCACACTCCTATTATTGTACCAATCAGCATTCATCACTACCACCCCTCCCCCCTTATCTGCTTGTTTAACTACCAGGTTTTTATTTTCTTTTAGTTTCCTCATGGCTACTCTTTCTCCTACTGAAAGATTATCTTTCTGTTTTATGTCAGTTATGTTCCTTATTTCTTTAAGGGCTAAGTTTTGAAAAGTCTCCAAATGAGAACCTTTGTGGTGTAGGGGATAATATTTACTTTTATTCTTGGGAGCTATATGTACAAATTTATCCTCCAGATGTTGACTCAAATTCACTTCTTTTTCTCTTTTTATTTGTTCATTAGACTCTATTCCTTTCATCTTCTCAATTAGGAAGTGTCTTTGTATTGTAAGTTTCCTTACATATTCATTAAAATCAATATATAGGGTAAGGGGATCTAGTTTAGACTTAGGACAGAAAGTTAATCCTCGCTTAAGTACTTAAGGATAAATTTGTACATATAGCTCACAAATTTGCAAAAATTTTGAAAAAAAGAATGGACAGAAACCAAATACAATAGTGTACTAATAACTACCTACAATAAATCATACAAAAATATTCATAAGTTATTGGAAAAAAACTGGTTTATCCTACAGGGAGACCCAATCCTTTCAAAAATTCTTCACAAGAAACCAAAAGTAATCTTCCGCAGGGGAAAAAATCTTCAAAATATATTGGTTCCAAGTAAAATCAGAAGTATAGGATTAAATACAACGGAAAATTATAACATCATTAATACAAGTAAAACTAAGGGCTGTTATAGATGCGAATCACTTAGATGCAAATGTTACAAAAATATGGTCCATAAGGCCAAGACTTTTAAATCAAATACTACAGGTGAAGTGTTTGAAATCAAACAAAGGTTATATTGCTCTTCTAATTTTGTCATCTATATGATTGAATGTACATGCGGGTACCAATATGTGGGGAGAACTATCCAGAGCATGAGATCTAGATTGAATAAACATAGGTTTAACATCAAAACAGGTTTTATAAAACATAGCGTATCAAAACATTTTTTACACATGAGAAAGATCCCTCTAAATTCAAATTTGTTTTTTTTTGTTTTTTTTTGTTTTTTTTATATTATTGTAATTGTTTTTTAATGCAATTGACTTTTATAATACCTCCGCTAATGTTTACTTTTATGTATCTTTATATGCATTTTTAGATGTATTTTTATATGTTTTTAATATATACAAGAAAAGAGAGGAAAGAGGAGTATGATATATGCCATATGTACATACATTTAAATTGTGGCAAACAATATCTTATGCAGTTCATTCCAGTTTTTCATATGCTCCTGTCATGTTTTTAGATGTTCCCTCATGTTTTGCCATTCCCCCTCCCCCTGTTGTTAATTGGTGTATGTTCACTATATAAAGAGAAATGTCATATGGGTGCTTAATTCCACTTGAGGAAGACGCTTGGAGGGCATAGAAACGCGTTGTGGACTAAAGGACCCTGCCTTTTTATTGTACAAATAAAGCCGAGAGGTAACTATTCATAATAGCCTTGGTGCCGGTTGATTCCCCAGCGCTCACACAAATACCTATTACTCTTTTGAAATGGACAGAATAGTTAGCACTTTTCCAAAATTGAGTAATCAACCTTATTGCAAGCATGTGATACTCGTTCAAACTAACCTGTGGAAAGTAGCAGGTGTGGGCAACCTTAAATTCACACCTTTGGGGCGTGGCTTAGCTATGGAGGAGAGCGGACGCTGATCCCAGGAGCTCCTCCATAGCCGACACCAAAACGGCCGATTTCACCCGGCGTGTCAGAATAAAAACATGCCCAGAGGCAGAAGGGCTTCCTCGTGCACCCCACAGATCCCCGCAGACCGGAGGAGAACACCGCTGGAGCGATTTCTCTCCGGCAGGAGGCTGGAGACAGAGGGGTCACCAGCGCTCAAGATGGCGCCGTCCCACTCCTCACAAAGAGGGAAAGGACGAGGAGAGGGACAAGAGACAAAGGAGCGGGAGAAGACAGCTGAAGCAGCCCTGGTCCGGTCCCCTCCCTTAGGGTGCCGCTCTGAGTCCCCAGCGATGCAGCAGTCACCCGGTGCCCAGAAGACACAAGGTGAGGGGGATGTAACAGACCGGGAGCCCGGAGCACGGAGGGCACATGGAGAGAAGGTGCCAGGACGGGAGGGCGCCATGGTGGGAGGACAGAGTGGAGGCTCCCATAATAAATGTACTGCTCAGGTTGCAGTGAAAGAGGCCCGAGAGGTTGTACAGCCCAGGGGCTTCTCACTACAGGTGCAAGAGCCGTCAAGAGGCTGGGATGACAGAGATAAGCAGAGCACATGCACCCAGGGACAGGGGCAAGAGGTCGGTGAACGGGATGAGGTGGGGAGAGAAGTGGAGGAAACTTTGGAGCCATTATGCATGGACACAAGCAGCCCCTCCAACATAACCTACAACACAATGCAGCTCCAGGAGATAGGGAGGGAGGCAGCAACAGGCTCAGCACAGTTACAGGACAATATGCTTTTGAATACAGGTTCCCCTGCCACACGCTTCTACACAGCATACCAGGCCATGCATGGTTCATATATAATGGACAATGGAATGAGAGCTGACGCTAGGGGGGCCCCCACAACACCCATGTTACTGGGCTGCGACCAGTCTTTGATGGACCTGTTGAAATCGCTTTCCACAAAGCAAGATATTGACGCCATGGCAGCACGTTTAGAGGCATCACAGGAAAAGGCACTGACGGCAGTTAGAGGCGAGATAGATAAACTTGCAGCCCGTACCGTGAAATTAGAGGAAGCCAATACCACACTTGCTCAGAAAGTCTCTAAATTGGAGAAAAGTCTAATAAGCACCCAGGACTATGTACAACAACTAGTATTAGCCCAGGATGACCAGGAAAATCGAGGTCGCCGAAATAACATACGCTTGAAAGGTGTTCCAGAGAACTTTCCAGCTAACGAACTGCCTGCCAGGGTGATAGAGATTTTTAATAAGGTCTCCCAAAAACCCAAGGACGCTCGAGTCATGTTAGACAGAGTACACCGAGTTGCACGTCAACAGACCTCTAAGGCAACCGGCCCCAGAGACATACTCTGCAGGCTTCACTATTACACAGACAGAGAAGAGATCTTGCAGCACGCCTGGCATTATGGGCGCCTATTTCTGGACAATGTGGAAGTCCGATTATTCCCAGATGTTTCGGCTCGCACCTTAGCAATGAGACGCCTGCTTGCCCCGCTGTTACAGAGAATCAGAGAGGTGGAGGCATCCTATCGATGGGGACATCCGTTCCACCTCATTGTGAGGAAGGGAGAAGAGCAGTTTTTCCTTAAAAGACCAGAGGAGCTCCCACAGCTTTTTGACTTCTTGAACACTACACCAATCCCTGTGCCCAATTGGCTGTTGATAGAACTTCCACGACCACCGCAGCCTGTGCGCGATACGCAGTCGCAGTTTGGTTCCTCCCGCAGACGACGACGGGATTCTGAAGATATGCCTGATAATCACAGGCCTCGAAGCCATAGGTCCCAAAGGCGTAGCCCAACTTGAATTAGTAGCTGCTTGGAAAGGAAAGATGTCGTGAAGTTATCCTGTCTAGTCCACCTAGTTTTTAAGCAGTATATCGTAGGATGTTGTATAGAAAACACTTTGGAGGGCTACCCGGCCTCAAACCATGGCTTACTTTCACTGTCTGGTACCACTTCCGGATCCCCCCCCTCACCCTCCCTCCCCCTTCTCCCCCCCCCCTACCATCTGTACACATCCAGTCCCCCATACACATTCCACCTCCCTCTCCCTACCCCCTCTCTAACCCAGTGGGCATCCCTACCCCCCCTCTCTATTCCCAGCATACCCCCCTCATCACTACACCCCACTTCATTCACCCCCCCCCCCCGTTGCATAACCACCCTCCCGGAACACCGCCATAGTGAGAATGTAATATCGTCTACATACCAGAGAGATAAGCTGTGAAATAGTAGAAGACATTAGTATCATTGCACAGTCCGGATAGACGAAGTAGAAAGAATATCTTTCCACCTACCAGAGAGAGGAAGAGGCCTGCAATATAAGGTCCTTTCTTGTCACCTTCCCATCTAGTATATAGGAAGTGGAAGCGGAGACCTTCGGCTGGAGCCGGAGGGAATTATTTCTACTCATCGTGTTGTAATTATATATCCAGATTGAGAGATAACTATTGATTGTACTTGACTTTTAACCTTCTTATTTGTCTGCCCATCTATTTTCTACCTTCCCCATCTTACCAACCCCTCTTTTCTTCTATCGCTCTATCTACCCCCCACCCTCTTGTTTCTATCCTCTTCCCGGCGGAGGAGGGGGAGAGAGGAGCGCTCAAGCTTCAAAGAACATGCCGACAGGGGACTCATCTACGTTACGGTGTGGTACCATTAATGTCCGAGGTCTTCACAGTCCAGGTAAGAGATCCATACTGGCCAACTACTTACACAGAGAACGCGTCCAGGTGGTGTTTCTACAAGAGACACACCTACACGCTACTAAAATGTACAAGCTACAAAGCAATCGTTACCCGGATGCCTATCATAGTCTCTCTCCTGACCCGAGATCTAGGGGTACTAGTATCCTCATCTCCCGCTCTGTACTGTGGGAGCTAGTGGATACAAGAAGTGACCAGCAGGGTAGAATGATCCTAGTAAAGGGTCGGGTGGCCTCACAACTCTTCACGTTTGCTTCCCTGTACCTACCTAACACGCACCAGCCAGAGGCGTTACAGACGCTCCTAGACCAAGTTGGGGAATTTGCGGAAGGCATCCTTTTGGTAGGGGGGGATTTCAATGTCGCATTGGAACCGCATCTTGACACATCTTCAGGGTTACACGCCATTTCTATCGCAGGTAGGAGAAGGATAAGGCGAACCCTACACGAACATCAACTTATAGACACATGGCGCCTGCAGCACCCCTATGACAAGGACTTCTCTTACTACTCCACTGTCCATAACTCCTATTCGCGACTTGATTATTTTTTCATAAGTCACAAAGATCTTACTCTAATCAGGACAATGGCCATAGACAATATAACCTTCTCAGATCATGCTTTGTGCACCCTGGAGATAGAGATGCCACAGGTTTCGGCGAAACAGTGGCAATGGAAGCTAAACCCCGCTCTCCTAGAGGACCAGACGACAATGCTAGAGTTGAGACAAGCCCTGTCTGACTAATTTAGGGAGAATTGTGTACCAGAGACCGCGCCAAATTCAGTGTGGGAGGCCCACAAATGTGTAATTCGGGGTATTCTGATTAAACACGGCACGAGACTGAAGAAGGACAGGGACAGGGAATTGAACGAACTACTGTCGAGACTGAGGTCACTAGAATCTGAGCATAAAAGACGATTAGATGCAGACGTAGCAAGAGACCTTGGTAAGACGCGTGACGAATTAAGGAATATACTCAACAAAAAGGCAAGGTTCTGGTTGGCAAAATGCAGACGTCAATTCTACGAATATGGGAATAAGACTAGTAAATTTTTGGCGGGAACACTGAGGCGACAAAGGGCTAGGACCTTTGTTTCGAACATAGGGGGGGCAGCGGCAGAGAGGGTGGCCCAACCTTCACCAGTGGTTGCGGAGGCATTCCGGAAGTACTATGAGAAACTGTACAATGTAGACAGTGGGAACTCCCTGACGCAAGCTCCGACATTTCTTCCTAAAATCAGAGATTACCTAAAGCAAGCGGCAATGCCGAAACTGAGGGAGGCAGACGTAGCTGCCCTTGAACTTCCTATTTCCAGCCAGGAAGTCACAGAGGCTATTACATCCCTAAAAAATGGTAAAGCACCAGGCCCCGATGGATTTTCAACGGCTTATTATAAGAAGCTGAAGGAAATAGTGGCCCAACACCTTCTAAAAATTTTTAACGATCTGAAAAGTGGAAATCCCCCCCATGGTGACACCCTCAGGGCGCACGTTGTGGTGATACCTAAAGAGGGAAAGGACCCGGCACAATGTGCAAGTTATAGACCCATATCGCTTTTGAATGTGGATCTAAAACTGTTTGCAAAAATTTTAGCATCAAGACTAGCTCCTACCATGGTGGGGATCATTCACACGGATCAGGCAGGATTCACGCTGGGTAGAGAGGCGCGTGATAACACGGTTAAGGCGATCAATTTGGTCCATGGTGCCAGATGCCGGGGAGTTCCCTCCATTCTATTATCTACTGACGCAGAGAAGGCGTTCGACCGGGTTAATTGGTCCTTCTTGAGGGAGGCTCTTAGGTGTCTGGGCCTGGGACCAAACATGATGAATTGGATTATGGCTCTATACACCGGCCCGACAGCACGGGTCAGAGTGAATGGGTGCCTCTCGGATCCATTCCCGATACATAACGGAACCAGGCAGGGGTGCCCCTTGTCGCCCCTGATCTTTGTGCTTACCATTGAACCACTACTGCGGAAAGTTAGGGCTAACCCAGACATTACTGGGATAGAAACAGGGGGGGTAGAACATAAGATCGCGGCCTACGCTGACGACCTCCTCTTCTTCTTGTCTAAACCAATGACATCCCTTCCTAGTTTAATGAAAGAAATTCAATCCTTCTCTAGATTGTCAAATTTCAAAATTAACTTTCAAAAATCGGAGGTTCTTAACGTAAATTTGCCGTCAGGTATAGCGACCACACTACAAGCTTCTTTTAGCTTTAAATGGAATTCCAAATCTATCCAGTACTTAGGAATCAAACTAGCGGCTAACCCGGATATGCTGTTTAAGTTAAACTTCCCACCACTTTTGGCTAACCTCAAGAAGGACTGTGAGAGATGGTCGAAGGTCTCTTTCTCATGGCTGGGACGTACCCATGTGCTCCGGATGAACGTCCTCCCGCGCCTCCTCTATTTGCTGCAAGCGATACCGGTGAGGATCCCTGCCTCCTTTTTTCAGGCTGTTTCCTCTCTCCAGACCTCATTCGTATGGGGGGGGGAAAAAGCTCGGATCAGCAAAGCCATATTGTCCCGCCCTAAGTCGAAGGGTGGTATCGGTTTGCCGAATTTCAAACTATACCACCTGGCGGTACACTTTGCCAGGATGGTAGACTGGTGTAGGAATGCAGGAGGGAAGGCATGGGTGAGCATAGAGCAGGCTTTTAGCTAGGTCCCCTTGACTAGACTACCCTGGTTGCTGTCGGCGGCACAGAAAGAAATAGGCACACACCCCACGTTGGGAGCGACAGTGCACTACTGCTCTTCCCTCTGGACTAGACAATTCATGATCCCCACGTGCTCTAGACTCACGTCTGTATTGTGCCATCCAGGCTTTAGTCAAGTAAGAAACGACGGAGTGATAAAACAGTGGATAGCAGCTGGCAGAGACAGAGTCGAGTCTTTTAGAGAGGGAGACGACTGGCCATCCCTGACCGCCTTACGGGGCCTGGAGACACCCGCCCCCCTGGGTTGGTGGAGATCCTTACAAATACGACACTTCTTGAGTTCCTTACAACCACGGCGTTGCTACGTCAACCCCTTGACACAGTTTGAGATTCTTTGCTCAGGGAAAGGACCGATGAGACACGTTCTCTCTATGGTCTATGCGATGTTGAACATCCCCCCGGACCAAAAACCCCCATACTTTATAGCTAATTGGGAGAGGGAACTGGGAACAAAATTCTCAGACACCCAGATAAATAGAATCTGTAATCTAGCCCACAGCACTTCCATCAGCTCGAAACAACAAGAGGCTGGGTATAAAATTGTGTCTAGATGGTACAGGGTGCCGGAGAGACTACATGCCATGTATCCCTTGGCAGATGCTCAGTGTTGGCGCTGCAAAGCGGAGAAGGGATCTATGATCCATATTTTTTTGAGCTGTGACAAACTCAAGGCTTTTTGGGAAGGAGTAGGGACTGTGGTGGCTCGGGTGACGGACTACACGGACCCCCTTAACCCAGCAGCGGTCCTTTTGCACCTAACGAATATGTCAGAAAAAAGATATAAACATTCTCTGTTGAAGTTCTTGATCACTGCGGCAAGGGCATGTATACCCGTTCTATGGGGTACGACATCCCCTCCACGTCTCTCCGATTGGATTGGTAAAATTAACGAATTGATGCTAATGGAAGATCTGACAGCGTCCATGAATGATTCTTTCTTGAGACATTGGACCACATGGTACAAGTGGATGGAATTCCAACAAACATCCGAATACGACCGGCTGCTGACAGACTGCGGGTTAGAGACTGGAGTTAGAGTACTAAGAGTCTAGTACCTCGAGCTGACCTCCTCCTCCGTCACCTCCGTTCCCCACTTTCTTGATGTTTGTGCAACCTTCCCCCTTTTTCCTACTCACTGGTCGGTTGGCCCCGACCATCCATCGTTCCCTTTCTTGTCTTTCATTCTTTGTGCATTTTCCTTTTCCATCTCTGTCTTTTGAAATTCTTATATCGATACGTACAATAGGTTGTCTGGAGACATTTAAGTTAAATGTGATATTTAGGATTTTATTTGGCCTTATTGGAAAAAGTTATAGTTGATAACCATTGAACTCCGAAAGGGTGCCTTTGATGTTGGAACTACAGTGAGACTTCTTGGACTAATAAAAACAGAAGACGTATTGTGCCCTTTTAGTGGCAATTTACAGTTTAGTAAATAGGGGAACTTATCCCGAGAGATCAGAGTGTTTGGCATTTGTTGTTACGTTATAATTGTATACTAAGCTTCCTGGAAATTAACACAGGAGGCTTCAAAGGCTGTCGATCTGACAAAACTGTAACTCTTGTTTCTTTTTTGTACAAGTTAAAAAATTTTAAAAATTAAAGAATTTAAAAAAAAAATAAATAAATAATAATAATAATTCACACCTTTAAAGGGATCCTGTCACCTCCAGAACGCCTTCTAAGCTAGCAAAACATATCCCTGCAGCATCCCATCACTAATCTCACACTTCTTTTGTCTCCTAAAAGCATCCTGTGAAAGTGCATAAAAACGTTTTAATACTTACTCATTAGTGATTATAATTAGCAGTGGCTATATTCTTTAGTCACCAGGGCGGGCTGTTTTGCAGCCTCGAGGATCCACCCTCTCTCTATCTGTGTGCTCTGCTTGTGCAGGCTTTACCCTCTCTATCACTCACAGAATGCAAATCATTAGTCCTACCTTCAGCTGCACATCACAGCAGCACAGACAGAGAGAGCGTGGATCATTCAGGCTGCAAAACAGCACCCCCTGGTGACTAAAGAATATGGCCCCTGCTAATTATAATCACTAATGAGTGAGTATTAAAATGTTTTTGTGCACTTTCACAGGATGCTTTTAGGAGACAAAAGAAGTGTGAGATTAGTGATGGGATGATGCAGGGACATGTTTTGCTAGCTTAGGAGGCGTTTTGGAGGTGACAGGATCCCTTTAAACCAGATGAAAAGAGAAGTTTGCTCAATCTTTGCATTGTGTATTTGCGTGTGCCACATTAAGCTTTGAGAACTTGAGAACTTGAGAAATGCAGAATTTTACAACCCAATACCCTGGAGCTAATCTACCTGAATGTGAACGGCAGAGAAAAATGGACTAAAGGTTACAACGCAGGATAGTCTGAGTGGTGAATAAGCAGCCCCAAACAAGTTCCACAGAAATTCAAGCTGTCCTGCAGGCTCAGGGTGCATCAGTGTCAGAGCGAACTATCCGACGTCATTTGAATGAAATGAAAGTATATGGCAGGAAACCCAGGAGGACCTTACTGCTTACACCAGGGCTGTGGAGTCAGAATCGTTGAGGTTTTCAGTATAAAATGGACCAACTCCGAAAATATATAAATAAATTGAGTACAGTAGTTCAATGCGGAATAAGATGAATATTATTATAAATTACTAGCTGTACTACCTGGCTACGCCCGGGTTAATAAATAACTGCTGTTAGCTATAACAAAATAGAATTTGAATATGTCATATTAATGACCTGTAGGAAAATAGAAGCTGAGCTGTGATTGGTTGTTATAGGCAGACTAATAAATCTCCAGCCAACAGTAAACCTACCCCCGGCCGAGCAGTATATATTACCTCACACATACACGTAAAAGACAGCTCATGTGACTGACACCTGCCTTATTTCCCTATATGGTACATATGTTGCACATTGGCTGTTTTTAATCAGATGTTTATTTTTGGAAATTCAAGATACCAGACATATGAGGCGAGTTGTGTGAGGTGAGTTGTGCACATCTGTGTCTGTCTGTGTGGTGGGTGTGTGTATGTCCCAGTGGTATGTGTGTGTCCCTTTGGGGGGGTCCCTGTGGTGTGTGTCCTTTGGGAGGGAGGGGTGGCCCTGTGGTGTGTGTCCTTGTGGGGGGAGGGGTGTCTCTGTGGTGTGTGTGTCCATCCCTATGGGGTCTGTGTGTTCCTGTGGGGTGTGTGTGTGTCTGTGTCCCTGTGGAGTGTGTATGTGTGTATGTCACTGGTGTGTGTGTCCCTGTGGAGTGAGTGCATGTGTCCCTATAGGGTGTGTATGTGTGTGTGTCCCTGTGAGGGGGGTGTCTGTGTGGTGTGTGTCTCTGTGTTGTGTGTGTCTCTTTGTGGTGTGTGTTTGGGTGCGTGGTGAGTATCCAATGTTGGGGTTCCACCTTAGCTGTTACTCTTTGTGTGCATGTGGTGTGTATACATGTCCCCGTGCATGGTGAATATTCCATGTCGGGGCCCCGCCTTAGTGACTATATGCTGGTATATGCTGTTAGTTGTGAATGAGAGTGGCTTAATGACAGCGCCAAAGACTGTCAACTGGTAACTGTCACTTTCTCTCCATTATGTAGATAGGGCCAAAATTGTTTGGTGAGTTGGAATGCGCAGGGTGAAAATTGTGACATGTGACTGTGCAAAATTTTGTGGCTGTAGTTGCGATGGTGTAGATGCCAATCCCGGACATACACACTGTTAGACAACGCCCCTCGCATATGATCCCCCGCACTATGTCTCCCCCAAAATGCGCACTGTCACATATTGAGCCCGGTATAGGGTGTGAGAGAAAGGGACGGTCCGCTCCGGGTCTTTCAAGGTCCCGGAAGGAGACACGGAGTTAAAAGCCTGGTTAGGAGGCAGGACGGGGTTCCTTGTACACAGCTTTTTGCCTAAGCTGCAGCAGCAGAGATAGACTGGAGAGGTCTAGAGTTCCAGGAGGCCGTGTGCTATACTAACACGGTCTAGCCCGGGAGGGCTGGGAGCTCAGGGTGATCTATAACGGAAGCCCATAACCTGTAAGGAATCGGGTTACTTTGTGTGAACTGTATCCTGTGGACCCGGCTGCGACCCGGATTCCGGCAGCTTGTGCCCCCGCTGTGTGTATCAGCAATAAAACCAGGTACTGTTTGAACTACTACCGGGCTCAACGTGTTTCCTGACTTGCAATCCCGGCGCTGCCCCACATATGGTGGAGAATGCGGGCAGCCTAAACCACGAACTGCATGTCCATACTGAAGCCGGCCACGCTACAGTTCAGGCCTGCCGCTGATATGGAGGAAATCCTAAGGCAGCTGGTACCTACCCAGCAGCGGCAGCAAGAGCAGCAACAGCGACACGAGGAGCAGCAGCTCCGACAACAGGAACCGCAGCAGCGTCAGCAGGAGCAGCAGCAGTTGCGACAACAGGAGCAGTTTCTACAACAGCAGAAAACGAATGAACTGCTCCTGCAGCAAATTATGGCCCTACGAGACCCGCCAGCAGCACCTCTCCCGGAACGGCGTGAGGCCCGGGACCGGGTTCGGTCGGCAGTGCGGAAGCTGAGTCCAGAGGACGACATAGAAGCCTTCCTCACAGTCTACAAGCGCACTGCAGAGCGAGAAGGCCTCCCTGCCGCTCAGTGGGCTGAAGTGGTGGCGCCATTCCTGATGGGTGATGCCCAGAAGGCCTACACGGACCTCCGTTGGGAGGATGCACAGGACTACGCCAGACTCAAAGGTGAGATCCTTGCTAGACTGGGGGTCAATACTTATGTCCGAGCCCAACGGGTGTTTTCCTGGTCCTATGTGGAGTCCAAGCCGGCTCGCTCCCAGGCGTATGACTTATTGCAGTTGGTGAAATGGTGGCTCCAGCCTGAGAGCTTGACTCCGGGACAGATGGTGGAAAGGGTGGTGGTCGACCGGCTGGTACGGACTCTGCGTTGGGTGGGGCAAGGGGACCCGGGTACCTTGGACCAGGTGGTTAGCTTGATAGAGCGATATACAGCCACCCAGGAGTTCATATGGGACTCTGCCCCACTGCGGCAGTTACGCCGGCCTCCAGAGCCGGCTAGAGGTGTACGTCCATCCACAGGGGACTCTCCTAAAAACGTACCCGCTGAGAGGATACCCCAGAATGGGGCTGGCAGGAGACCAGGCTCCCCAAGAAGGAGCTTCCGGCCCGGCGCTGCCACTGCTACGTGGTGCTGGCGGTGCAAAGGACCGGGACATGTGGCTGCCTATTGCCCACTAACGATGGAACCCATGGACTGCGGGTTCACACGCCGGCTCTCGATGTATGCCAGCCCCGTGTTCACCGCAGATGTAGTGGTTCCCCTAACGGAACCACATTTGTGCCCGGTGCTCATTAATGGACACAGAGCAGAAGCTCTCTTGGACTCCAGCAGTTTGGTGACGCTGGTTCGTGCGTCCTTAATCCCCGGGTTGCGACTCTCTGGGGGATTGATCGGGGTCCGGTCTATACACGGGGACCTACGCGAGTATCCGACCACGGAGGTGACTCTGTCCACTCCATGTGGAGAGGTGACTCACGTGGTCGGAGTGGTAAAATCTCTACCCTACGGGACGGTGCTGGGAAGAGACTTACCATTGTTTTGAGGATCAGATGTAAGGAAAAAGGTGTGTGACGGTCCGCGCTGCTATGTCACAAAGTCACGGAGAAGACAGTGCTTCAGTAAAACATCCTTTATTCTTCCTGTCCTACGCGTTTCGAAGCCACCTCTGAGCTCCTTCCTCAGGGACATCCTGAGGAAGGAGCTCAGAGGTGGCTTCGAAACGCATAGGACAGGAAGAATAAAGGATGTTTTACTGAAGCACTGTCTTCTCCGTGACTTTGTGACACAGCAGCGCGGACCGTCACACACCTTTTTCCTTACATCTGATACCAGTGTTCCACGTCCTGTGGTAGGTGGAGGTCCAGCAGCAGCTACATTTCTCGCGCTCCAGCCGGTTGTGGGTTTGCACAACCCAGCAAGGTGAGTGGCCATTACACTTAACCTTTTTCCAAAAAAGTGTCATCATTGATAGGGCACGATTCTGCGCCTCGTTGTGTCTCCTTGTGTTTACACAGTTACCATTGTTTTGGTCCTTATGGGGAAGGAGGAGTAACCCTCCCCTGATGCCAGGGAATCAGGGTGCTGAACCCGACGACCCTGAGACCGGGACACCTGCCGTAGGGGTCGCCAACATAGGGCTAGAGTGTTACCCCGATAGGTTCCCGCTAGACGTATTGGCAGGAGAGGTCAAGGAGACCCCACCGATTACAGAGTTGGAAGTATCCCGGGGAGCGTTTGGGACAGCCCAGTTACAAGATCCCACACTGACCCGGGCCTGAGAAAGGGTAACCGAAGTAAACGGGGTAGCTCAGCATCCGGGGGCAGAGAATGTATTTCCACGCATGGTGATTAACCGGGAGTTACTCTATAGGGTGGACAAAATCAGGGATGAGGTCATGGACCAACTGGTAGTACCGCAGCCACACCGCCGGGCGGTCCTAGAGATGGCCCCTCCCACCTGCTAGGGGGCCACCTTGGGGCTAAAAAAACACAAGAACGCATCTTGCGGAGGTTCTTCTGGCCGGGCGTGTATGCGGATGTCCAGAGGTACTGTGACTCCTGCCCGGAATGTCAGCTGACCACACCCATTGCCACCTTCCGTAGTCCATTGGTACCTCTACCAGTTATAGAGGAACCTTTTGAACGGATCGCAATGGATTTGGTGGGGCCTATAGTGAAGTCAGCACAAGGCCACCAACACATACTCGTGGTTGTCGACTACGCCACCCGGTACCCGGAGGCGATTCCGTTACGCTGCACCTCGGCGAAACTGATTGCCCGGGAGCTGTTTGCTATGTTCTGTCGCCTAGGACTACCTAAGGAGATCCTCACGGATCAGGGGACTCCTTTTATGTCCAAAGTGACCCGGGAACTATGTAAACTGCTCAACATAAAACAGCTGCGCACCTCGGTGTATCATCCCCAGACCGACGGGTTAGTTGATCGGTTTAATAAAACCCTGACGTCCATGCTAAAAAAAGTGGTAGCGAAGGATGGAAAGGATTGGGACATGTTACTGCCCTATTTAATGTTCGCCATCCGGGAGGTACCGCAGTCGTCTACGGGGTTTTCTCCCTTTGAACTGTTGTACGGCCGGCATCCTAGAGGGCTATTGGATGTTGCCAAAGAGACGTGGGAACAGGAACCCACTCCCTATAGAAGCGTGATCGACCACGTTGCGAAAATGCAGGACCGGATCACAGCGGTCCGGCCTATTGTAAAAGAGCACCTAATGGATGCCCAAGGAGCTCAAAGCCGCAGGTATAATACACGGGTCACCGTTAGGACCTTTGAGGTGGGGGACCGGGTATTGGTCTTAGTGCCCACTACGGAAAGCAAATTATTGGCCAAATGGCAAGGGCCCTATGAAATCTGGGAAAAAGTAGGGGAGGTAAATTACAGGGTATACCAGCCCGGGAAAAGGAAACCCGTGCAGCTATACCACGTTAATTGGCTTAAAGCGTGGAAAGACCGGGAGTGTCTGATCATGGTGGCTTCTGATGCACCCGGAGACCCTTCCCCCTCGGCTACGAGGGAGACTGAAGGGGTACAAATAAGTGACACCCTCACTAAGGCCCAACGACGGGAGGCTCGAAAGTTGGTACAGTAGAATCCTGATGTGTTCTCTGACCTGCCTGGGCGCACTTCCGTCATTCAACATGACATTGTCACTGAGCCCCGGGTAAAAGTGCGAGTGAAACTGTACCCGGTACCCGAGGCCAGACGGCAAGCCATCGCGGCCGAAGTTAAGCACATGCTGAAGTTAGGGGTGATAGAAGAATCCCGGAGCGAATGGGCTAGTCCCATCGTGCTCATTCCGAAGCCGTACGGATCGCTGCGGTTCTGCAACGATTTCTGGAAGCTGAACGACGTGTCTATGTTCGATTTATATCCCATGCCCCGGGTGGACGAGCTGATTGAAAGACTGGGGCAAGCCCAGTACTTCACAACGCTCGATCTGACCAAAGGTTACTGGCAAGTGCCGCTAACAGAGTCGGCCAAGGAAAAAAACGCCTTTGTTACTCCGGAAGGCCTCTATCACTACTTCGTGTTGCCTTTTGGGTTGCATGGAGCCCCAGCCACATTCCAGCGGCTCATGGACATAGTGTTAGAACCTCATCGGAAGTACGCGTCCGCCTACCTAGATGACATCATCATCTTTAGTCCAGATTGGCATACCCACTTGTCCCAGGTTCAGGCCGTGGTGGATTCGCTCAGGGCAGCCGGCCTGACGGCAAATCCAAAAATAAATGTGCCATGGGGCTCGAGGAGGCCCGGTACCTGGGGTATGTGATTGGGTGAGGGGTTATCAAACCCCAAATAAACAAAATCGAGGCCATTCAAAAGTGGCCCCGACCGGTGTCTATCAAACAGGTGAGGGTGTTCCTCGGCATAGTTGGGTACTATCGACGCTTCATAGCCAACTTTGCTGGGCGAACAGCGGCCCTGTCCGACCTGTTAAAAGGGAAGAAATCTGCTTTGGTGCGTTGGAATCCCCAAGCAGAGGCAGCCTTTCAGTCCATTAAGTCGGCCTTGTGTGGACAGCCCGTCCTCATCAGTCCTAACTTCAAACACGCCTTCGTTGTGCAAACAGACGCCTCAGAGGTGGGGCTGGGGGCTGTGCTGTCGCAAGAAGTGGACGGAGAAGAGCATCCGGTCACTTACTTAAGCCGGAAATTGTCCCCGGCGGAAAAGAATTATAGCGTAGTGGAGAAGGAGTGCTTGGCTGTTAAATGGGCCTTGGAGTCCCTACGTTATTATTTGCTCGGGCGACCGTTCCGGTTGGTTACGGATCACGCTCCCCTGGTCTGGATGCGAAACGCCAAGGAACGGAACGCTCGGGTCACCCGGTGGTTCCTGTCCCTCCAAAACTTCAATTTTACGGTGGAGCATCGGGCTGGCAAGTTGCAGGGTAATGCGGATGCCCTGTCCCGGGCACCCTGTTTGATGGCTGGGGTTCAACCCCACAAGTTTGAACTGAGGGGGGTGGTATGCGAGACAGTGCGGGGGAGGGGCGCTATGTCTCCCCCAGAATGCGCACTGTCACATATTGAGCCCGGTATAGGGTGTGAGAGAAAGGGACGGTCCGCTCCCTCCGTTCCGGGTCTTGCAAGGTCCCGGAAGGAGACACGGAGTTAAAAGCCTGGTTAGGAGGCAGGGCGGGGTTCCTTGTACACAGCTTTTTACCTAAGCTACAGCAGCAGCAGAGATAGACTGAAGAGGTCTAGAGTTCCAGGAGGCCCTGTGCTATACTAACACGGTCTAGCCCGGGAGGGCTGGGAGCTCGGGGTGATCTATAACGGAAGCCCATAACCTGAAGGAACCGGGTTACTTTGTGTGAACTGTATCCTGTGTACCCGGCTGCGACCCGGATTCCGGCAGCTTGTGCCCCGCTGTGTGTATCAGCAATAAAGCCAGGTACTGTTTAAACTACTACCGGGCTCAACATGTTTCCTGACTTGCAATCCCGGCGCTGCCCCACAACACTCATACACACATTCAGCTTTATATATTAGATATAGTACATTTGTTTCTCTTGTAGTTTTGTTGCTTATTAATCAGATTTATATTTTTGAAGGATAATACCAAACTTGTGTGTGTTTTAGGGCGATTATGTGGCGAGGTTAGTGTATGTGTGGTGAAATGTGTGCTGACGGTGGTATATGTGTTCAGGCACGTGGTAGTGTGTGGCGCATTTTGTGTGTGTGTTCATATCCCCGTGTGTGGTGAGTATCCTATCTTGGGCCCCACTTTAGCAACTGTACGGTATATACTCTTTGGCACCATCGCTCTCATTCTTTTAAGTCCCCCTTGTTCATATCTGGCAGCTGTCACTTTGCCTCCAACTAATTTCCTTTCACTTTTTCACCATTATGTAGATAGGGCCAAAATTGTTTGGTGAACTGGAACGTGCAGGGTTAACATTTCACCTCACAACATAGCCTATGACGCTCTCGGGGTCCAGACGTGTGACTGTGCAAAATTTTGTGGCTGTAGTTGCGACGGTGTAGATGCTAATCCCGGACATACACACATTCAGCTTTATATATTAGATGTTCTACCTAAATATCTTGATTGTTGTATCATAATAATTGCTAAAATCCTTATGTTCACATTGTGCTATAATAAATTTCTCATACATGGCTCATGTTTAAATGATAGAGTCAGAGATTGAGTCAGAGTAGTGGAGTCAGATTCAGGGAAATTAAGGAGTTGGAGTCGGTAGTTTGGCTTACTGGCTCCACAGCCGTATTTTATTAAGTCTTATTAAAAAATCCTGTGTGGATTGGTGAAAACTGTGCAGTGTTTTTCAACGTGTAACCCACCCCCGAACATACATTAGACAAACAATCATCTATGCAGTCATGAACATTCGTGGATTCTCTAGGTGGCAAACACACTTGTCGTATGTCTAAGTATGTGGGTCTAAGGAGAAATACTTCCTGGATACAATTTGTTTCCTAGGAAGGTCAGACCAGTTTGACCCAATATCGTCTGGTCAAGTCAACTTGTATCGTTGTTGGGTGTTGTCCTTGTGTCCTTTTGTGTATCTATCACCTATAACTCCTGTCAAAGGTCCTATGGTCGCATAGATCTGGTACTCACCGATTTCTGTCCATAAATATGGCAATGTTATACCACGCCCGACGCGGGAACACAATGGACTTGTTGAACAAACTTGATGACATCACCGTTGATAAGGATACACATCTAGCCTCTATTGACGTGGAAGCGCTATATAGTACCATACCACATGAATTTGGTCTAGAAGCGGCTAAGTATTTTCTCAGCATGAGGGGCATCCAGTATGGCTCGCACAACAACTTTGTCTTGAATATATTGGAGTATATTCTCAAGCACAATTACTTCAAGTTCAGTGGGAGGTTCTACCACTAGCTCAGGGGCACATCTATGGGGAGCTCCATGGCCCCAACTTATGCAAATTTGTTCCTGGGCTGGTGGGAGGATACATTTGTGTTTGGGGGAGATGGTGACTCATCTTGGTGGTGCCCCCAGATTCTGTTCTGGGGACGTTATATAGACGACGTATTTGTCCTGTGGTCAGGAGATCAGATAAGCTTTAATAATTTTATTAGAGACTTAAATAACAACAATATTGGACTTAAGTTCGTTCTCCTGGAACTCCGACATGAATCTAACTTCCTGGATGTTACAATCGAAAAAGGAAAGGACGGTCATATAACGACTAAAACGTTCAGAAAGAAAACAGCCAGTAACGACTTACTACACTGGAAGAGTCACCATCCGAGAAGCCTTCGGACTGTAATACCAAAGGGGCAGTATCTCCGCATTAGGAGGAACTGCTCAAACAATCATTTCTATAGACAAGCGGAAGAATTAAGAACTAGATTCGCTACGAGAAGGATTCCAGAGCATTCTGAGTAAAGCTTATAAGACTGCAGAAAATATCCCAAGAAGAGATCTGCTGAAACCAAAACAAAAGGAGGAGACCAACATCTTGAGGGTTATTGGCAAATATGACACTTGCGCTAAAGAAGTGAGAGATATTTTGTCTAAACATTGGCGGATATTAATAGCCGATCCTGAAATCAGTGACCTGATCCCAGTAACACCATCCATAACATACAGAAGAGGGAGAAATCTTAAAGATCAACTCATTCACAGTACCTATGAACCCCCAAAACAACTAAAAAAAAACGTGGCTGGATAATAGAGCGATTGGCACCTTTAGATGTGGAAGATGTGTAGCCTGTAGATATATAAATACTGACAAAACCTTTACCAGTAGGAACACAGGCAGAACGTTTGAAGTACGCCACTTTGCAAACTGTAAAACAGCCGGGGTGGTGTATTACTTTAAATGTTCATGTAATTTGGAGTACATCAGCAAGACTGAGAGGGAGTTCAGAAAAAGAATTGGAGAACATATAGGTGATATCAGAAATGATAGAGACACCACCATAACGAGACATGTGAAACAAAAGCATGGTGGGTGCCTGGAATGTTTCTCCTTCATGGCAATTGAGGTGATTGACTCAACCTCCTAGGGGAGGTGATTGGGACAGAAACATCCTACAAAAAGAGTGTAGGTGGTGTGAGGCAGTGCCGGGATTGCAAGACAAACGGCCATGAGCCCGGTATCACTTTATACCGTACCTGGATTTATTCATGAGGCACAGCAGTGGCACAAGTTGCCGGGTTCTGGGACGTAGCCGGGTACAATGCATGCATCCACTGTTCAGTAACACAGTCCCTTCAGGTTAGGAGTTCTCTCAGGTCTCAGTCGCACTGGGCTCCCAGGTTAGGCCGTGTTGTAACAGCACACAGCCTCTCACGCCCTGGACCTGACCACTCAGCAGTCCCTTCTACCTCAACTCAGGCCGAAGCTCTCCACAGGGGACCCCGCCCCATCTCCTAACCTAGCTTTATTTTTTATAATTCTTTATTTTTGGTTTTATAGTAACAATAGAAAAAAGAACCAAAACTTACAGATTCAATCATCTTGCAAGTACAAAGAACTGTTCTTAATAAAATGTATTCTCATTAATTGAATCACGAATCAGTTTCTAATAGTCAATAAGCTTGATAAAAGTATTCAATTTACTATAGCAATATTAAAACTAACTCTGGCATGAAAAACAAGCTGTCTAGTATAACACATCGGAGTTGTTTGCCAGTCATAATTATAAAACAAGCATAACGTACTCCATAGGTATCCGTCTATTACCAATAATAATGACAATGAAAGACAAAAAAAAAAAAACAAAAAAGAAAGGAAAAGATAGGAAACACATAAAGAAAGAAAAGAGTAGAATAGACCAGAACGGGGGATAGGATGGGTGGGGGGGTATGAAGAGGGGTAGAAGGGAGGATAAGGTAGGGGTCTCGTGAAGTTACCAAACCTCAATGGAGTAAAAGGAACTCTCAATCGCACCCATTTACTAACCAGTTCTTAAGAGCAAGTTCCTCAGGAGCTTCTGTGAGACTTATACAGGTCAGATTGTTGGAAACTCATCCAATTAAACCACGTGTTTCTGAACTTCTCATATGAATCATGTATAGCTGATGTCAGGTCCTCGAGAAGCATGAGGTCGTTCACCTTCTCTATCCACATAGCCACAGAAGGACATGTCTCCTTTTTCCAAAGTATCGGAATGCAGGATCTCGCAGCCATGACTAAGAACCTCAACAGTGTATGTTTATATTTGTTTGGTGGAATCCTACAGTGGTGCAACATGAAGAGGCCAGGATCTAACTCATCCGTGTATCCCGTAACTTGCCTTGTAATCTTTTTCACCTCCGACCAGAATGGTTGGAGCTTCGCACACTCCCAGAACACGTGTAGTATTGTACCATCCGCCCCACCACACCTCCAGCACTTCGGGTCTATAGAAGGAAAGAGTCTATGCAAATAAGCTGGGACTCTATACCATCTCGTCAATAATTTATAATTTGCCTCCTGCAGCTTTGAGCTTATCGAGGTAGAGTGAGCTAAAGAATAAATTGCAGATCTCTGTTCTGTAGACAGTTTGAGACCAAGATCTGTCTCCCATCGCAGCATGAAATGGGGAGTCGGGAGGTCCGGTGGAGAAATCAAACACGCGTATGTCTGTGATAAAGCATGCCTACAGTCAACTGTGGTAGAGCATAGAGATTCAAACAGTGTCTTAGGATTTAAAAACGTCCTCTTAGGAGGGAGTCTATGAAGATAATGTACAAGTTGTACACATCTCCAGAAACCCAGAGCCGTCGGGTAGGTAATTGAATTAAGTTGTTCAATGGTTGGCCACGCTTCTCCCTCACTCCATTTTTCAATCCTATCCAGACCTGCTTTTATCCAACGTTGGAACACGGGGTCATCAAGACTTGGTCGAAAGTCCGGGTGACTAAGGATCGGACTCAAGACAGAGGCAGATGGTATCATTAAGGATCTAACTAACGTGTGATCACAAATCTTGAGAGTAGACCCAATTGTCGGATGGTCATATAATAACTCTTCTTTTCGAAGTGACACCCAGGGTAATGTCTGAAGTCTGAAAGGAGTAAAATCCTGTTCGATTTGTACCCACAATTTATTTGTACCATGCCTGCACCAATCTATTACCCGCGTGAGGTGGGTGGCTATGTAATACAGTTTGATATTTGGGAGATTCACACCACCATCTTTTTTGCGTCTATACAGGATTGATCTCGCTAGACGTGGTTTCGAGTTATTCCAGATGAATTTTGTCTGCAGTTGTGCAATTGTCTTAAAGAAGGATAATGGAATGGTGATAGGTAATGTCTGTAGGTAATATAATATCCTCGGAAGGATATTCATTTTGAAAAGTTGGCATCTACCAGCCCATGTGAAAGTAGACAATAGCCATCTCTCACAGTCTACTGTAATTGACCGCAGCAGTGAAGGAAAATTTGCACCATACAGATCTCTAACATCTGGAGTAATCTGTACCCCTAAATAGCGAAGAGATTTAGGAGACCAATGAAATGTAAAGGCGTTCTGTATTCTAGTAATTCGACTCAGGGGAAGCGACACATTTAGGGCCTCAGATTTTGATCTATTTATTTTAAAATTGGAGAGAGTGTAATATGTCTCCAATTCTTTCAATAAAATGGGGAGAGAAACCTCTGGATTTGTTAGAAAGAACAGGAGATCGTCTGCATATGCCGCAATTTTATGTACACCTGATTTTACTTGCATGCCTGAAATATCTCCATTCATTCGGACATGACGCAATAACGGTTCGAGAGTCAAAATAAAAATTAATGGGGACAACGGGCATCCCTGACGCGTGCCATTGTTAATATCAAATGACTCCGAAAGGATCCCGTTGACCCGCACTCTTGCCGACGGGACGGAGTACAGAGAGAGCACCCAACCAAGCATCTTAGCTCCCAATCCGATGTGAGACAGTGTCTCTTTAATAAAAGTCCAATGTACGCGATCGAACGCTTTTTCTGCGTCTGTAGATAGTAACATCAGCGGGGTTTTAGATGTCTTGGCTGTATAAATTAAGTCTATAGCTTTGGTGGTGTTGTCTCTGGCCTCCCTACCCGTGACAAATCCCGTCTGATCTGGGTGAATCAAGTCCGGTATGAACGGGGAGAGTCTTGCCGCCAAAATTTTTGCAAAAAGCTTAATATCTACGTTCAGCAGGGATATTGGGCGGTAACTGGAGCATAGCAGAGGATCTTTCCCTGGTTTATGAATCACTGTTATATTAGCTCTTAATGCATCTTTGGGTGGTGTAGATATCGCCAAGGCATTAAAAAAGGCTTTTAGGTGTGGCAATAGAGCTTCTTTTAATTTTTTATAATAACCAACCGTAAACCCATCTGGGCCAGGTGCTTTCCCCGATTTAGATGAGGACAACGCATCTTCAATCTCCTGATCTGAGATAGGCATCTCTAAGGATTGCGAAACTGAATCCGCCAATTTCGGCATAGCCGAAGATGTAATATATTTTCTTATGCGTGATGTAAGTGCATTCAATGCTACCGGCGCTTTATTCGTGTCAAGATTATACAAAGCGGTATAGTAATGTTTGAATGCCTCAGCTATGTCGTGGGGAAACTTTGAGCGTTTTGAGGTATCTGGGTGTGATATTTCAGAAACATACGTAGTAGCTCTGCAAATTCTAGAGGCCCTCGCCAAAGCTCTACCGGACTTATTCCCATATTCATAGAAATGTCTACGGCATCTGGTAAGTACCCCTTTTGCCTTATATAGTAAAGTAGTGCGTAGCTTCTCCCTAACATCTAATAGTTCTCTCTTCAGATCAGGGAGAGAGTGACGTTTATGCCTAGTTTCGAGGTCTCTCAGTCTAACCATTAGATCTTGGATTTCTGTATCTCTAATTTTCTTAAGTCGGGCACCATGTTTGATTAAAATGCCTCGAACTACACACTTGTGAGCCTCCCACACTCCCCCAGGTGTCACATCTGTGGAAACATTTAAATCAAAGTAATCCTTCAATGATTTAGAGACGTCCGCTAGGACTACTGTGTCTTCTAATAAAGAAGCGTTTAGCCTCCATTGCCACTGTCTTGGGATCGGGGAGTGGAGCATAAGGGAAATCTTAACCAAGGCATGGTCTGAAAAGGAAATCGGCTCAATAGAAGCATCTATTAGTTGTGTCAGATCAGTGTGTCTCAGGAGAAAGAAGTCAAGTCTAGAATATACGTCATGTATTGGGGAGTAAAAGGTATAGTCTTTAGAAGTAGGGAACAAGAGGCGCCAAGCATCTAGTAATTGGTGATCATGGAGCGCTCTGTTCAACCTTCTAATAGCTGCTTTAGACATACTAGACCTGCCTCGAGACGTGTCAAGGTCGGGGTCAAGTGTAACATTGAAATCTCCCCCTAGAACCAGCGTTCCCTCTGCGAAGACCTCAATTTTATCTAAAAACTGCAGGAGCGTTGTGATCTGACCAGAGTTAGGGAGGTATAGCGAGGCAAATGTATATGTTCTGGAGGCGATCTTACCTTTTACCATAAGGAGTCTTCCGTTGCCACCACTGCAGGAGTCCACAAATTCCCATGGTATCGACCTCGATATCACGATACTGGAACCAGAAGAGTGTGAATTATTAGATAAGCTGTGATATGATGAAGGAAACCAATGACTGGAGAGCTTATAAGGCTTGTTCTCGCACATATGAGTCTCCTGAAGAAAAGCAACATGAATTTTGTTAGTTTTCAAATAGTTAAACAAAATAGATCTTTTCCCTGCATCATGTAGACCTTGCACATTCAGCGTGCCAATTTGTATAGCAGATAGGGTGCTATGTGTCATAGTGTTCCCTTCTGCTAACTAGGAACTTCAAGAAAAAAGGGGACCAAGGTACAGGAAAGAGGGGGAGGTAAGAGGGGAGGGAGGTGTAGAGGAGTGTAAAACAAAGAGATTGAGAAAAAAAGATTAAAGGGAAGATAAGACTATTTTAGTCTAAGCCGGTCAAGCCAGCAAATCAACTCTCTCTAAGAAAACAGAAAAGAGAAAGAGAGAGAGTCGTAGGGACCGTAACTGACCAAAAGGCAACGATCTACAGACCCAGGACTCTTGTATATCATCAAGATCATCTCTTTACACCACATTATCAACTTCTTTAAAAGTCAACAAGAAAAAGTTGCAATCGATAAAAGGGAAAAAGCAACACAAAACCCTTAATAAATTTGTTATACGTAACGTATGCACTATCTTTTTATATAACAATTGTTACCAGGCAGACCAGTCCAGAGCAATTCTGGATGAGGTCTGAGGCATCAACCTCATATAGCTCAATCAGTTCCAACAAAGGTGGATCAGGAGTCTCATGTTGGTAAGTCCTCTGCAAACGCCTCGTCTCTTCCGCCCCTCGGGCTGCCAGGCTGTGACGAGGGCGTACGTGGAGCATTGCCACTCCGTGTCTTCCTCTTGCGGAGAGCATCTGAAAGGGAACTGCGTTGGCGGCCCATTGTTGCGAACCTCTGAAATCCTTCCAAAGAGAGCCAATCCGGGATCGGGATGGATGGGATATCCAAGAACGAAAATAGTCCAGGAAGGTCATCCCTATGCCAAAGATAATATGTCTTGTTGTTTCTTCTCACTATAAGATGGAAGGGATGACCCCAGCGGTACGTGGCTCCCCGTTCTTTAATCTTCACAAGTAAGGGGCGCAGCTGCCGTCGCATATACAAGGTGCGACTAGAAACATCTGGGAAGAGGCGTACATTTACGTTGTCAATCAGAATGTCGCCAAAAGACCAA
>JARQOC010000003.1:434880179-435245179 GCA_033576535.1 Allobates femoralis
ATAGATGAGGTAGTGAAGGCGTGTGTGGTGTTGCACAACCTGATCATCAACACCGAGCGGCCTCACATTCAGCCGGAGGATATCGGCATCAGCCCACTTGATGATTTTCAGCTTCCGCCCATCAGAACAACGGTGGCAGTGTCCCAAATGAGAGACAGATTTGCCCAATATTTCTCCTCACAGGCCGGCCGTGTGCCTTGGCAGGACCAGATTGTGCCTCGTTAAATGTCTGGAAGTTTTTACATTTAATCTGGTTTCTGCCCTTCTTTTGTGTGTGAGCTAACGTCCTTTACTTTGTTTGCTTATATTAAATCACATTATGTGTCATGCATGTGTCTTTGACATTGTTCACGTCTCCTATTTTAGGGTAACAATTTTGTTTGAGAATCTTGGCGAGCCAAACCAATGCCAAGCCCTTGGGCCGTCAAGGTATGTGTTTGTATGGTGATATCTTCAACAATATCTGAGACCTAAGGCTGGCTTCACAGTGCGTGTGTGATCAGATCCGTGGCTGTCCGCTAGACGCATACAGCCGCGGGCCCGATCAGCACACAGGACTGGAGGGCTATTATGCGCTCCGATCCTGTGTGCAGTGCACGCAGTTCCCACTGCTGATAGCGGAGGACTGCGGCCATCGACGTCCTGACCAGTCAGCGGCTGCACCTGCGTGCGCTGCACACCGGATTGGAGGGCATAATAGCCCCCCAGTCCTGTGTGCTGATCCGGTCCCCGGCTGTCTGCGTCTAGCGGACAGCCACGTATTGGATCACACACACACTGTGAATGCGCCCTTAGTGGCCAAAGTGGTCGGATTTGCAAATCAGGACCCACACATTGCTGTTTGGGTTCTGCATGGGAATCCTGCTTTACAAACACTCTGGTAAATAGCTTGCTAATGTGACCTAAGGCCACTTCACACACCCAGATATCTGAGTCCAATATCTGAACAGATCTCTGGTTGCAGTGAAATCATGGATACATTGCTCCATGTTGTACACAGCCACAAAATGGAGCAATGTATCCATGATTTCACTGCAACCACAGATCTGTTCAGATATTGGACCCATGGTGGGTTTACACGCCGCGATATCGGCCTCCAACTCTGACAAAAATTCACGTGGTTCGCGAGTTGGACACAATATCGTTCCTGCATCATACAGTTTGAAAGTACACTACGATGCAGGAACGATGGTAATCCCATATCGGGGGTCGAATGAGCGTGCTATTCAACCGCCCGATATCGGATGCCGGTTGGAGCCGGATCGTTGCGTGTAAACATCCAACTCCGATGTGTACTCGCACGTCACCCATTAACTCCCATGTTACCCTGTTTCCCCGAAAATAAGTCACCCCTGAATATAAGTCAGGGCAGGGCTGGCGTAGACTTTTCCAATATAAGTCATACCCCGATTATAAGACAGGGTGACTTATTTTCGGGGAAAATAAGCCATGGTACCCCTAAAGTGCCATTTTTGCACATTGCATTTTGACCTGTGTCCCCACTGTCCTGCTGGCCCCGCTGTCCTCTGTGGGCTCCCCTATGCCCTCAGGTGCAGCCGCAGGTCCGCTCTCCCCCGTGGCCTCCCCTCTGCTCTCAGGTGCCGCAGGTAACCCCGAGGGCATAGGGTTAATCTTGTGCGCCTGTCGCCCGGGCCTGACGTCACCGCTGCCGGCAGGAGCTTGTGATTGCCCAGCGGCTCCCCAGCATATCGAGCGCTGATTGGCTCAGTGGCTCCAGTGCTGATTGGCCAGAAGCTCCTGCATGAAGAAGCATCTGGACAATGCCCTGCACCGCGGAGGAATCCATAGCCCGAGGCCGCCATTCCCCTAAAAAGTAAGGATGTTTCCTTGCCGACTTGCCCATTAAAACCGCAATTACGCCGCACAGCCGACTTGCCGCACACTTGCGGCAGGTCCCCATACAATGGACGGTACTGTATGGGACACTTGCCGCACCTTGCCGCAAGTGTCCCATACCATACAGTACCGTACATTGTATGGGGACCTGCTGCAAGTGTGCCGCAAATGTGCTGCAAGTCGGCCGCGGCGGAATTGCGGTTTGAACGGTACTGTGCTGGGGGCTGCAGTGGCATACTGTATGGGGCTGGGACCCCATGGGAGGCTGCAGTGGGATACTGTATGGGGCTGTGACCCCATGAGAGGCTGTGTGGGATACTGTATGGTATTGTCATTTTTTTCTTTTTTAATATAAGTCATACCCCGAATAGAAGACAGGGTTGGACTTTTGGGGTTAAAAAAAATATAAGGGCCACGTCACACACACAGATATCTGTGCAGAGATTGTTCACAGATCTCTGGTTGAAGTGAAATCATGGACACATTGTAACATTTTGTGGCCGTATACAAATGAATAATGTGTCCATGATTTCACTTCAACCAGAGATCTGTGAACAATATCTGCACAGATATCTGTGTGTGTGACGTGGCCCTATGACACTGTCTTATATTCTGGGAAACACGGTAAATGGTCGTTACTGGGTTGGTGGGCCTACACATCTCATGGTGGGTTTACACACACCAATTTCTGTGTCCACAATCTGAACAGATCTCTGGTTGCAGTGAAATCAGGGACACATTGCTCCATTTGTACACAGCCACAAAATGGAACTATGTGTCCATGATTTCACTGCAACCAGAGATCTGTTCAGATATTGGACACAGAAATTGGTGTTTGTAAAACCACCAGTAGGGACGTTGTTTCCCGATATCGCATCGTGTAAACTGCCGATGCGATATCGGGAAAAGTGCTCCAAAAATGCGCGCTTCCGCGCCGTTGTATAGCGATCTCGCCCCGATAGCGGGACGTGTAAACCCACCATCAGATATCTGTGTGTCTGAAGTGGCCTCTATGAAGATCCGTGCCGGTTCCCTTTTCTTCTTGTGTTGTGTGGTAAACTCGGATCGCACTGCTTTTCCGTGTGTTTTGCTTGTTCCGAGCGCAAACTCGCATCACTTTCTCGGATTCCACACGGATTGAGCTCGGAATCCTTGCCCAAGCATCCCACAGTAATCTGAGTTTTGTCTGAGGTTTTTGCATGGGAATCCTTGAGGTGCTTTGCAGGAGCATCTGCCATCCTGTATCTTCAGGAAACAGGAACTCGATGCTATTGTCAACTTCCTACATTCTGCACACACAGTGCAATTATGAGCAGCCACATCAACACTGCTCGGCTTATAGCCTTGGTGGAACAGCGGCCCCAGTTGTGGCAAACAACACATCAGGGGTACCGGCAAGCACCCCAAAGACTGTTGGCCTGGAGGGACAATGCCAGACGGCTGTTCTCTGCGTTTGATCGCAGTGGTCCGGATGTCCAGAACAACCTTGGTAAGGCTTGCCTTTTTCAGATCGCACTATATGGTGGTCCGATTCCAACGCATCTGGTATTGTAGAATATGTATGTAGTTGACATAGCGTGTTTGACATAACTTGTTAAGTCAACGTGAGTGAACTACATATGTGTATCGTAGATGGCGGCCCCATTCTAAAGAATACGGTAGTCTACAATCCATAAAGTTAATTTAATAATAGTTAGGGGAGTGCGTTGAAATTAATTGTGTGTTTACAGGTGGCTCAGTGGGTAGCAGAGTATACGGTGGCTCAGTGCTTAGCACTGGGCGGTGGCTCAGTGCTTAGCACTGGGCGGTGGCTCAGTGGTTAGCAGGGAGTGCGTGGCCAGGGTGGTCAGCGGTGGGGTGGACGGTCACACACACACACTCCAATATATTTTACACCGGCCATGCTTCCCTGCGTCTTCCTGAGTCCTCCATTCTGCCATGTCGCCGCACCCAGGACTGGATCCAATATGGCGTCCGGGAACTCTTTCAAGAGTTCCCGGACGCCATATTGGATTGAGTCCTCTGGGGAATGGCGACATACTTTGTCCAAGATGGGGTCCCGGAAGTCTGGCAAGACTTCTGGGATGCCATATTGTCTCCAGTTCTCCAGGGGCGGCAACATGTCGGTGGCGGAGAAGACGGAGGAGAGGTGGTAAGTATAGGCAACTGTGTGTGTGTCTGTGTTAGGGGCGGACGTAAGCGTAGCGGGCTCTATGAGTCCCGACTCCCCCCTACGGCCGCCATCTTGGCTCACCCTGAGCGGGTGTAGTTCTGCAGGACGCTGGGACAAAGCGACGGATGTCACGTCACAAGTCCCTCTGGGTTTTAGATCTAAGATGTATCTATAAACAGCAGCCCTATGGTATATTTGTGGCCCCAACGGCATGTGTTAAATGCACCCATTACTTGAGTTTTTACACATGGCGCCCTGGCGACCGTCGCTATGCAGATTGTTTTGCGCTTAACGCTCCCGCACAATCTACATAGCGTGGCCTCACATAGCACGGTATTTCAAATACACTATACTCAGTGAATTACAAATATGGCACCATTGGGCGGCCCGTAATTCTGATTGGTCGGCGGTGAACGCCGCAAACAATCAGACTGCCATTCAAAGCATCCCCCAAAGCGCCTTACTTCTCTGATTTTTTAAAATTTTTAAAACCGGTTGTGGCAAACAAGGAGTGCGGCTTGGACTGCGGTTTGAATGCAGCAAAGTGCACAGCTGCAAGAAGCAGCCTGGAGATGACAGGCTCAGGCCGGTCATCTCCCGCCTGGCTTGCTGCTGACCCGAGTTTATCCTGGAGCGCAGCCACAGCTACTGCGGAACAGAGGTCAGCGGCTCAGCAGCCGGGAAATGAGCGGCTGACGACGGTCATCTCACGCCTGGCTTGCAGACGCTGGGTCCACCATTTACCGGACCATGCATACCACTGGCCTGGTAATTGGTGCAAAGTTCCAATGTTCCGCACGCACTATTTACATACTCTGAGCTAATTGTCGGCCGCCAAAGGCGGATGCGCACACAGACAAATTAAACACTCTCCTCCGCAACGGCAACGCAACATGGTTGTGTTCGTGGTGTGGACGAGAGTGTGGGCTATGTGGATGCCCATACCCCTGCATACAACTCACATATTGAATTGAAAGGGAGCACACGGTCAGGATCAGACCTGCACATGAGCATACTTTGACATTATAACGATAGGGGCTGGCGGTGGCTGCGTTCACCTTGGGGATCCCCTCCGCAGGACGCTGCGGAGGGGTCCCCAAGTGGTAAGGCATCCTAAAGCACACTGCAATTGTGAAGTTTAACCAACCAGCCGTCATGCATGTGTGTGTGTTGAACACACTCCACCTAAGGTATGTGCTTCTATTTTTGCCAGATTAGGGTCTAGCTGTGTGGTACAATTGCACACAACACACAAGCAACATGCCTACACTATTTCAACAAGATCTTCCCTTGGCGAATGTCCACATTTTCATTTGGACAAAATGTCATTGACATCAACATGACACGACCCCACAAGCATATGTTTCATTGGGTATGTGTCTTTGGCTGGCTTCACACTTCGTGTGTGATCCCATCCGTGGCTGTCCACTGTAGGCAGACAGGTGTCGACCGTTTCGGCACACAGGACTGGGGGGCCATTATGGCCTCTGATCCTGTGTGCAGTGCACCCAGTTCCCACTGATGATAGCTGAGGACCGCGGCGGTCCCGAAATGTCAGCATCTGCTGCTGCGTGCGCTGCACACAGGATATTAGCCCCCCAGTCCTGTGTGCAGATCTGGTCCGTGCCTGTCTGCCTTAAGTGGACAGCCACGGATCGGATCACACACGCAGTGTGAAGCCGGCCTCACTCACACAAGACCATAAACCCACATTCTGTACCCAAACGACCCAACACCAGCAATGTTGCTGATGGTGGCTTTGTGGGTGCCCAGTGCGAAAACATGCACACAGGGTTGTCTTATGTAGTGTAGCCTACATGCCAGCAGAGACATCTGTCTGCAGCTGCTGCCATGGGATAGTTTTTTGCTTTGATGGTTGCGTGTTTGCCAAACACATGGTCAGAGCCCTATGTGTTGCTTTGGCCATTAAGCCATTATTAAATTGATGTCAATGTAAAATCTGTACAAGGAAGGGGTCACCTTGTCTCAGACTCCCCTCACACATGTCAACATTTTGTGCGAGGATGGGCTAAACGACCACTTTGCCTGTTTTTTGTGGAGCCAAAATCAACAATGATTTTGGGTGGGCACAATGGTGGAGGCTTGAAATTGACAAAAGTTGAGGCCTATGAAATAGTGGGTAGATTTAGTATAGGTTAAGGGGAAGCTTCCCCAGAGGCCATATTTTCAAGAAAAATGTGTGCAATGCATTACTCAATGTTCAATGTGTGTATGAGCCTTGTTAATGTCCCAACACAACAAGAAAATAGCAGCCCAGCGACCACATCCGTGACCAGCATAAGCAAATTGGTTACAGGATCATACCATTACAGGCAGTTATGTTCCAAAGCCTTAAATTGTTTTGGAACACACTCCCCTCTGTAGATGTATTTTGTTGGGACCAAACACATTACCTATGTTAAGAATTGTGTTTTGAAATTCTGCAGTGGATTTGGTCACCCGCCGATGGAGGAGCTGCCGTGACCAATTCAAGCGGCAAAAAGCTATTGCGACAAAAAACAACAGTACACTGCAGTAAAAATATTAAAATGCAAGTGCAGTATAAAAATGGTATAACAAATACAGGGTACTTAGTTAATCCGTTTTTTTTGCGCAGAAAAAGTTATTTTAAGCCACGTCACTATCTTCAAAGTGTACCCATCTCAGACGCGGTCCTAACTGTTGTATTAAAAACCTGACTGGTGTGAATACTTACCAGTAAGCAGGAGCCAGCATGACCTGTGTCTGAAGTGGAATGAAGGCGACAGGGCTATGTGTGCAGGGCCCAGAGAGGGGCGGGAACTCCATCTCTTGCATGGCAAGAGGCAACAATTCAAGCGGCAGCATGATCGCCAGGCCCGTGGTGGAGGGCAAGCGGATGGCCACCAACAATATGGGCACTACCAAGCCCTGTTATTCCTGGCCCCTGTTTTGCGGCAGCCAAGGTATGTGTGATTCTAATTGGGTTGGACAATGTGTTTAACATAAATAATAGTACACACAACTACAGGGCAGCTTGCAGTCTGCTTTTATTTTTAGAAACCTTGACTAATCCACATTAATAACTGCCAATTGCCCAACAATATGGGTGAGCAATTCTGCCAAACACACACCCATAGGAAGCCCTTGAAGACTTGCTGAGCACCCACACACAGTATGGTTTGCTGACTTATTGGAGCCCTGGGCCAGACCAACGGCCAGCCACCATTTTGTGTCTAGGCCAGAAAAGCCAACACAAACCCATTTGTGCCTCTGATGGGCAGGGACTGAATGGCTTTGGAAGGGTGACTCCTCGGCTGACTGTGACACCAAGGTTGTTGTATGTTTTGAAAGCACACATTGATTTATGTTGCCTTGCTGCTTAAAGGCTAGGGTCACACTTTGAAGTGCAATTAAGTTTAGTGCAGCCAGATCTGGATGCACTAATCGCAAATGCCTTCAGACACATTTTTGCTTAAAAATGTGTTCAGAAATCCACATGCGTTGTCCGGATTGCACCTTAATGTGGAATCTTGGGGCCGCATGCGTAGCTTCCCCGGCTTGGCGGCTTTTTTTGGCAGCCGGCGAATGAATGTGGCTAAAATGCCATTTAGCCGGATTCACCCAGGTCTGCCTCAATCCAGCGTACATTGACTCCTATGTGATCCGGGTGTATCACGCACAATCTGATTTTGTCAATGTTTTGTGCTGTGTTTTAACATCCTGGTGCCGCTACCCGGGTCCACGGACATTTGCGCTTGACATTTCAAAACCAAAATCCGCCTGCGAAAAATGAGCATAAACCGTTGCATGCATGATTTTTAAGGCAGCAATGGAAACCGGAATGCGGTATCTGGATATCAAGTTGGGCAACCCTGCTATAGAATGGTGTGCTATGGGCTGCGTGTCCGCATCCGGTTTGGAGAATTGCCACACGTCAAAACCGGACCAGGTTCTGCAATCTCAAATGCAGATGTGACCCTAGACAAAAAGATGATTAACAGATAAGCCATAGGTTACATACTGCAGGACCCAGCCCTCAATGGTGCCGAGACCCTGCCATTCCAAAGCCAGATATAACACATTCCAGAGTGAATTAGTTTTAAAAGAATAGATGTTTATTTTTTTCAAATCTTTTTTTTTCATTTTTTTAACAAAAAGGCACTTTTGAAACGTGTGTCACTGACAGAGTCTACAAAGTAATTACAAAGTTAAGACAGGCTCAGGACATGTGAGAAACCATAAACGACACATATTTATGTAACAGTATCATAGTACATAGCCAAATCAATGCAACTTAACCAGGCATGTGTGGGCGTTATAACTTACAAATGGCCATTTTTGGGAACTTGTGAGGATTATAGGCTACTTAACACACACAGAGATCTGTGTCCAACTTCGCAACATATCTCTGGTTGCAGTGAAATCATGGCCACATTAAGGCATTTTGTGGCTGTGTACTAATATAACAATGTGTCCATGATTTCACTGCAACCACAGATCTGGTGAAAAGTTGGTCACAGATAGGTGTGTGTGCGCCTTATTAATTAGTGGCACAACCTGGTTCTCAGCCCTGTAGCATATACCAAAAGGCCATATCATCACTATCGTTTTGGGTTTAGAATTGAGGCTGATGTTGCGGTCACATAATTTTTCAGCAAAATTACAATATTGTTGTGGTGTCTGGTTTTAACATCAAGCCAGATTCCCAGTTGGGCCCCGTGAGCTGGTAAAGTTGACTCCAACACATGAAACTTCCAAATAGATTCATTGGCCAAACATATGGTTGTTTTTCATTAGGAAACTCATAGCATTCGTTGACACATAAATGGATTTTGCACATTGTCAGCATTGCCAATTGGCATTAACTTGCAATGTGTTGGCAATGGTTAGGTGTCCGGTCTGGTGTCCACCCCCCCTCATTTTTTCAGCATCTTATGTTGGCCGTGCAACGTGTTTTCCTTTGTTCAAATCCATCCCAAGGGCAAGTAGCAGTAATGGCCACTTTACCCGCGGCAACAGGAATCTTGAAAACGGCCGGTGTCAGAGACAATTGTACCTTTTACCTTCTAAACACCTTGAAGTAGCTTCGTGTAATTCAGGTATCTGCACGGTGTTTTGAAGGTAAAAGGTACAATTCTCACCAACACCTGCCATTTGCTAGCTTCCTGTGGCCGCATGTAAAGTGGCCATTAAGTGTAAAATGAATGCTCTGTTTCTACCAAACATGGGACTAAACACTTATCAATGTTGGAGTCAAAAATGCCCTGCTCACAGTTTGTTGAGATGGCTAGTTTAACCCCTTAACGACATAGGACGTTGTGCAACGTCCTGTGTTTCTGCCCGTTCCCGACACAGGACGTTGCACAACGTCCTGGCAGATTTGAGCTGCTGCAGCTCCTGTGAGTGGGATCGCTCAGGTGTCACAGATGCTGCTGCTCTGTGACAACCTGCAGATGACCCCACAGGGGGTGGATTAACCCCCCCGTGCCCAGGACCCCTCCGATCGGCAGTTTAAAAGTGAAACTGCCGATCGGAGGGAATCACAGGGATTCACCCCTCCAGATCTGATTGAAGCTCTCCAATCAGATCTGGAGGGGCGGATCGGCAAGTGCCCACCCCTCCACAGCCCCCTCCAGCACCAGGACCTACAGGGGCCCCCCCAGAACCGCCCGCCCCCCTCTATTGTTATGTATATGCCGGCGGGCTGCAGCCGCGGCTGCACCCGCCGACCACAGTGCCTGGTCCCCTCCTACGGCCCCCCCCTAGGCAGCCCCCCCCCTAGGCAGCCCCCCTCCAGGCAGCCCCCACCCCTCACCTCCTGCGGCGGGCTGCACACATCGGTGCACCCGCCGCTGCGTCCGGCTGTGCAGCTCCTCGGCCGGCCGGTCGGTGGCCCCGCCTCCTCTCCCCGCCTCCTCTCCCGGCCTCCTCCTGCTGATCGGTCTATCGAGAGGGAGGTAAGTATGTATGTTTGTATGTATGTATGTATGTATGTATGTATCTATGTATGTATGTATGCATGTATGTATGTATGCATGTATCTATGTATGTATGTATCTATGTATGTATGTATCTATGTATGTATGTATCTATGTATGTATGTATGCATGCATGTATGTATGCATGTATGTATGCATGTATCTATGCATGTATGTATGCATGTATGTATGTATCTATGTATGTATGTATGTATGTATGTATGCATGTATCTATGTATGTATGAATGAATTGATGGATGGATGATGGATGGATGGATGGATGGATGGGTGAATGGATAGATGGATGGGGGGTGCATGCGTGTGCGTGCGTGGACGTGAGCGTACATGAGCGTGCGTGGACGCGTGCGTGCGTGGACGTGTGCATAGATGGATGTGTGCGTGGATGTGCGTGCGTGGATGTCAGCATGCGTGCGTGGATGTCAGCATGCGTGAATGTCAGCATGCGTGCGTGGATGTGTGCTTGCGTGGGTGTGCATGCGTGGATGTGTGTGTGGATGCGCGTGGATGTGGATGTGCGTGTGTGGATGTGCGTGCGTGGATGTGTGCGTGCATGGATGTGCGTGCGTGGATGTGTGTGTGGATGTGCGTGCGTGCGTGGATGTCCGCGTGCATGCGTGGATGTGGATGTGCGTGGTTGTGTGCGTGCGTGGATGATGGGTGCATAGGTGGATGGATGGGTGCAACAAGGGATCAAGTGTCCTCTTGTTGTAGTCTCTGGGATCATAGTCATGGTGCACTGTATGACAGATCATTGTCATACAGTGCACCATAACTCTGACCCCAGAGGCTGTAGGAAGAGGACACTTGATCCCTTGCTGCAGTCTCTGGATTGAGCAGAGGCGATCGAGCGTCGTGGGACCTTCGTTGTGGACTACGTCGGAGGCGATCGAGCGTCGTGGGACCTTCGTTGTGGACTACGTCGGATCTTTATAATAAAGATGGAGTCCGAATTTTGTTTGTGTTTTTTTTTTCAAATAAAAAGATTTTTCTCTGTGTGTATTTTCTGACTATTTACCAGAGATTCCTAATGGCAGGTCTAACATTGGCCCTATATTATGAATCTCGGGCTTAGTGCCAGCTGCCAATAAAAAGCTGGCATTAACCCCTTTATTACCCAGTTTGCCACCGGCACCAGGGCAACTGGAAGAGTCTGGGTACAGCGCCAGAAAATGGCGCTTCAATGAATGCGCCATTTTCTGGAGCGGCTGCGGGCTGCAATTCGCAGCCTGGGGGGCCCAGAACGCTTGGGCCTCTCCATGCTGCGGATTCCAGCCCCCAGCTGCCTAGTTGTACCTGGCTGGACCAAAAATATGGCGGAGCCCCACGTAATTTTTTTTTCTAGAATTAGTTCTAGAAAAAAAAAAAAGGGCTTTGCTGTATTTTTGGAAGCCAGCCAGGTACAACGAGGCAGCTGGGGGTTGGTGGCAATCCGTAGCTGCCAAGTTGTACCTGGCTGGACCAAAAATGTGGTGGAGCCCCACGCCATTTTTTTTCTAGAATTTAGTCCTAGAAAAAAAATAAAAATGGGCTTCGCTGTATTTTTGGTTGCCAGCCAGGTACAATGAGGCAGCTGGGGGTTGCTGGCAGTCCGTAGCTGCCAAGTTGTACCTGGCTGGACCAAAAATATGGCGGAGCCTCACGCCATTTTTTTTCTAGAATTAGTCCTAGAAAAAAAATAAAAATGGGCTTCGCTATATTTAGATGCATAGTGAACACTTTGAACCCCCAGGTGCTTCACAAATTGATCCGAAAAAAGAAAATTTGTGTGAAAAAAAGTACTTTTTCCTTATTACGGATCAATTTGTGAAGCACGTGGGGTTGAAAGTGCTCACTATGCATCTAGATGCATTCCTTGGGGGGTCTAGTTTCCAAAATGAGGTCACTTGTGGGGGAGCTCCAATGTTTAGGCACACATTGGCTCTCCATATGCGACATGGTGTCCGCTAATAATTCCAATTGTTAGCGGACACCATGTCGCGTATGGAGAGCCCCTGTGTGCCTAAACATTGGAGCTCCCCCACAAGTGACCCCATTTTGGAAACTAGACCCCCCAAGGAACATATCTAGATGCATAGTGAGCACTTTGAACCCCCAGGTGCTTCACAAATTGATCCGTAAAAATTAAAAAAAATTTGTGTGAAAAGAAAAGTACTTTTTCCTTCTTACGGATCAATTTGTGAAGCCCATGGGGGTTCAAAGTGCTCACTATGCATCTAGATGCATTCCTTGGGGGGTCTAGTTTCCAAAATGAGGTCAATTGTGGGGGAGCTCCAATGTTTAGGCACACATGGGCTCTCCATATGCGACATGGTGTCCGCTAATAATTCCAATTGTTAGCGGACACCATGTCGCATATGGAGAGCCCCTGTGTGCCTAAACATTGGAGCTCCCCCACAAGTGACCCCATTTTGGAAACTAGACCCCCCAAGGAACATATCTAGATGCATAGTGAGCACTTTGAACCCCCAGGTGCTTCACAAATTGATCCGTAAAAATTAAAAAAGAAAATTTGTGAAAAGAAAAGTACTTTTTCCTTCTTACGGATCAATTTGTGAAGCCCATGGGGGTTCAAAGTGCTCACTATGCATCTAGATGCATTCCTTGGGGGATCTAGTTTCCAAAATGAGGTCAATTGTGGGGGAGCTCCAATGTTTAGGCACACATGGGCTCTCCATATGCGACATGGTGTCCGCTAATAATTCCAATTGTTAGCGGACACAATGTCGCATATGGAGAGCCCCTGTGTGCCTAAACATTGGAGCTCCCCCACAAGTGACCCCATTATGGAAACTAGACCCCCCAAGGAACATATCTAGATGCATAGTGAGCACTTTGAACCCCCAGGTGCTTCACAAATTGATCCGTAAAAATTAAAAAAGAAAATTTGTGAAAAGAAAAGTACTTTTTCCTTCTTACGGATCAATTTGTGAAGCCCATGGGGGTTCAAAGTGCTCACTATGCATCTAGATGCATTCCTTGGGGGGTCTAGTTTCCAAAATGAGGTCAATTGTGGGGGAGCTCCAATGTTTAGGCACACATGGGCTCTCCATATGCGACATGGTGTCCGCTAATAATTCCAATTGTTAGCGGACACCATGTCGCGTATGGAGAGCCCCTGTGTGCCTAAACATTGGAGCTCCCCCACAAGTGACCCCATTTTGGAAACTAGACCCCCCAAGGAACATATCTAGATGCATAGTGAGCACTTTGAACCCCCAGGTGCTTCACAAATTGATCCGTAAAAATTAAAAAAGAAAATTTGTGTGAAAAGAAATGTACTTTTTCCTTCTTACGGATCAATTTGTGAAGCCCATGGGGGTTCAAAGTGCTCACTATGCATCTAGATGCATTCCTTGGGGGGTCTAGTTTCCAAAATGAGGTCAATTGTGGGGGAGCTCCAATGTTTAGGCACACATGGGCTCTCCATATGCGACATGGTGTCCGCTAATAATTCCAATTGTTAGCGGACACCATGTTGGGTATGGAGAGCCCCTGTGTGCCTAAACATTGGAGCTCCCCCACAAGTGACCCCATTTTGGAAACTAGAGCCCCCAGGGAACATATCTAGATGGGTTGTGAACATTTTGAACCCCAGGTGCTTCACAAATTCATCTGTAAAATTGAATAAGTACTTTTTTTTCCACAAAAAATTTCTATTTTCATTTCTACAGATTATGTTGTGAAGCACCGGGGTGTTCAAAATGCTCACCACCCATCTAGATAAGTTCCCTGGGGGGTCTAGTTTCCAAAATGGGGTCATTTGTGGGGGAGCTCCAATGTTTAGGCACACAGGGGCTCTCCAAACGCAACATGGTGTCCGCTAACAATTTGACTGAAAAATCAGCTCAAATTGTTAGCGGACACCATGTCGCGTTTGGAGAGCCCCTGTGTGCCTATACATTGGAGCTCCCCCACAAGTGACCCCATTTTGGAAACTAGACCCCCCAGGGAACATATCTAGATGGGTGGTGAGCATTTTGAACCCCAGGTGCTTCATAAATTAATCCGTAAAAATTAAAAAGTACTTTTTTTTCCATAAAAATTTTATTTTTTCATTTTTACAGATTAATTTGTGAAGCACTGGGGTGTTCAAAATGCTCACCACCCATCTAGATATGTTCCCTGGGGTGTCTAGTTTCCAAAATGGGGTCACTTGTGGGGGAGCTCCAATGTTTAGGCACACAGGGGCTCTCAAAACGCAACATGGTGTCCGCTAACAATTTGACTGAAAAATCAGCTCAAATTTTTAGCGACACCATGTTGCATTTGGAGAGCCCCTGTGTGCCTTCACATTGGAGCTCCCCACAAGTGACCCCATTTTGGAAACTAGTCCCCCCAGGGAACATATCTAGATGGGTGGTGAGCTTTTTGAACCCCCACGTGCTTCACAAATTCATCTGTAAAAATGAAAAAGTACTTTTTTTTCCACACAAATTTCTTTTAGCCTAAATTTTTTCATTTTCACATGGGGAACAGGATAAAATGGATCCTAAAATTTGTTGGGCAATTTCTCCTGAGTACAGCGATACCTCATATGTGGTCATAAACCACTGTTTGGGCGCACGGCAGGGCTCAGAAGAGAAGGAGCGCCATTTGACTTTTTGAATGGAAAATTAGCTCCAAAAGTCAAATGGCGCTCCTTCCCTTCTGAGCCCTGCCGTGCGCCCAAACAGTGGTTTATGACCACATATGAGGTATCGCTGTACTCAGGAGAAATTGCCCAACAATTTTTAGGATCCATTTTATCCTGTTGCCCATGTGAAAATGAAAGAATTGAGGCTAAAAGAACATTTTTATTAGAAAAATTAAAATGACCATTTTTTCCTTCCACTTTGCTTTAGTTCCCGTGAAGCACCTGAAGGGTTAATAATCTTCTTGAATGTAGTTTTGAGTAGCTTGAGGGGTGCAGTTTTTGGAATGGTGTCACTTTTGGGTGTTTTCTGTCATGTACACCCCTCAAAGGGACTTCAAATGTGATGTGGTCAAAAAAAAATGGTTTTGTAAATTTTGCTGGAAAAATGACAAATTGCTTATGAACTTTGAACCCTTATAACGTCCGAACAAAAATTTTTTTTTTTTCCAAAATTGTGCTGATGTAAAGTAGACAAGTGGGAAATGTTATTTATTAACTATATTGTGTCACATACCTCTCTGGTTTAGCAGAATAAAAATTCATAATTTGAAAATTGCAAAATTTTCAAAATTTTTGCCATATTTTTGATTTTTTCACAAATAATCGCAAAAATTATCGACCTAAATTTAATACTAACATGAAGCCCAATATGTCACGAAAAAACAATCTCAGAATCGCTAGGATCCGTTGAAGCGTTCCAGAGATATAACCTCATTAAGGGACACTGGTCAGAATTGACAAAAATGGCCTGGTCAGTAAGGTCAAAATAGGCCCGGGGGTGAAGGGGTTAATATTTGGTCCATACTGTTTATGGACACATGTGGTCCAATTAACACCCTGCTTAATTTTTTCAAAGATTCTGGGTAATGTTCAGGTTTAAACAAGATCACAACATGTGGGAAGGCCAAATAAGGCTACCTTAACGCGTCACAAAATTTAGAAAGTGTTAAACGTTCCAAGAGCCCAACACACACAGAGGCAAAGTATGTGAAAATGTGGCCAAAACTTAGAGTAGTAAACCCGTGTGTTTCACACACAATGTTTTAGAAAAGATAAGCTGGACAAAATTATGTGAACAAAAGTTGATCAAGGCTGACTCTACTGTTCTTTCACCCTACCTAGAGCTGAGGCCAACCAGAGGGGCCGTGGGGAAGGTCCACCCCAAGAGGCCAGGGAACCTTTTATAGAAGAAGATGTGCAGAACCAGGAGGAGGCTGGAGCAGGGCAACCTGCAGCATTAGCGGCTGGTGAAGATCTGGGACTCCAAGGCCCAGCTGCAAACATCCAGCAAGACCAAGCCTTGCCAGACCTTGAGGCAGACCCAGAAAGTGGGGCACAACAGCCGGAGGCAGCCCCGGGTCAGAGTATCTCCACCACTGGCCAATGCCCCATGTGTGGTTGGCATATTGGGCTCCCAGCCACATTGGGCCGCAGGGACCCTGGGGGCTCACCACACCAAGTAAGTGGACCAACACCATTTGGGGAGGCTGCCTTTACACGCAGCCTCACAGAGTTTTTGTGCCAAATTCCACATGAACGGAGGCTGCGTGCAAGGGCAGCCATCCAAATTGTTGTTGATGCGTGTCGGCCACCAAACCACCCGAGACAAGTTTTTGAGCTGCTGGAGGGGTGGCAAAGTTCAGCAGCCAATTTGCTTGACCGGCCAACCCCCCAGCAGCCATGGCAACTGTCACGTGGTCCGGCATCCAGCAGTGTGGTGAGACCCCCAAATCCCCCCACATTATGGGCTCCATATAGAGATGCCCCTGCTCACCCACCTGTGCCCACCGTGCCCCAGATCTCAGCAGGCAGACCCCTGGCCGAGGAGGTGAACCGGGCCCTTAGACTTGTCCACAACCCTTCTGGGCAGGAAGCATTTGGCGAGCAAGAAGGGCAACCTGAATGGCCAACCTACCATTCCTTGTAGGTTTTTTGTTTTTTGGCCTTTAATTTCTTTGTTTTGGGAGTTATTTTGTTATTTGTACTACAATGCATCATTCTGTGCAATTGTTATTGGCAACGTTTGCCTTGTTTTTGGCTTTCAAAAAGCCATAACCATTCAAGTTAGAAAAAAAAAGAAGAAAAAAAAAAAGGATTAAGCACAAAATAAAGTGCTTATGTTAACACGTCCCCAAATTGTGCTTTTCTGGGTAATAGACGGTTTGACTAACAAGGAGGCTACCTGCCAGAAAGCCAAAAAAAAAAAAAAACACAGGACCTTTGTGTTGCAAAATTAAAAAGGCAAAACAAATGCTGACAACCAGCCCAATTTATTGGTTGCAGAGGCCAAAAAACCAGAAAAACAAAAAACCCATAAATGTCTGGAGACACAGGCCAACATAGGGCCAATTTAAGGAGGTGAGGGGGTGTGTAGCCTAGGGTCCACATTGTGTTGGGGGCGCCAAGGGGTAGGAGGTTGGGAATTAGTAGGGGTGGTGAAACCAATGGGGGGGACAATGTCATGGGGGCTAGACACTACATTCACAGATGGGACAACAGGAGTGGGAAAGTGAAATGAGGATTGTGTGAAAGTGGCGTTGGAAGAGGTTTGGACAAGGGGTGCACATGTGTGGAGGGGGGGTCTGGTGGAATTTATTTGGGGTAACACAGAAGATGATGGACAGCGAACATTGGGGTAGGATATGTTGAGGGCAGTGCTTGGGTGGAGGAGTGTGTTTGGTTTTGAGGGCAAAGATGTTTGGCCAACATATTGTGGATAGGGTTGGTGATGTGTGTATGTCTGCTGGTGGGTTGATGGGGCATTGGGGTATGTTTGTGTCCTTTGACTGGCAGCCACATGTGTGTAATCATTGGGAAGGTGCGTTGCCGTCGAGATTGTTTGGGGATGTTGGGACATGGGAGGCATGAGGTAATGTGGGGTAGGCAGGGTTGGTTGGGTGGGGTGTTGGGCACGAGCGGAGATCTGTGCCTGCTGAGGAGCCCAGAACGTATGCTGCCTTGCTGTGACATCCTGTGTAGGGCAGGGCTGAGGGAGTGCTTCAGGAGGCTGAGAGAGACTGTGCTGGGATGGCTGAGGGTTTGTTTGCGCAATCACATTACGGGCCATCCGCCTGGCCTGCAGCAGACCTTCCTGGCAGCTCTGTAACACATGTAGCTGCTGCTCGGTCCCCATTTCATCCATCTCCCTGGACACAGCCATGAAGAATTGGTGTGATGGGGCTCTCAAATCTGCCTGCAGGCTCATCACTGTGTCCTTAAGCGACTGGTGCTGCTCACACAATAATGCAGAATCCCGCAGAGATTTGCGCAGAGAGATGCCCCACATTTGGTGATGAACCTGAGACAGATTGATATACTCAGGCAGATTGTTCCGATCTCTACCCCTAGCCCGCTGGCTACCACGTCTAGTGGCCAAGGTCGGACCTTGACCAGCGGTTAAGGGCTGAGATTGGGAGGAAGCTAGGACTGGCTTCCGCAGTACTCCAGGGCCTGCCCGATTCTGCTGCGGACCCCTGCGGCTCATCGATTTCTCCCCCAGATGTGGAAATATCATCCTTGATGGGATCTCGCAGTTCCGCTCCACTTTGTGGCAGGCCTGACAATGCTGGTGGTTCCCTAGTGCTCCCATGAGTTCTGTGGATCAAATTACACAGAGTTACTTTATAGAGCACAAACAAAATGGCTGGCCCCCATTACGTAGGGTTACCTTTGAAGCTTGCTCAAAACTTACATGCGCGCAACCATACATGGTCTTAGGAAAGCCAACTCCTGGGAGTAGCGACATACAGTTGCCTGAGGGCTGCAGACCCACTAGGAGCCCGAAATTCATTGGTGACCTGCCTTCGGTAGCTGTCCCTGAGAGATCGCCACCGTTTCACAACAGCCTTCTCTGCAAGACCCAGAAAATTACATTACATAGATGACAACACAGTATTTACACTGCTTTGTGGCCTAAGTGACCACCATTTCAGGCTAAACATATGTTAATGGTAAAAAAAAGGTACAGTCAAAACAGGTTCTTACGGTATCTATATTGTCACCCAGGAATAAGCCCATCCCATCCTTCAAAGAGGCCCTGACAGACCTCATCCCACAACTGTTGGGTGTGCATCATACTGGCATGTTGTATATGCCTGTGGTCCCATAGGGGTACTCTTGCTTCAACAAGCTGGATGAGGAGCTCGGTGTTGATGGAGCCACCATCATCCTGCCTCACCCTTTGGGAACCCTATTGGGAGATAAATATGAACATAACCCTTAATCCATGGATGAGTGTGGGTAGGCTATTGAGAATGTTTGAGGTGTAATTACCCCGCGTCTGCTAGGACGTCCTCTTCCCCGAGATCTCGGGGCCCTCTCTAAACTGGGTCCGGCGGAACTTTCTTCAGTCTGGTGAAAACAGAAAAATGTTGCCTGTGGACAAGATAGGGGTGACTACATTGCAACCACAACAGCAACAAGATATACTCACCTCCGCCGCACCCCCATCTTCCATGACATCATGTGGATTCTCCCACTCATCCGTATCTGATGGGTACTGAAATGACAAATAAACACATTTACATCTGCAAAACAACACAGATAGGTGCAATCCTACCTAATACTTATTGTTTCACTCACATCCACAACTGGCCTGGCCAAAGAAGTTGATGACATTCTGCAACATCAAACAGGTGCCATGCAAGTAAAAAATGAAAACATTAGGCAAGCTCAAATGACTTTCACAAAACATCTTGTGGCAACAACCACACCAAAACAGATCTTTCAGGATGTTGCCTGTGAGCTGCAGGCGGCAGTCTCAACATACATAAATGGGTCCTGGGGAAAATACATTTACAGATCTGGTGAACAAAAAACCAACAGCAAGGAAACACATTTCTCAGACATGGGCAAAGCAAAAAAAAAACATGACATTACTGGCTAAACTAACATGTGATTGTGTTGATGTGTTTAGGTACGTTGTGTGAGGCTACATATGTCAAGGACATTTGGCCACCTTTGAAATCCCATTTATGTTTGGCCTTGTGATCCCTCATTCACATTGCTTCATATGTTCAGATGCATGTCACCTGACAACTATATGTCACCAGATACATGTACTACATAATTATGTATTGGCCATTTTGGAAGGAGTGAACAATTGCATGGCAGCTCTCCTTGTGAGTGTCCAAACATGTCACACATTCCGCCCAACTTCTACAGATGATCCACAAGGCTTCCTAATTGGCACCGTGCAGCATGTACAGAGGTCCACAGGCAGCTGGGAGCTCACCGTGGCCAGTTGGTCATGTTCCGGCTGACCAGCGGTTGACCTCTGGCCAGCAGTAGGTAATGCGCAAACCCCTGGTGAACAGAGGTATGCGTCGAGGCAGCCAAGAGATGAGCGTTGTAAGAATATGATTTAGCGGTCTTGTAGAAGCGCTACTAAAGCTCAGGCACCAGGATGATAAGGTTTATGAACAGCAATCTTTATTTTCCCCTCACAGCTCCCACAACATGTTTCAACTGCTCAAGGCAGTCTTCCTCAGGGAAAATAAAGATTGCTGTTCATAAACCTTATCATCCTGGTGCCTGAGCTTTAGTAGCGCTTCTACAAGACCGCTAAATCATATTCTTACAAGCTTCTATTCCCCCTGAGGGATCAGCGGCTGGAGCAGCACAGCGAGGGCACAGTGGTGAAGGATCTGGCGTTCCCTAGATAAAAAGCAGTGACGCACATCCGGGACCGGCGCCACGTGACCGGAAAGGTCCTGTACGGACAGCTGGGGACCAGCGAGGTCGAAGGAGCGGAGTGTGCACATTGCCGGGGGTCCCCCATATATCAGAGGCTATTACACCGGGTTGTGCAGGTCGTGCACAACCCAAACAGGTGAGTGGCCACCTGTAATAACGCCATATTAACTGAGCTATAGTGATCCTACACATGCGCCCCTTCTCTCTCTTTTTCTTACAAGAGATGAGCGTTGTCAGCCACTCATCTCCCGGCTTCTGGCAGCGGTAGTGGCCGGCACGCCATTAAAAATTTGTGTCAAGCAAAGGGAGTTATCCGATTGTTCCACGCACTAACCAAGCATAGAAGAAGCACCGCTTGCGGACCAGTTTAAATGCCACATATTGTCTATACAAAGGAGAAGGCCCCCATTGCAAATGTGTGTGGCTTGTGTTTAATGCAGATTCCCGTGCCGATGCTTGCTCACTGCTGACATCAGGGACTAATGTCCAGCGCAACGCAGCCTTTCTATGCCCCCACTCAACCCACAGATACGGTGAGGTCCACTCTGCCTCCCTATAGTGTGCTGCCCACTCCCCCGCCGTATACTGTGCTGTCCACTCCCCTGGTGTAAACTGGGCTGTCCACTCCCCCGCCGTATACTGTGCTGTCCACTGAGCCCCTGTATACTCTGCTAACCATACTCTCCACTACCCAATGCATTGCAAAAAGGCCACCACCATGTAGTAAAGCATAATACATATGTGTAGTTTGTTGGATTTCCTATTACCTTCCCACAGCATTGGCCCTGATTTTTCCCTACAAAATGCACTTACATTGTTATACTGATGGTATGCTTATGGTGAGCCCACTGCAAGATATGCTGGCCAGATTTGTCCACAGGTTGAATTGTGTGGTTTGGCCTTGTTTATGTAACAAACAGCAAAAACAATGTTTGAGTGGCCAAATTCTGTATTTAGGGTTGTGTAAGTATACAGGGACAGAGTGACACGGACATGGAAGGACTGATTTTAACATATCTCTGCTGACACATACACAGTGAAACATTACACTCTGATGCCGCAAAGCAGTTGAAACCTGAAATGGGACACGAACAAACTTTCTTGTGTCATGGCTCAAGCAAACAAACTTTGACAAATGGAAAGTGATGACAAGCACATACATACCTGAAATTGGTGGTGTCAATGTGAGAGGGCCAACAAATCCCAAACTTGGTAGGTATGTATCTGTCCAAAAAACAAACACACGAGTCAACCCATACAATATCCATCCACCAAAAATATAATTTATGAGCAACATTATCAGGTCTCCTCAAAAGCACCACACACTCAAGGCGTGCCAACTGCCACACGAACATGCACGACAAGCCCACAGACACAATACCCACTGCCTTACAACATGACAACGGACACAGACCGTGTGAAAACACAACCTTCCCATGGTGCCAGCACTCTACTACTCCTGTGTCGGCACATTGACTGACATATGAAGGTTCATAGTAAAGGGCATTTTCCACACTACAATGTTCAAACAAGGAACCCCACGTAAACAAACATGGTGTGGTTATGATGGTTGCTGTAGAAGTGTCACTGCAACCGCATCCTAAAATGTTGCTTAAAACTTCTTGAGGCCAAGCAAGGGTTAACATCACTCCACAGATTAGCTTTGCATGACTTGCAACAGTGTGGGCAACCACATTCACAAGGCCAACATGCAAGTTAAATTGTTGGGAGCGTGTCACACACTAAAATCAATGCAGCAGGGCCAACAAATTACACTTCATAGGGTGCCTTCACACTGCGGCGTGATGTTGGGCAGCCCTGTCCAGGCTGACCCTGACAGGCGCACACTGGATCAGCACACAGGACTGGAGGGCTAATATGGCCTCTGGTCAAGTGTGCCGCCGCACATAGCTGCAGACGCTGACGAGTCAGGACCACGGCGCTTTGGGCTCTACGTATCAGCAGCGGTCACTGCGTGCGGATGCCTAACAGAACCAAGGGCATATTAGCCCTCAAGTCCTGTGTGCTGATCCAGTGTGCGCCTGTCAGGGTGAGCACGTACAGCACCAGACAGGTTCACACCGCAGTGTGAATGCACCCTTAAAAATGAACACAAGTAATAGCATGTATGATGACATCTCCAGATATGCAGACTACTCACCATGCAGTATGTTCAGCTCGCCAACATGCGGTCTCCAATGGTGGATGATGGGTCTGCGAGGAAAGGTTTGCCCAGGTGGAGTGACCCAGATGATATTAGCTGTGTAGAGCACTGCAACAAACAGTAGGTGCTGCCAAAAAGAAACCCCTCAAAATGGATTCTGCAGACAGGTGAAATGCACTCCTGCAGCCTTTTAAAGCATGATTACGGACGTAACTCGGATACGATTGTTTGGCCGCATCCGAGTTTACATTGAATCCCATGTTATTTGTCACGGAACGCTACGGATCAGCAACAGATCCGTGCTGTCCGCTTTTTCCTCTGGGACACCAAAAGCGCACCAGCTTGCGATTTACCGTCCGTGATTAAATTGACAAGCTACGCACGGAACGCAACTCGGACTACCAATCGTGTCACATCCGAGCAGATCCGTGCCTCATAACAAGAAATGGCCAGCAAAAACGCATCCGACTGTATCCGAGCTCAACACGGATACACTCGTTTACGATTTGCCATCCGTGATGAAATCGTAAAGCTAAGCACGGAACGGAACTCGGATGACAACATCTGATCCCATCCGTCACCCATAGGAATGCATAGGAGCAAAAATAGCATCCGAGTATATCCGCATTGACACGGATACACTCGGAACACACAAAAACGCAATGTGAAGCCAGCCTTTGTCATTTTTTCTCCAAAAACACAGGGAAAAACGCATGCGTTAACGCAGAGTGCATAAATGTGCCATTTAAAAACGCATGCGTTTCCCATAGGGCTCCATGTTATAGAAACGCATGGGTTAACGCAAGGCACATATAGGCACCTGCGTTAACGCATGCGTTTGCCATAGGGGCCCATGTTAAAAAAACGCATGCGTTTTTGGGAAAACGCACATGCGTTTTTTTACAGCACCCAAAAACGCTGCATGCAGCGTTTTTTGGACTGGGGGAAAAAAAACGCAAGTGGGGCTGAAAAACGCATGTACACTCAAATGTACCCTGCATTAACGCACCTGCGTTTTTTTTAACAGCCCAAAAAACGCAGGGATGGGCAAAAAAATGCATGTGTGTGAACATGGCCATTATCTGGTCCTAGATTGGATGATTTTCACGTGTGATATTCATTACCTGTGTCAGATATTTATTTTGATTAAGGTAAGAGATTTTGGTATATTGTTGTTAGACCAGTAGAGGGCAGTGTGTAATAAAATGTGGATTACATATGCTAATACTATGATGTCTAGAACATATCTTTATTAGTGATGAGCGAGTACTAAAATGCTCGGGTGCTCGAAGCTCGGGCCGAGCATCCCGAGATACTCGTGTACTCGGCCCGAGTACCGAGCCCAATGTTATCCTATGGGAGACCCGAGTAATTTTATGAAATGACTGCCGGCAGCATGTAGAAACCCTAAAAATGTCACAAAAGTCTCAGAAGAGTGCTCAAATGACATGGCAACACCATGGGGAAAACCCCTGGAAGCATTTCTCACTCAAAAGTCACAGCTGTGAACAATCTTGTCCGAGTTTCATGCCAATTTTACGGAGTCACCAGAAAACCTTCTAAAATGATACCAAAATGAATATTTAGGGTGGAAATGTTAAGGGCACATACCCAATAGTGAGATACAGCTGGTGTATGTTACTTTTTGTGATTACATGAAAGATTTTACGTGAAAACATTGTGCGGCACTCCGATGTCCCTGAGAAGAGACGTACATGAAGGCCTCTTGACATAATGTGCCCATTTTGAGGAACTGGGTCTATTGTAGTATTTTCCTTTGCCAGGGCAGTCCAAAATTTGGAGGTTCACCAATTCCCCTGGATAGAGACGTGCATGAGGGCCTGTAAACCTGAAGTGGGTGTATAGTAGTATAGCCCTTTGGCCAGGGAAGCCAAAAATTGGGAGGCTCCACATTGTCCCAGGATAGAGACGTGCAGGAGGGCCTGTAAACCTGAAGTGGGTGTATTGTAGTATAGCCCTTTGGCCAGGGCAGCCAAAAATTGGGAGGTTCAACAATGACCCATGCATACAGACATGCAGGAGGGCCTGTAAACTTCAAGTGGGTGTATTGTAGTATAGCCCTTTGGCCAGGGCAGCCAAAAATTGGGAGGTTCAACAATGACCCGTGCATACAGACATGCAGGAGGGCCTGTAAACCTCAAGTGGGTGTATTGTAGTATAGCCCTTTGGCAGGGCAGCCAAAAATTGGGAGGTTCAACAATGACCCATGCATACAGACATGCAGTAGGGCCTGTAAACCTCAAGTGGGTGTATTGTAGTATAGCCCTTTGGCCAGGGCAGCCAAAAATTGGGAGGCTCCACATTGTCCCAGGATAGAGACGTGCAGGAGGGCCTGTAAACCTCAAGTGGGTGTATTATAGTATAGCCCTTTGGCCAGGGCAGCCAAAAATTGGGAAGCTCCACATTGTCCCAGGATAGAGACGTGCAGGAGGGCCTGTAAACCTCAAGTGGGTGTATTGTAGTATAGCCCTTTGGCCAGGGCAGCCAAAAATTGGGAGGCTCCACATTTTCCCAGGATAGAGACATGCTGTAGGGCCTGTAAACCTCAAGTGGGTGTATTGTAGTATAGCCCTTTGGCAGGGCAGCCAAAAATTAGGAGGTTCAACAATGACCCATGCATACAGACATACAGTAGGGCCTGTAAACCTCAAGTGGGTGTATTGTAGTATAGCCCTTTGGCAGGGCAGCCAAAAATTGGGAGGCTCCACATTGTCCCTGGATAGAGACGTGCATGAGGGCCTCAAAACATTTTTCCCATTGAAAAGGAGCGGGTCTCCTGTCGTTGTAATGCCCATTCTAAAAGAATGGGCGAAAAAATTTACCACTGCGGGTATACCTCAAACAACAGCCTAACTATTGTAACAGTCATCATGGTGGCTCATGAGGAGAAGGAGGAAGTGTCCAGCGATTAGCCAAAGCCCAGAAGTGTGTACCAATGGGTGAGTGGAGGTACATGGCAAATTCCCATAACAAAATTTAAATTCAGTTGTCATTTGTTGGTGGTGTGGTGAAGTCTGGCCCAATCCAACCCTTGTTCATCTTGATCAGAGTCAGCCTGTCAGCATTTTCAGTTGACAGGCGGGTGCGTTTATCAGTAATGATTCCACCTGCGGCACTGAAAACACGCTCTGACAATACACTAGCGGCAGGGCAGGCCAGGACTTCCAAGGCGTAGAGAGCCAATTCATGCCACGTGTCCAGCTTGGAGACCCAATAATTGAAAGGCACAGAGGAATCTCGCAGTACAGTTGTTCGATCTGCAAGGTACTCCTTCAGCATCTGGCCAAACTTAGCATTTCTTGTGGCACTACCCCGCACCTCAGGGGCTGTGGTACGTGAGGGGATTAGGGATGGGCGAATCTACTCGCTGGGACTCGTTACTCGGCGAGTAGTAAGGGACTCGCAGGACTCGGTACTCTGCGAGTTTCCCAGCGTTTACTCGCACGAGTCCAATGCAAATCAATGGCAAACGCTGACAAAACTAAGATTGCCATTGTCTTGCATTAGACTCGGCTACTGTGCCAGTGATAGCAGGGAAACTTGCAAAGTAACTGCTGTTAGCAGAGAGGACATCGCGTTTTGGACTGCGTCGGACAGAAGAGGATTTTTTTAATTAAAGATGGAGTCCCTAATGGCTTTTTTTTTTTAATTTCAAATAAAAAATTTTCTCTGTCTTGTGTTTTTTTAACCCTTTATTGGAGATTCTTAGTGGCTGGGTCAAACGTGGCCTGACATTAAGAATCTCGGGCTTAATACCAGCTTGTATAACAAAGCTGGTATTAACCCCTTTATTACCCAGCGTGCCACCGCCACCAGGGCCGCTGGAAGAGCGGGGTTCAGCGCCAGAGGATGGCGCTTCAATGAACGCGCCATCTTCTGGGGCGGCTGCGGGCTGCAATTTGCAGCGGGGGGTGCCCAGAAAGCTTGGGCATCCCTGCGCTGCGGATTCCAGCCCCCAGCTGCTTAGCTGTACCTGGCTAGACATAGAAGTTGCGCGGAGCCCCACGCATTTTTTTAAAATTATTTCATGAAATTCATGAAATAATAAAAAAAAAGGGCTCCCCTATATTCTTGTGTCTGGCCAGGTACAAATAGGCACCTGGGGGTTGGGGGCAGCCCGTCGCTGCTGGGTAATAAAGAGGTTAGGGCCAGCTTTGTATTATCAGCTGGCCCTAAGCCTGAAATTTATGGCGGTCACGCCAATATTAGACATGACCGCCATGAATTTCTATTAAATTGTTTTAAAAAAAACACAACGCAGTCCAAAACGCGATGTCCTCTCTGCTACATCCCCTGTGCATAGATATAGATGTCTATGCACAGGGAATGAGCAGACTGAGAACAATCTCAGCTCTGCTACATCAGGCAGCAGGCGGGCTCTAGGACCCTGGAGCTGCGGCAGCCTGCACACAGAGCAGACAGGACTCTTATCTGTGCGAGTTTACTTGCAAAGTAAACGAGTCCAATGCAAATCAATGGCAAAACTAGGATTGCTTCAAGCTGAAGCTTCCGAGACACATCTGTGATTTGTAAATCGCACACTACTCGCTATTACTCTCTTCCCCATTCATTAACATTGGACTCGCTAGACTCGCAACGAGTAGCGAGTCCCGGGCTTGGACTCGCTAGAGTCAAGCGATTCCGAGTAATTTAGGATTCGCCCATCACTAGAGGGGCTGAGAAAACTGTCCCACATCGTAAAGACTGTTCCCCTACCTCTGGCGGATTGGACTTGTGCCCCTCTCGGCCGTACGCCTTGGTTGTCCACCGATTCCTGACCTATGCCGCTAGCGTTTTGTGAGGGGAATGATTTGCCTACTTCCGTGACTATGGCCTTCTGGAACTGCTGCATTTTGGCTGACCTCTCCGCCTCAGGAATGAGAGACATAAAGTTCTCCTTGTAGCGTGTGTCTAACAGTGTTGCCAACCAGTACTGATTGTCGGCCAAGATGTTCTGAACGCGAGGGTCACGAGCCAGGCAGCTTACCATAAAGTCAGCCATGTGCGCCAGACTCTTAACAGCCATCACTTCAGTATCCAGACCAACACGATGACTGAACATGTTGTCCTCCTCCTCCTCCTCCTCATCTCCCCTGTCCTCTGGCCATCCATGCTGAATCGAGGGTATGACTGGTGTCATATCCTCAATTTGGCCAGAGAGTTGCTCCATGTCTTCATCCTCCTCCTCCTCGTCATAGTCCTCCACTGCACGTTGTGATGAGATGAGGCTGGGCTGTGTGTTTTCACCCACACCCACTACTGTTTCTTGCTCCAAGTCATCGCGCTCGGCCTGCAATGCATCCTCTTTGTTTTTCAGCAGAGACCGTTTTAGAAGGCAGAGTAGTCGTATGGTGACGCTAATAATGGCGTCATCGCCGCTCACCATCTTGGTGGAGTCCTCAAAGTTTTTGAGGACGGTACATAGGTCCGACATCCATCTCCACTCCTCAGGTGTTATGTGTGGAGTTTGACCCATTTCCCGACGGCTTAGGTGATGCAGGTAGTCCACAACTGCCCTCTTCTGCTCACATATCCTGACCAACATGTACAGAGTTGAATTCCAACGCGTGGGGACATCACACACCAGTCTGTGGGCCGGTAGACGCAAACGGCGCTGAAAGCCGGCAAGGCCGGCTGAAGCAGCAGGTGACTTGCGAAAATGTGCAGACAGACGGCGAACTTTTACCAGCAGTTCAGACAGCTCTGGGTATGCCTTTACAAACCTCTGAACCACCAGGTTGAGCACATGGGCCACGCATGGAACATGCGTCAGCTGGCCTCGCCTCAAAGCTGCCACCAGGTTCCAGTCATTGTCACACACAACCTTTCCTGGCTTTAGGTTCAGAGGTGTGAGCCAGTGATCTGCCTGCTGTTTCAGAGCTGTCCACACCTCTTCTGCATTGTGGGGTTTGTCACCTATGCAGACTAGCTTCAGCACAGCCTGTTGCCGCTTTGCAGAGGCAGTGCTGCAGTGCTTCCAGCTTGGGACTGGTGTGGAGGGTACAGTGGATGAGGATGCGCAGGAGGAGGAGGCTGAGGAGCATGACATTCCGGAGCTGTAGAGTGTCGGTGAAACCCTGACAGAGGTAGGGCCTGCTATCCTTGGTGTGGGAAGGACGTGTTCCATCCCTCGCTCAAACTGGGTCCCAGCCTCCACAATATTAATCCAGTGTGCCGTCAAGGAGATGTAGCGGCCTTGCCCACAAGCACTTGTCCACGTGTCTGTGGTTAGGTGGACTTTGGCTGAAACAGCGTTGTTCAGGGCACGTGTGATGCTGTTGGACACGTGGTTATGCAATGCGGGGACGGCACATCTGGAGAAATAGTGGCGGCTGGGGACCGAGTAACGTGGGACAGCAGCCGCCATCAGGTCGCGGAATGCTTCCGTCTCCACCAGCCGGAAAGGCAACATTTCTAGCGCTATGAGTCGCGAAATGTGATAATTCAGGACTGTGGCATGTGGGGCGTTGGCAGCGTATTTGCGCCTGCGTTCAAATGTTTGCTGAATGGATAATTGAACGCTGCGCTGGGACAAGGACGTGCTTGATGCTGGTGTTATTTGTGCGTGGGCAACTTCAGGTGCAGGGCCGGAGGCTTGTTCGCGGTCAGCATGGACAGGGGATTGGCTCGCACGCACAACACGCGAAGACGTAGCAGTGACATCAGCAAGCACCGCTACGGATGGGCGAATCTATTCGCTAGGACTCGTTACTCGGCGCGTAGTAAGGGACTCGCAGGACTCGGTACTCTGCGAGTTTCCCAGCATGAGTCCAATGCAAATCAATATCAATCCTAGTTTTGTCAGAGACGCTGACAAAACTAGGATTGCCATTGTCTTGCATTGGACTTGCTACTGTGCCAGTGATAGCAGGGAAACTCGCAGAGTAAGAGCTGTCTGCTCTGTGCAGCTCCAGGGTCCTAGAGCCCGCCTGCTGCCTGATGTAGCAGAGCTGAGATTGTGCTCAGTCTGCTCATTCCCTGTGCATAGACATCTATATCTATGCACAGGGGATGTAGCAGAGAGGACATCGCGTTTTGGACTACGTCGGACGGAAGAGGATTTTTTTAATTAAAGATGGAGTCCCTAATGGCTTTTTTTTTTTATTTCTAATAAAAAAATTTCTCTGTGTGGTGTTTTTTTTAACCCTTTATTGGAGATTCTTAGTGGCCGGGTCAAACCTGGCCTGACATTAAGAATCCCGGGCTTAATACCAGCTTGTATAACAAAGGTGGTATTAACCCCTTTATTACCCAGCGTGCCACCACCACCAGGGCCGCTGGAAGAGCGGGGTTCAGCGCCAGAGGATGGCGCTTCAATGAACGCACCATCTTCTGGGGCGGCTGCGGGCTGCAATTTGCAGCGGGGGGTGCCCTGAAAGCTTGGGCCTCCCTGCGCTGTGGATTCCAGCCCCCAGCTGCTTAGCTTCTGGCCATTAGGGACTCCATCTTTACTTAAAAAAATCCTCTTCCGTCCAACGTAGTCCAAAACGCGATGTCCTCTCTGCTACATCCCCTGTGCATAGATATAGATGTCTATGCACAGGGAATGAGCAGACTGAGAACAATCTCAGCTCTGCTACATCAGGCAGCAGGTGGGCTCTAGGACCCTGGAGCTGCACAGAGCAGACAGCTCTTACTCTGCGAGTTTCCCTGCTATCAATGGCACAGTAGGGAATCCAATGCAAGTTGATTTGCATTGGGCTGGTTACTGTGGAGTAAACGCTGGGAAACTCGCAGAGTAGCAGATAGAGCCTGAAGCTTCTGAGACACATCTGCAATTTGTAAATCGCACATTACTCGCTATTACTCGCTTCCCCATTCATTAACATTGGACTCGCTAGACTCGCAACGAGTAGCGAGTCCCGGGCCCGGACTCGCTAGAGTCAAGCGATTTCGAGTAATTTAGGACTCGCCCATCACTAAGCACCGCTCCTCGACTCTGTTGTACTTCCCACAAAGTTGGGTGCTTGGCTGACATGTGCCTGATCATACTGGTGGTGGTCAGGCTGCTAGTTTTCCTACCCTTGCTGATACCGGCATGGCAGGTGTTGCAAATGGCCTTTTTAGAGTCTTCTGGGCCAACTTAAAAAACTCCCAGACTCTGGAAGACCGAACATTTGCACAGGCACCTTGAGTCGTGTTGGTGTTCCGGGGAACGGTTGGCTGCCTTCTGCCTGCGGACACGACCCTGCTTCGTACTGCCTGTTGGGATGCTACGCCTCCCTCCCCCTGTGCACTGCTGGCCTCGCTCTGCATATCCTCCTGCCATGTTGGGTCAGCTACTGGATCATCCACCACGTCGTCTTCCTCTTCCGCACACTGATCCTCCTCCTGACTTCCTGACAATTGTGTCTCATCATCGTCCACCCCTTGTTGAGACACGTTGCCAACGTTCCGTTCGTGAGAACATGGCTGCTCAAATATTTAGGCATCTGTACATACCAATTCCTCATCACCCACTTCAAGAGGAGCTGGCGACAGGCCAGATTCTGCGAATGGATACGTGAACAGCTCTTCCGAGTGTCCTAGTGTGGGATCAGTAATGTCCATGGACGTGTACTCGTCCTGGTAGTAGGAAGGAGGATCAGGTTGGGAAATGTGCGGTGCAGTATCACGGCTACTGACACTTGACCGTGTGGAAGAAAGGGTGTTTGTGGAGGTGCATATCTGACTTGAAGCATTATCCGCTATCCAAGTAACAACCTGTTGACACTGGTCTTGGTTCAAGAACGGTGTACTGCTGCGGGCCCCAAGAATTTGGGACAGGACGTGCGAGCGAGGAGATGTGCCCCTTTGTTGTTGCGAAATTAGTGCTTGCACACGACCTCGGCCTCTGCCTGCACCACCATCACGTCCACTTCCTTGTTCCTTGCCAACGCCCTTGCCAACGCCCTTGCGCATTTTGCCTGTATACAGCGACAACTGTCTGGTGACTGTTGAGGTCACAGGAGATTAGGATTTTAGTCCCTAACCTGTATCAAGGTAGTAATTACAACAGTCTGGTGACTGTAATGGTCACAGGAGAGTAGGATTTTAGTCCCTAACCTGTATCAAGGTAGTAATTACAACAGTCTGGTGACTGTAATGGTCACAGGAGATTAGGATTTTAGTCCCTAACCTGTATCAAGGTAGTAAGTACACCAGTCTGGTGACTGTAATGGTCACAGGAGAGTAGGATTTTAGTCCCTAACCTGTATTAAGGTAGTAAGTACACCAGTCTGGTGACTGTAATGGTCACAGGAGATTAGGATTTTAGTCCCTAACCTGTATTAAGGTAGTAAGTACACCAGTCTGGTGACTGTAATGGTCACAGGAGATTAGGATTTTAGACCCTAACCTGTATCAAGGTAGTAAGTACACCAGTCTGGTGAATGTAATGGTCACAGGAGATTAGGATTTTAGTCCCTAACCTGTATCAAGGTAGTAAGTACACCAGTCTGGTGACTGTAATGGTCACAGGAGATTAGGATTTTAGTCCCTAACCTGTATCAAGGTAGTAAGTACACCAGTCTGTTGAATGTAATGGTCACAGGAGATTAGGATTTTAGTCCCTAACCTGTATCAAGGTAGTAAGTACACCAGTCTGGTGACTGTAATGGTCACAGGAGATTAGGATTTTAGTCCCTAACCTGTATCAAGGTAGTAAGTACACCAGTCTGGTGAATGTAATGGTCACAGGAGATTAGGATTTTAGTCCCTAACCTGTATCAAGGTAGTAAGTACACCAGGCTGGTGACTGTAATGGTCACAGGAGAGTAGGATTTTAGTCCCTAGCCTGTATCAAGGCAGTAAGTACACCAGTCTGGTGACTGTAATGGTCACAGGAGAGTAGGATTTTAGTCCCTAACCTGTATTAAGGTAGTAAGTACACCAGTCTGATGACTGTAATGGTCACAGGAGATTTGGATTTTAGTCCCTAACCTGGATCAAGGTAGTAAGTTCAACAGTCTGGTGACTGTTATGGTCACAGAAAAGCTTGGATTTCGATCTGGATCACCCTGCCTATATCCTCCTAGATTAGTCCTGAGAAGGACTGTTGTGGTCAGCAGCAGTTTGCAGCCCTGCTCCGGATCTACCTATGAGGGCCGCAAATCTGTCCCTAAGCAGCAGCAGACACTCTCCCTACACTCACTGTCTGGAAGCCCGTGTGCAGAGCACAGCGCGGCCGGGTCTTATAAAGGCTCGGTCACGCTGTGCAGGCCGGCCAATCACTGCAATGCCACAACTAACAGGGCTGTGGCATTGCAGTGGTCTGCCAGCCAATCCCTGCATGTGGGCTGGCTCTCAAAAGAGCGCCAACATGCAGAGATGACAACCACGAGCACAGCACAAGTATCGCGAGATTACTCAGTGCTCGCCGAGTAGCCTGAGTACAGTGATACTCGTGCGAGTACCGAGTAGTGGCGAGCATGCTCGCTCATCACTAATCTTTATGGTTAACAGGGGCGTAACTACTTGATAGGTGCAGGGGTTCCAATCGTACCCGGGACCTGAAGCCCAAAGGTCCCTTGGCCTATAGACAAAGACTAATGCTATGAAAGATTTGCAATAATTGGGAGCTCCGTTGGAGCTTTTGCATTGAGGACTATGAGCTTCAAGCTACACCACTGATGGTTTATTCAATAGTATAATCTTTGATTTCCTTTAGGAGTCATGTGTGTAATGTTGTCAATATATGTGCACGAAGTGTTAATAGAGGTTTGTGTGGCACCCCAGAGTCCAGTTGCAACAATGATATTGCCTTTCTCGGGGTATCATGTCGTGCTTAGAAGCAAGGGAAGGTATCCACATAAGATAAGCCCACCATCCAGAACACCTTCCCAACTCCAGACCCAAGTCCAAGGGGAGGTCCCCTCCTATAAATTCTGGTCTGGGGGCAGGTTTAGGCAGTTCAGTTCCGAGGAGGAGTGTGAGGAGGTCCTGTGGACTGGAGCAGCGTAAGGCTCGACCCGGGACAGAGACTAGCCAGGGTGAGGGACCCCTAGGAGAGGGTCTGAGGAAGTGGAGAAGCAGGGCTGGGGAGTGGAGCCAGTAGCCAGGCTCACCCCAGTGCATAGCGCTAGAAGCAGACACCAGAGTCCGAGATTGCAAGAGACTCTAGGCCCAGCAGCCAACACCAGAGGGCAGGAAATTCCAAGTATCTTGTCCACAATGATGCCCAAAAGGCACAGCAGCAGAGCTCAGGGAGACTAGCCAGAGGAGTGAACCCAGAGAGGGCTCGAGCTGCCTGTCATACGGGCAAGAGACGGTACGCAGGAGGAGAGGATCGCAGCTTAGGCTGCTTTGACATCGCGTTTTTTGGCCATTCGTGGCTGTCCATTGTAAAACGGACAGCCACGGATCCGATTTGGCCACCGTGTATCCCTAGTGACTTCCGATTTGTAACAGATCCGATTCTGTCCGATTTTTTTTGTACCCAGAATCGGAGACTGCTCCCATTTTGGGCACAGCGGATCGGCGGCAAATAACATGGGAGCCTATGGAGCACGGGTCCGGGAAAACATTGGATCGTTTCCTGCACCCGATTTTAGTGTACATACATTGCGGGAGAGAAGCAAGTGTTAAAAATGAAAAAAAAAATATCCTCAACTCTCCGGCGTGTCCCGCGGCATATACCGTAGCTCCGGGGGCGTGACGTGGCGTGACGTGACGTGACGTGACGTGACGTGACGTGACGTGACGTGACGTGACGTGACGTGACGTGACGTGACGTGACGTGACGTGACGTGACGTGACGTGACGTGACGTGACGTGACGTGACGTGACGTGACGTGACGTGACGTGACGTGACGTGACGTGACGTGACGTGACGTGACGTGACGTGACGTGACGTGACGTGACGTGACGTGACGTGACGTGACGTGACGTGACGTGACGTGACGTGACGAAAAAGGAGTGCACCAAAATGTTGATCATTTATTTAATCAGAAACCAGTGGATATAAAATTAATCACAATATATAAAAAAGATATTACTATCAAGCTAAAAAAAAAATGTATTGCTCTCTAATACTGTAGTATTCTGCACAGAGGAGGATTATATCCTATGGAAGAGTTGCTACTAGTCACCTGCAGCCACATTCATCCACAGACATGTTTTCATAATGTCTCAGGACCACATTGTCTTTATTATCATAGAATAACATGGAGATGGAGGACATCTTTGTTGGTACACAGCAGGGTAGTGGGACATTCCCAGGTTCAGAAGAATGCACCAGGGTCTGCAAAATAGCATGGTTGGATCCACTTAGTATCTCTGTCACAGGATATGGACATTCTCCAGAACAGTGATTAGCAAAGAATCCTTGAGGTGCTATTACCCAGTCCTCCCATCCTACGTCTTCAAATTTAACATAGAAGTGTCTCTTTTTACAGATGTTGCTAGCCTTAAAGGGAAGATTAACATAACTTCTCTTTTTTCGTGGCTTCTTACACTGTAGAGTATTAAGGGTCACCGTAAGCAGAGAGGTATAGAGAAAGTTTTGTATATCTTGACATTCATCCAATGTACCTTCTTTTCTATGCAAAATCTCCAGAGCCAATCCCAAATTTTTAGGAACGTCTCTCCATATCTGACAAACATCTGTGAGGTTTATGTATATAGACTTGTGAAGGAGGCGGAAAGTTTGTGTAGCCAAGAGTTTTCTGCTGTTCTTCTGACTATCCATTCCTCTCAGCGATATCTGTAGAATCCTGTATACTCGCAAATCAAACATTCGACCGTAGTAGGCATTTTTGCCAAACCTTATTTCCAACTGACACAAGGTTACCTGCTCCTCTTTTTCCATTATAGAAACGTTGAAATAGAGTCTCTTTTTTAAACATAGTTTTGAAGGATGATCTGAACATTGAGGAACAAATTGACCTAATATGAGAGCAGATAAAGAAAAAAAAAAAAAACAATAGAATATGTAAACACATTTCATGTCAGAAATAAAATTAAATTAAATACGCAATTATGATTCAAGTATTGTGTAAGCACTACCAGTATCTACTTAAAGCACCACTCCAGATTTTGGGTTTGTTTTAAACCTCATTTCAGTGTTGAAATAACTTTAAATGTTAAGTCCCCTTCTACCAGGGCCATATTTGCCACTAGGCACTGGAGGGCATGTGCCTAGAGTACCGGGCAGGGTGGTGGGTCGGCACCAACACAGGGAAATTTGTTTTGCTTTTCTAACCTCCCCTCTATTAGACAATCTAGGAGATATAACGTCTTTTCAAAGGGGAAGGGCTGGGGGGCGCACCTCCAATTACCTCAGGATACAGGGAGCTCACTGACCCTGGAAGTACTGCCTGCACTCCTGGGGTCAGAAAAGACCCTGCTTGGAAGGGCTGGGGCATCTCTGCAGTGGGAGATGATCTCACCCTCACCACAGGCAGGAGTGTCACAGCAGAGAAGTAGGAAGACGACATGGGAGGAAAACAGGAGCAGGTAAGAGCTTAGAGCTGAAGATGGGGAGGGGGGCTGTGCTGTATACTGGTGGCAGGGGGGCTATGCTACTATATACTGGTGAACAGGGGAGGCTGAAGCTTTAGGATGGGGATTTTGGCCATATTACTAAAGAATAGTTTTTATTGCAGCCATAAAGTAAAATCTACTTTATTTAATTTGCAAATGAGGGTGCTTCGCAGCACTCTTGTATTTGTATACTACAGCTTGTCTTTATAATCAGTGCTTCGTTAGTAATAGTGAGTGCTGTCTAAAATCAGCTTGCATGTTCGCACTTACTCACCGAGGATGGTTTCACACTTGCATTTTTTGTCAGGCAAGATCAGGTTTTTCATTCAAATCCTGATCCTTTCAGGATCAGTTTTTTTCCTATTCACTTTAATGATGTCAGGAAGCAACCCGAAGTAACACCATTATAGTGAACTAGATGGTGGCCCGATTCTAACGCACCAGGTATTCTAGAATATGTATGTACCGTAGTTTATTTATGAAGATGTAAGAATAATGCAATTCAAAGCTGGGTATAAATCCCGAGCCAATATCACTGATTGGTCACAGCTGCAGCGATGTTGGGGCGAGTGGGTGTCGAGCCGGGGTGAGTGGGGTAAGCAGGGGTAGTTGGGGTGATTAGCAGGATGGAGGAGGCTCCACTCACCCAGACATTGTTCCTCTTTGGCCCCATTCACACATTGCGTATTTTCCTGCGCTTTTTTTAATGCACACTTTTCAAAAATATGCAATGTGTTGTGTCTGCCAGCAAAGTGAATGGGAAATTCACTTTGCCATGCAGACACTGCGTAATTTTACGCAGCGCTTTTATGGGAGAAAACGCTGCTGCGTAAATAATTGACATGTCAATTCTTTACACAGCAGCTCCTGTGTTTTTCTCCCATAGGGGCCGATGTTGCTGGATCTGATCAGAATGACCTGAGCTGAACCCTGACTGTTTAGTCAGTTCTCAGGTCTGCTACATCCCTGTGTGTTTATGCACAGGGATGTAGCAGAACTGAGATTGTGTTTTGAACTACATCGGACAGAAGAGGATTTTTTAAATAAAGATGGAGTCCCTAATGGTGTTCTGTTTTATTTCTAATAAAATTATTTCTCCTCGGTGTTGCGTTTTTTTTTCTATTGATTACTGGAAATTCATGGCGGTCATGTCTAATATTGGCGTGACTGCCATGAATTTCGGGCTTAGGGCCAGCTGATAATACAAAGCTGGCCCTAACCCCTTTATTACCCAGTGAGCCACCCACCACCAGGGCCACTGGAAGAGCGGGGATTCAGCGCCAGAGGATGGAACTTCAATGAACGCCCCATCTTCTTGGGCGGCTGTGGGCTGCAATTTGCAGCGGGGGTGCCCAAAAAGCTTGGGCCTCCCTGCGCTTCGGATTCCAGCCCCCAGCTGCTTAGCTGTACCTGGCTGGACATAGAAATTGCAGAGCCCCACACGTTTTTGTTTTTTTTATCATTTCATGAAATAAAAAAAAAAAAAAAAAAAAAAAGGGCTCCCCTATATTCTTGTGTCCGGCCAGGTACAAATAGGCACCTGGGGGTTGGGGGCAGCCCGTCGCTGCCTGCTGGATCCGGCTGGTTACAGATATACGGCGAAGCCCGTCAAATTTTTTTTCAGAATAATCCATAAAACAATATAAATTAAAGGGAATGCAAAAAAAAAAAAAAAAAAACCCTACACGTACACATGCACATAAATTTGTTATGACCTATCTAAAAAAGTAGTGGCAGGGCTGAGAATTTCATTCTAATGGTGGGTCACATATTGGCCTACTTTATATACTAGTGCATCTCAATTAATTACAGCAGTGAGGTTTTTAACTCCTCATCCTCCCTTTCATTTTCTGAAATAATGACCTTTAGGTTTTCATTGGCTGTGCAACGGTACCCTAGAGATGACATGGAATCTCTAAAACCCAAAGCGCAAATTTCCGTGAATCAACAATCACATTATTAACATCAGATAAACCTACAGGATTTGGGATTTTCAATGCAATTTGTTCTTTTAATGTACAATGTAAGGGAATACAATTTGTGTCCTCATTCACTTCATAGATCTCATGAGATCCCTCTTAGTCTGCCACCTCTCCCGGCTGAAAAAAGTGTTTCTTTACAGTCAGTTTGCTTGAATCTATTAGTGTCTTTTATGGTTTGATATAAGTCCCCTCTACAACTGGGCACAAAGTTGAGTCCCTTGCCCAACAACTCATAAGCAGATGATACAATACTCGCAGAAATATTAACAATTGTGAAGTCCAACTGTCCATCCCGATTTTCACCTACAACCCAAGGATTGCTGATGTCGGTCTCCCCTTCCTCCTCTCCCAGTCCTCCGTTTTTTGCTCCATATCTAGTATAATAGTGACTGGGACCTGGATCCTGATCCGCAACCTCATCCTCGGACTCAGGAGATTCGGCAGTGAAACCCGAAGTATCAATAGGTGAGGAGAAACTAACATTATGGCTGGAGTTATGCTGCGGTTTCCTTAGAATAGATCTTGGACGCTTGGGAGTTGAGCGGGATTTGCTCTTACACGTGTAAACCATATATTTGTATCGTAATCCCAGCAATCTCTCTCAAATTTGGACTTCTTAGTATCTGTTAAGATTAGTGACATACAAAAAAAAGCATATGTAGATTGAATTTCATAGTAAATATGAGGATCTGAAACACAAATGAATTGACAGCTGACTCATATGGATATGCGGGGGGGTGGTCAAAGGGCGACACAGACAGTTTCGGTGGGTCAGGCTAATTTCTTAAAAACAATATCATCGGGGCTCATATTGTCAGTTTGCTGCGAAATTGGTAATAGTGTTACTTAAAGTGTATTCCCGTTAACACAATGCATTGTTCTGGTATCAGGGGGGGTTACAAATTTGGATGCGGAAAGGAAGCAGATGTAGATTGTTGGGGGGTTTTGTAACATAAGGTAAATTTAATAATTCATACAGAAGCGGTTATTTTTCCAATATGGATAATTATGGCATATAGTTTTAAATATCAAAACATATGTAACATAAGAAAAATTTGCAAACAGAAATTACTCACACACATGCAACAATTACAAAATACCGTAAAGGGGAGGCCACGCGTAGTATATATAACTTTTCCTTCAATGTGGAAAATTCTTTGTAATTCGAGTAATTCCGTATGGGAGTATAGTTACACCCGGGTGAGAAAGTGGAGTAAGGCTGCCTTCAGATTTGCAGATGCCTCAGCAGCGTTTTGCAGAGGCATCTGCAAGCATCTGCATGCAGACGGCAGCCCCTATGTTTATAATGGAGCGCACGGCGGTCTGCAGATGCTTGCAGACCGCCGTGCGCACCCATTCACTCCTATATGTGATCTGTGTGCAGGCGGATGCCTGCGTATAGATCACACACTCTCGTCCGCACCAGGGACGCAACATGTTGCGTCCCTGGTGCGGGCGAGAGTGTGTGATTTGTGTGCAGGCATCCGCCTGCGCACAGATCACATATAGGAGTGAATGGGTGCGCACGGCGGTCTGCAAGCATCTGCAGACCGCCGTGCGCTCCATTATAAACATAGGGGCTGCCGTCTGCATGCAGATGCCTCCGCAAAACTCTGCGGAGGCATCTGCAAATCTGAAGGCAGCCTTACTCCAGTCCAAGAACGAATCACCAGATAACAGATTCATCCAATTCATAAATCAATTTGTGTCACATAAATTAGGTGTACTGTACTTCATAAGGCCCCTTTGTTAAAATTGGCACGTGCAAAACGCCAGGATTAATGAATCTGCCTCAAAATTTACACTAGGAGCTTATCCATGTATATGTGCTCAACTAAGGCTAGCTTCACACCACGGGTTTTTGCCTGTCTGTGTGGATCCTGTTTTTTGCAGGACCACCTGGACAGAAACGGACAGAACAGGATGTGTGGAAAGTGATGTTAATTATTGTCCCCGATCCGGTTTTTTACAAGATTCGTCTTTGTACAGAAATGCAGACAGGGCGAGAGAATTTCCTGCACAGATTTCTGCTTTCAGGAACATGGAAAGCATTCTGAGCAGGCACAATGGAAAAAAACGGATCTGGTAAACAATTCTGTTTGTCCCCAGATCCGGCACCCATAGACTCCTATGTTAAGTACGACGGACCACGACAGATTAGTTTCTGTCCGGAGTTTTTACCGGAGCCCAAAAGTGTTGCAGTCTCCGATTTTGGGGAAGGTGAAAAACCAGACAAAAAACAACTCCGGCACAGAATACACAAAACCAGATGGCCAAATAGGACCAATCCGGCACCATAGCGATACATGGGAGGCAAACTGGATCCTGTTCTGTTAAAACCGGACAGAACAGGATTCCAAAAACCATGGTGTGAAGCCAGCCTAAGTCCACAGACAGGCAGTCTTCAAAAAGTTTGTAAATGCAAGTATACTTATTTAATAAAAATAATAAAAGTATAGCGGATAAAAAGAAAAAAAAAAAGAAGTTCAGAGCCAGCCTTACCTTGATCAGGAAAGACTCTGACAATACTGCCAGGAACACCAAACTCTTCCAAAAAGCATAAATCTTGCTTCTTCTTGGGCCCTGTGCTATCCATCCTCCGGTTGTAGATCTTCCATAATATAGAAGGTATGGGAGGGGGAGAAATAGGATTTGGCTTGGCTATGAAGCCCAAGCTTCTTAAGAACAATTCTTCTCTGTGTCTCTTCTCAGAATCCGATATCAATGGGACAACTGCAGACAGCAGGACCCCCATTGTGAGCCACAGCATTTTGGAAATTGCAAGAGAACTATCCTGACTTCTTTGATGACCCAGCTTTTTATTTAGTAATCAGCTCTTAATTGGAGATGTTTGTGGTAAACCTTCCTGGATTAATGGCCACTTTACACACACCAACTTATCTGTCCAACTTCTGAACAACTTACTGGTTGCAGTGAAATCATGGACACATTGCTCCATTTTGTGTCTGTGTACAAATCGAACAATGTGTCCAAGATTTCACTGCAACCAGTAAGTTGTTCAGAAGTTGGACAGATAAGTTGGTGTGGTGTGTGTAAAGTGGCCTTTAATGCCTCATTCAGACATAAGCGATTTTTATCAAACACAAAATAATGATCATTTTAGGCCTCTTTCACACATCCACGCAAAAATACACAAGTGAAAGCGAATGTTTTTTTGGGGTCCGTGAATCTGAGTGTCATGCATCGTGTGACATCTGGATAGCACACTGACAGCATATCTTTGTATACTCACTTGTCTCCAGCAATGTCCTGTCCCTCTCACTTCTGGGGCCACTGCAGCTCTCAGTTCAGTGAATGTTCATGAGACTAATGAGTGACTCCGGAAGTGAGAGTGACAGGACAGCGTTGGAGTCAGGTAAGTATAAAATTCATTTTTTTTTTAAATCTTTCCTCGTGTCCGTGCACACAGATGTCATATGGAATACATCCATGTGCGGGACATTTTTTGGAGCCAACCCATTGCCCTGAATGGGTCTATGGGACCCTGCTGCCGACTAAAAACAGACATGTCTCTGTGTGATGCACACGCACACACATCTGCTCCACACAGAGACACAATCCATGCTGATTCACAGACGTCTGAAAGTGCCCATTCATTAATGTTTTGGGTACGTATGTATGTCTCCAGCATGTGGCTGCACGGTTGGCACACCTGTCAGAGACAAGTATATGTGAAAGAGGCCTTAATCTGTGTTTTTCCTCCAAGTTTCATCAGTTTGAGTAGTGTTTACATCATTGTTTCATCAGTGACTTTCTTGTATAATAAAATGAATATGTAAATTGCAAATGATGCACCCAGGGGTCTATGGGAACTCGGTACCCGAGCGTGTGTGGCACCCCATGGGTTAATGTGCCACAATAACATCACATGGGTTCTCTCCCCACTACACACTGACAAACACTAGCACCTCTGGGCCAGGAGGGGGAGCACAACCTGCTTCCTTATATACTCTTGCTCATGAGGGAGAGCTCAGTTCAGCTCGGAGCAGGGCTGTGAAGAGCACGAGTTAGTGCAGAACTTAGTGCAGACCTAGTGAGGGTCAGAGGAACAGGAGAACGACAGACTGAGGAACACGTCTGGGAACTGTATCGATACCTTCACTCGCCCCAGAAGAACGCACAGAACGGACACCGGATCCGGTACTGTGTCTGGCACCCACAGCACAGTCAATCCAGGAACAGTGGGATTTCTAGATGCCCTTAGTACCAGTGCAAAGCAACACGGAGGGGTCAGCACAGTACAGAGGACTCAAGTTGCCTAGCCAAGTGGTACCAGCAGAACACAGAGAGAGAGACGTGAGAAGTCCCAGCAGCTCAGCTAATAGCAGCGGCCAGGACACACATACAGTGCAGCACAAGGAAGCTGACGACCCCGGACAGGGTGGGAAGAGAGCTCAGCCCCATTACAGACTCCGTGGACTATAATCTGCAATAACATCAGCAGTAAAGCTTTGGAAAACAGCAAAACTGTGAGTCTGTGTATTGATTGCGACCTTTGCTCCACATTCAGCACAGACAGCTTCCCCCTGCTACAAGCCTGTCAGCTCTGCAGCCTCAGGAGAGAAAGAGAAGTGCACCAGTGTCTACCAAACGTGAGTGTGTGTCCTTTAACCCCGTCTTCATCATCTATACCCCTTATAGACTATACCATCACTGCCCCGGGGAATACAGTTCTACCCACAGGAACTATACCATCTATGCTGCCACTACATCATCCCCGGAGGTTCTGCAGCAGCGGCGGCCCCCTTACTGGCCGCATATAGTGGGTGGCGTCACGACTGACATTTCCCCTGTAAATAATCCCTTTTTATTGCCGAGCCCGGGACACGGTCCGGACCAAGCCACCCGTGACTTCCCCGGCACCATCCGGTCCGGTACCGAGTACCCCTGTCCTGAGGGCCTGACACGTGGAGTAGGAGGGATGTCACTGGTGGCCTGCCCGGACCCATAGCCCTGGAGGTCAACTGAAAATTGGGGAAAAACAAAAAGGGAATAAAAGAATAAATGTCTCGTGATGCCACCTGCAGTTTCTGGTGAGTTCACCAGCGCCGCTGTCAGATCGCCGGGGATGATGGTATTGCAGCTTGAGTGGTACGGCTCCCCGCAGGTGGAGCCGGGCCCCCGGGGCAGGGTGCTGTAGCACTTGTTGTCGTGGTGCTGGGTATGGTCAGTGTAGCTGCACAGCTGTTTATATAGAAAGGAGACACCGAGGCCTTTAGACTCTATACTTGTACTTTACTGTAACCGGTTCAGATGGCACTTCAGGTTACAGCTTATACAGTCTTTTAGTGGGGAGCTGCCCGGGTAGTCACTGAGGAGGGTAAAGTCTTTCTAAGGTTCCCGTAATGTAGCTTCTCTTGTCATTCTCTAGTGCCGCTGCCTTTACTTGCACCTCCTTACTTTCCTTGCGCTGCCCTGCACAGCCCGCTTGTCTACCAGGCCCGTTGGGTGCTATGAGGTACCCTTCTTCTCTCTAAAGGGATCAACCCAGTCTGGCGTCCCTGGTGGGGCTGCACGTTCTGGATCGGGAAGTCGGGGTTATGGATTCACCCGCGACTGGCCGGTGTTGACGGCTCAAGGGTGAACTCGCCTGTACGGTGACTCAGAGCCGGCACTCCATTGGTGGACTAGGACTCTCCCAGATCTGTCCAGTGGTCTGGCACTGGGTTTTCTCTTTCTTTCCTGGGTCGCCTTTTCCTCTCAGGCGCCCTCTCTAGGAGACCCTCTAGGGCTCACTCCTTGCTTCTTCTCTCAGTGCGGACTCGATCCCACTGTGTGACTTCCCGCTTCTCCTTACTCCTCACACTTCTCCCCCCTGGTTATCGGTTACCCTGGTAACGGGTTGCCAATTGATCCCCCAGTCTAGGTGTAAGGATGCCGGGATGGGAGCCTCAGGTTGACTTTACACTCCCCAATGACAGGAATACTGCACACTCTGTTGTGGGTGCAGTACCTCTACTGTGGCGCACTGACCAGTGAGGCACCATATTCCCGCTGTCACATCGCCATTGGACTCGGTGGCTGGTGTTCCTGCCCCGGCCGCTGGGAGGCGCCAGATTCCTTCGGCTGATGGTGCCGGTAACAGGAGGGCCTTGTCCTCATATGGACCTGCTCCTTCGACGTCTGCGTCTGTCGCTGAGCGCCGCCGTGTTTCTCCTTGGGGTGATGTTGGTGGCAGAGGAGGGGGCCCTGGAGAGGTGTCTGATAGGCGCAGCCTTCGTTCTTCTGTCAGAAGTGGGGTGGTTGGTGCCAGTCGTGCATCACCATCTGGCCTGCTTCTAGGGGCGGGACGGATGAGATCATCAGGCTGTGAGCTCCAGCCTATGGGAGGTAACCGCGCCCTTCAAATACATTGGAGCCTGTCTTGCAGGCCGCCAGATATAGTTTTTATAGTTTTGGTTCCCCAGTGATAGTGGGTGTTTAGTTTTGTCTCTGACCTTTGCCTTGAGTTTTGACTCTGCTACAGCCTGTCGATTTTGTACCTCAGCTGCCCTCTTGGTTTTTGACTTTGACCTTTGCCTGGATTTTCGACTCTGCTACAGCCTGACGATTTTGTGCCTTCACTGCCCTCTCGGTTTTGACTCGGACACCTGAGTACGTTTTTCGGGTCCTGATTTTTCCCCTGGCGACCTTCCTGCTCTGCTGCTCATAATAGCCAGCTACCCCCTAGGCTCCGCTGTAATTCCAGATCCCTGTATAGGGGCTAAGGGTCTCGGGGTTTCTCGGGGTGCTGCCTTACCAGCAGCTCAGCCTCACAGCGGATGGTCGTCACACCCGCTTGGTGAAACACACTTGTCCTCAAGTGTCTCTACCCCTACCCGGTACAGGGTAATTTTTAATATGCAGTATAATAATAAACACTATTAATAATAACATTAAGTATACTTGGTTTCTTCCCGTCCTGGGGGCGCATTTCTTGTAGCGTTGCAAACAGTCCTCATGAAAGTCTATGAAGTTACGTTAAAAAGCAGCATATGCACACATTTTCAACTATTCACAAAACCAGGGTACCACAGATTAATCATCACATATATGTACCCGAAGGGTGTACCATCCGTGGCGCCCTGCGTGTCTCTCATAGCTCATACAGTCATTGCGATACAAGTCCCAGCCTGAGTTCTTCGTAGCTGGTGCACGGTTCCACTCACCTGTGATTGCGGCTACAACAACCTGTCTAGCCGGTCCGTGCGGTTGAGGCTCCTTCTTGGATCTTGGCTGGCTGGACGACTCCTCAGCTTTCTCGGGCTTTGCTCTGGTCTCACTGCCACTGTCATCAGGTAGGACCTTAGGGTCACCTGGCTATGCCCCGACTTCTGCACTGGTGACGGGCTTCGGTTCAACCGGTGGATCCTTTCTGGTATCCGGGTGTTCAACCGTGGGCCGGTCTCTTGGTCCCGGTTCCAGCTCCTGGTTGCTGGACCTCCATTGCGTAGCTATGTCCCTGCTGCCATTTTTAGTTCCGGTAAGGGTAGTTTAGTCTCAGGCCCTTTATTGTTTGGTGGCAATCATGGCGGGCAAACAGTTTCGCGCCTCTGGTATGGTCCTCCCATGGTAAGGGGCCGAGGCATGCCCCTGGGCCAGCACATTGTCTTTTTACATCTCTAAGCCGCCATCTTGGGATCCCATGTAAATGCCGGGAAACGGTTCTTCAGTGCCGTGTGTATTGACTGTTGAAAGTTCTTTTTGGGCCGGGGTTAGAACGTTTACACCGGGCACGGCATCCTGTTTGTGATGCCAAAGTTGATGCACCCAGGGGTCTATTGGAACTCGGTACCCGGGCGTGGAGTTGGAGGGATGTCACTGATGGCCTGCCTGGACCGGTAGCCCTGTTGGTCAACTGAAAATTGGGGAAAAATAAAAATAAAAGGGAATAAAAGAATAAATGTCCCGTGACGCCACATGCAGTTTCTGGTGAGTTCACCAGCGCCGCTGTCAGACCGCCGGGGACGATGGTATTGCAGCTTGGGTGGTATGGCTCGCCGCAGGTGGAGCCGGGCCCCCGGGGCAGGGTGCTGTAGCACTTGTTGTCATGGTGCTGGGTATGGTCATCGTAGCTGTGCCACAGCTTATATAGAAAGGAGACACCGAGGCCTTTAGACTCTATACTTGTACTTTACTGGAACCGGTTTAGATGGCACTTCAGGTTACAACTTACAGTATTTTAGTGGGTAGCTGGCCGGGTAGTCACTGAGGAGGGTAAAGTCTCTCTAAGGTTCCCGTAATGTAGCTTCTCTTGTCTTTCTCTCGTCCCGCTGCCTTTACTTGCACCTCCTTACTTTCCTTGCGCTGCCCTGCACAGCCCGCTTGTCTACCAAGCTGTTGGGTGCTAAGAGGTACCCTTCTTCTCTCTAAGGGGCTCAACCAGGTTTGGTGTCCCTGGTGGGGCTGCACGTTCTGGACCGGGAAGTCAGGGGTGAACTCGCTTGTACCGTGACTCGGAGCCGGCACTCCGTTGGTGGACTAGGATTCCCCCAGACCTGTCCGGTGGTCTGGAACTGGGTTTCCTCTTTCTTTTCCGGGTTGCCTTTTCCTCTCAGGCGTCCTCCCTAGGAGACTCCTCTAGGGCTCCCTCCTTGCTTCTTCCCTCAGTGCGGACTCGATCCCACTGTGTGACTTCCCGCTTCTCCTTACTCCTCACATTCCTCTTCCCCGGGATCGGTTACCCTGGTAATGGGTTGCCAATTGCTCCCCTAGTCTAGGTGTAAGGATGCCGGGATGAGAGCCTTAGGTTGACTTTACACTCCCCAATGACAGGAATACTGCACACTCTATTGTGGGTGCAGTACCCCTACTGTGGCGCACTGACCAGTAGGGCACCACACAAACCTTCTTCTCCCACATATAATATTATAAACGGACCATCGTTGATTATTCACAAACCCAAAGAATTGTATTGGTAATTTTGATTGGTGACTCAGATCAAAAACAACCATTACTCCATTGATTTAGTTCAAAAACAGACATTACTCCATTTCTTTTGTGGACCACTTGGTCCAGAGAACAGAGAAGTGAACCACAGCACAGACTCTAAGGGGTGCATCTTCTATGAAAAGAGCTGGAACACATACATGATTCAAGAACGTCTAAGGCTGCATTTTCATCACAATTTTGTGCAGTTGACTCACCGTGACCGGTTCGACACATGGCAGGCGTTTGCTTCTTCCTCCTTGTCACGGATGGACCGCGCCTGCGGCTGTGGAGGCCCGGTGGTACAGATCAAATAAAGACGTCGTTAGTGGAACAGATTAGGGGTTAATTTGTTTCGTGACGCCACCTATGAGAGTTCCGGTAACTGTACCGGCGCTGCGGGGCCTCCGAGGGATGGAATGCAGCAAGATGGAATGCTCCCCACAGGCTGAGTGATGATCCCCGGAGCCAGGAGCTGTGCAAGATGTTCTGAGGCAGCTGCGGTTACTTAGTGCGCGGACGCCAACAGTTCATAAGGAAGCACGGACACTGTAAGTCTCTGTAACGGGTTCTTTACTGTAACAAGCAAGCAGTACATGGCATACAGTTAACGGGTAGTGGACCGGGTGGACTCAGCAGTGATCAGTGTCCCTCAGAGCTCTGCGGTGTTCCTCCATTCTAGCTAGGTTGTGTGCCGTTGTCGCCCAGGAATACCAGATCGGGTACAGGGAGGCTGCTTCAATGTCCTACCCAGAGTATACTTTATAGGTGTTTTGGGGAGCCTTGGGTCCCTTGGTGGGTACACTGCTGGTTAGACGACTGGATTTGGCGGTGGTGGGGTGCTTCTGTAAAGCGGTCCCTCCACTCCTCTGGTTCGCGTAGAAGTGCTGAACTACTCCTAGCTTCGGTACCAGCAAACCAGCTGTAGATGGGCACGGGATGATTTCGGACTCGCATGTAGATGCCCGTAGATCGGTTGTTGAAGCACCGGGAATAATGGCGCTCAACCGGGGTGATGGCCAGGGAGACGGCCAGGGGGCCGCACGGAACTGTGCAGCCCCCTCTCCTAGGTTGCAGAGCTTGTTGGTTTAGCTCCTCTCTCTTCCGTGGCCAAGTCAGTTCTCTCTCCTCACTCTACTGCCCACACTCCGCCCACCAGGACCTGATTGGCCCTCTAACATGATGTGAATGTGGGGTATGGAGCTCTGAGTTAACTGTGTAACTGCTGGGTCAGAGAATATTGCTGCTTTATTAACAACAGGTGCATTTTACTTAAGATGTTGCAAGTAAAGAAAACAGGTTAAACACTTTGCGCGGACCCGGCGGGCGGTCGGCTGTCCTTAATATGAGTTCAGGCTGTAGCCGCCAAGTCGCGGTGTTAGTGATTAAACAGGGAGAAGTCTTTTTACAAAGTTCAAACAGCAAGTCACTTATGAAGGGCAGTATTGCGTACCCGTATAGCGAACCACCCATCGTAGCACGCATGCCTCTCGTAGGTTATAGGGTCCCCTCTATACAGGTCGCGGTCTGGATGTCCTCGCGGCAAGTGTGACTCCACATCGCGGCGTCCCACAAACACTTCCTCATACACGCCCTCCTCCCTGGCAAAACCCCACCCGGTAGATAGGTTGAAAGTGCTCACTCTACCTGTCTTGCGGAGTTCATCAGGTAACGGGGGTTGGCGGCGAGCCTCCATGTTGGCGCGCATACGAGCCCGCCACTCCTTCCTGCGGATGGGACGTACATCTTCGTCTGTGCGGTACGGAGTGTGAGTAAAGTCACTGCGATGTGCAGGCTGCTGAACGGCTTGAGTTTGGTGGGCAGTCTGGATGGGCCCCCGGTTAAACGGCACTGGAGAAGGCGCCGCAGCAGCACCCGACCAACACACCCGAGCAGGTCGCTCAGCCGAAGGGTCCACTGTATCTCCCCAGGGAAAAACGGTGTAGAGGTCCTCAGCGGTGCTGTGGGTCTCGTCGTCGTCATCATCCTCCTCTCCCTCAACGATCACATCGGGCTGCTCGGCGGGTAGAGATGTTGAATGGAATTCCTCCGGGTAGATGGGCGGCTGTGCTGCAGAATACTCCTCGGGGTCGTCCTGCAGGGCTTCCAGGCTGCCTGCCTCTTCATCTGTTATATTGGGCAGTGGCGTTTCAATCCCGGTGAACAGGTAGGCCTCGGTAGTAGCAGAGGAGGCCTCCGGTTCGTGGGAGAAACGGGTAGCAGTCTCTGGGGTAGTATAGAAACTGGCTGTGGGTTCCGCAATAGGAACCAGGTGAGTATTTACTTCTTCATGGGAGCTGGTTGGAAGCCCCAGCTCCAGAACCGATTCGGCGGCGGTCTTGGACCCAGGAACGGGGTAGCTGGCGGTCTCCACCGGGATGATGCAGTCTATGGGTTCTGGCGACGAAGCAGGACAGGTGGTCGGCGTTGGTAAGGCGGTGGTGAAACTGGAGATGTCGTCCGGTCCTGGAGTGGTTGCGCCCGATCAGCTCTGCTGCATCACTCGATGTAGTCTGCTGCCCAAGCTCGCGCTCCACCTGCAGATCGTCTACTCGACTGTTTCCATTAGCCGCACTGTGAGGTCTTGCAAAGCCTCTTGCCAGAAGTCGGGGCTGCCGTCGATTGTGAGGACAGGACCCGGACCCGAATGGCCTATGGCTGCTCTGGCCTCTGCTTCCACCTGCTGCATCAGGTCATGGAGTCTCAAGCTGGCCATCCTGGTAGAAGAACCACACCCGTCTCAACCGGTAAACGTTCCGTCTGAGAGCTGGTGAAGAAGAGTCTGACACTCCCACTTCCTTGGGGCTTTTGTAGTCCAATTTTGGGAAAAAGTCTTTGGCCCGCCCCCATGGTTGTTTCGAGCAATCGGGGCGGACAATGATTTTGGTGCCTTTGCCTTGGCCCTCCCACGAAGAGGGGTGGTGGCTCACCCCTGGGCTTGAACGTGGCGGCTCTTCATGGCGGATTCGGCCATCTTGGCGCCATCTTGGCGCCATCTTGGCCCAACAGTGAAAAGGCGGGAAAAGTTCTTAATGGGACGAACAAAGTCCTTTTAGTCGAAATAAAGTCTTTTAAGCACATTATACCCGTTAGGGAACGGGCCTGCTCGTATACTGTTCGTGACGCTAAATTCTGACTCACCGTGACCGGTTCGACACATGGCAGGCGTTTGCTTCTTCCTCCTTGTCACGGATGGACCGCACCTGCCGCTGTGGAGGCCCGGTGGTACAGATCAAATAAAGACGTCGTTAGTGGAACAGATTAGGGGTTAATTTGTTTCGTGACGCCACCTATGAGAGTTCCGGTAACTGTACCGGCGCTGCGGGCCTCCGGGGGATGGAATGCAGCAAGATGGAACACTCCCCACAGGCTGAGCGATGATCCCCGGAGCCAGGAGCTGCGCAAGATGTTCTGAGGCAGCTGCGGTTACTTAGTGTGCGGACGCCAACAGTTCATAAGGAAGCACAGACACTAAGTCTCGGTAACGGGTTCTTTACTGTAACCAGCAAGCAGTACATGGCATACAGTTAACGGGTAGTGGACCGGGTGGACTCAGCAGTGATCAGTGTCCCTCAGAGCTCCACGGTGTTCCTCCATACTAGCTAAGTTGTATGCTGTTGTCGCCCAGGAATACCAGATCGGGTACAGGGAGGCTGCTTCAATGCCCTACCCAGAGTATACGTTATGGGTGTTTTGGGGAGCCTTGGGTCCCTTGGTGGGTACACCGCTGGTTAGACAACTGGATTTGGTGGTGGTGGGGTGCTCCTGTAAAGCGGTCCCTCCACTCCTCTGGTTCACGTAGAAGTGCTGAACTACTCCTAGCTTCGGTACCAGCAAACCGGCTGTAGATGGGCACGGGATGATTTCGGACCCGCATGTAGATGCCCGTAGATCGGTTGTTGAAGCACCGGGAATAATGGCGCTCAACCGGGGTGATGGCCAGGGGGCCGCACGGAACTGTGCAGCCCCCTCTCCTAGGTTGCAGAGCTTGTTGGTTTAGCTCCTCTCTCTTCCGTGGCCAAGTCAGTTCTCTCTCCTCACTCTACTGCCCACACTCCGCCCACCAGGACCTGATTGGCCCTCTAACATGATGTGCATGTGGGGTATGGAGCTCTGAGTTAACTGTGTAACTGCTGGGTCAGAGAATATTGCTGCTGTCTTGGCTGCAATACCCTCCTGTGACGCACTCGGTGCGGGGCCCACACTGACCGTGGGGATCCTTGTTTTTGCAGGATCCCCAGGACAGCCACGGATCCCTGCAATCGGATGGCAACCATTTGTGATTCTATGCTGGATCCGTGTGGATCCTGTGGTTCCTCTGTCTCTCCCTGTTCTCCCTGCTACTACATCATTCTTGTCTTCCTGTTCTCCCTGCTCCTCTCTCCTCCATCTCCTCTCCCCCTCTCCCCTCCAGTATGTTAAAAATAATAAATCTCCTCATGGCGGATACTTCACCTGTCCAGTGCCTCCGGGGATGCGACCGTCTGGCTGCAGGACCTCTTATTACGTCACCGACCCGATCAGCTCATATGTCAGCTGTTCGGCTCGGTGAAATAATAGGAGACGGTCGCATACCCGGAGGCGCTGAACAGGTGAAGTATCCTCCATGAGGAGATTTATTATTTTTAACATACCGGAGAAAAGAGGAGGGGAGAGAACAGGGGAGAGGAGAGGGGATATGGAGGAGGGAGGAGCAGGGAGAACAGGGAGACACAGGGTTATGTACTGAGCAATACTTCTGGGCATGTTCAGTACATAATGGAGCCGACATCGGATCCGATGTTGACACGGATCCGATGTCCATAGGCTCCCATGGTAACTTCCAATGGACCACCACGGTTCCGTGGTGTCCGATGTTAGAGACGGAGACCAAAATTGTAGCAGGCTATGATTTTGGCTCCGTGACTAAATCAGACAGCAACGGATGGTGCTAAAATCGGATGCCAATAGGGACACATCCGATCCGATCCGTTGCCCATAGGGATACATGGGAGGCAAAATCGGATCTGTGTATCGGTTTTGACACAGATACACACGGATGCAGCAAAATCGTGATGTGAAGGCAGCCTAAGGCTAGTTTCACACTGCAATTTTTTCCCTGATCAGGTTCCATCCATTTTGTGAGTCAAAACCAGGAGTGTCTCCAAAACAGGTGTCAATCTTTCAATTATATTTTTTCTCTGCAAGTTCCTCTCCTGGTTTTGGCACACAAACCAGATGTAACCTGATCAGACAAAAAAACTGCAGTGTGAAACCAGCCTTAATGAGATCTACGGCTGCATTCACAAATTCACATATAGTTAGTAATAAATGGACATGATTCAATAACCTCATAGGACCATGGACCGTAATAAATGTATGTGGAATTGCGGCATCTGCCTGGGTTCAGATGATGCGCCCGCAGACTATGGGGTACTCGAGAGCCAGGCTGGTGCTGTCTCTCTGGGGTATCACGGTAGTCGTGACCCGGTCCCGTGGCCTTGAATCAGTTCAAAAAGGGGGTATTTACAGGGGATTTGTCGTGACGCCATCCGGGGTATGTGGTTAGTAGAGCCACCGCTGCCGTATTACTGCTGGGGACAGTGACTTGGGGCAGCGTGGATGGTAAGCCCTCCTCGGGTAGGGCTGAGGGTACCCAGGGCAGGAGTAGTACTGTTGGATGGGTCTGGTAAAGGATTGTGTACAGTGCAGTTCACTTACTTCAAAGCTGCAGCTCTCCAGGCAGTGTGCAGGGATGACAGTCTGTGGCTCCTCAGGCGGGACTTTACTGCAACGCTGGAAGTAGACAGTCTCAGGCAGTGATGAGCTTACTGGGTACTTTACTTAAGGTCTTCAGCATTAGTTCACAACAGTTTACATCTATTTTAGTCATGCTTTAACACTTCAGCATTGCTCCGGGTTACTCAGGGTCACCAGTCCTAGTATGACAACTATGTTCTTAGACCGTGGTGGAAAGTTAGGCTGCAGGTCATAAAGCACCTGCCCCACGCCGGTGTGTCTCGTGATTAGGGTCTGGATTATTCCAGGTCACCTCTTCAGAGCCGGTTCTCTGATCGTGGCCTAGCCTGCAGTGTCCCAGGTTTAAATATTTGGGCACACCAGGCTCCTTCTGTCATTCACTGTTTCAGCTTAGGGTTCCTCCGGTCAGCTAAGATGTGTGCGGCTGCCAGGCCCTTGTCCTCCCACCTTCTCAGCTGTGGGGTCTCTTTCAGTCTCTTTCTCCTTCCCATCACCTCCAGGCTATAGAGTGGGCTTTCTCTCCTCGTGGCTATGCCTCACAGGATTCTGCGCCTCCAGGGAACCCAAAACCTTCTGGGAAGTCTCTCTCTTTGCTTCTGTTCTGTTCTGTTCTCACATTCTCTCCCACTGTTCTGCTGCCCTCTAACTGTATGTTCCTTGGTTTTTATTGTGTTGGTCTCTCCATATGCTTTGCCAGTGCGCACCTACACTCCACCCACTTCTCTTACCTGGCATCACTTCGCTTTCTGGCCACCTGGTCGCACGGGCGCCACACAGACAGCCATATTTTTGCCCGTGTGCTGTCTGATTTCCAACAGCATTCTAATCCAATAGCAAATGGTGTGCCTGTGCTCACCAGTGTAGTATGGACTAGTCTGATATGTTCTACAAATCAGACTATGTTAAAGCAGACAAGCAAACAGAGCCTGTCATGTCCATAATTTGTGGACATGCATGGCCCATTATTTTTCATTCAGCTGTCTGAACCCAACATTACCAAAGTTCACATGTGACAAATTGGGAATGTATCTGCATTTGTTACATGCTAATAAATAAGCTTTCAATAAATCTCATCTATATGTTGCTTAAAATTTCTGAGCAGAAATTGACCTGCAGTGAAGGTTTTGAAATGTGCAGCACATCAACTTTCTGGTGGAGAATCCGGACTTGGAAAGGGTAAAATCAGAGTGAAATCTGCTAAAAAATTTGTAGCAAAATCAGCTGCTTTATATTTTTCCATGTATCCCCTGAAAATTCACATCAAATGTAATGTGTGAATATACCCTAGAAGTCCTGTGCTATGGAAAATGTACAAATCCATGGAGTTCCTGCAAAGCACTGTATGTGTATATCGTAGGGATGGAACCGGTGTAACAGGCCAGATTAACCCCCCGACCAGAATATACCCGGGGTTAAAGTGGCCTAGCCCAGATTATACCCCGGGTATATTCTGGCCTAGCCCAGTTTATACCCCGGGGTATAGTTTGGGCTAGGCCAGAATATACCCCCCTGGGCCAGAATATACCCCGGGTATTTTCTGGCCTAGCCCAAACTATACCCTGGGGTATAAACTGGGCTAGGCCAGATTATACCCCTCCATATACCACAGCAGCTGTAGATCAGGGGCCCAAGCCGTGCACAGGACCCCAAGCAATACATGGGGGTCCGAGGCTGCACAAAGGGGCCTCAGGCAGTGTTAGGGGCCCTAGGCAGTGCATGGGGGCCCGAGGCAGCATACAGGGGCCCCAGGCTACACACAGGATCCCAGGCTACACACAGGGGCCCGAGCCAGCATACAAGGGCCCCAGGCAGTGCACGGGGCCCCAGGCGGTGCACAAGGCCCCAGGCAGCACAAAGTGGCCCCAGGCAACATACAGGGGCACCAGGCAGTACTAGGGGCCCCAGGCTACACACAGGATCCCAGGCTACACACAGGGGCCCCATGCAGCATACAAGAGCCCCAGGCAGCACAAAGGGGCCCCAGGCAACATACAGGGGCCCCAGGCAGTACTAGGGGCCCCAGGCTACACACAGGATCCCAGGCTACACACAAGGGCCACATGCAGCATACAGGGGCCCCAGGCAGCACAAGGTGGCCCCAGGCAACATACAGGGGCCCCAGGCAGTACTAGGGGCCCCAGGCTACACACAGGATCCCAGGCTACACACAGGGTCCACATGCAGCATGCAGGGGCCCCAGGCAGCACAAAGTGGCCCCAGGCAGCACAAAGTGGCCCCAGGCAGCACAATGTGGCCCCAGGCAACATTCAGGGGCCCCAGGCAGTACTAGGGGCCCCAGGCTACACACAGGATCCCAGGCTACATACAGGGGCCCCATGCAGCATACAAGAGCCCCAGGCAGCACAAAGGAGCCCCAGGCAACATACAGGGGCCCCAGGCAGTACTAAGGGCCCCAGGCTACACACAGGATCCCAGGCTACACACAGGGGCCCCAGACAGCACAATGTGACCCCAGGCAGCACAATGTGGCCCCAGACAACATACAGGGGCCCCAGGCAGTACTAGGGGCTCCAGGCTGCACACAGGATCCCAGGCTACACACAGGGACCCCAGCCAGCATACAAGCAGTGCACGGGGCCCCAGGCGGTGCACAAGGCCCCAGGCAGCACCAGAGGCCCCAGGCAACATACAGGGGACCCAGGCAGTACTAGGGGCCCCAGGCTACACACCGGATCCCAGGCTACACACTGGGGCCCCATGCAGCATCCAAGGGCTCCAAGCACAAAGGAGCCCCAGGCAACATACAGGGCCCCCAGGCTACACACAGGATCCCAGGCTACACACAGGGGCCACATGCAGCATACAGGGGCCCCAGGCTACACACAGGATCCCAGGCTACACACAGGGGCCCCATGCAGCATACAAGAGCCTCAGGCAGCACAAAGGGGCCCCAGGCAACATACAGGGGGCCCAGGCAGTACTAGGGGCCCCAGGCTACACACAGGATTCCAGGCTACACACAGGGGCCCCAGCCAGCATACAAGGGCCCCAGGGCGTGCACTGGGCCCCAGGCGGTGCACAAGGCTCCAGGCAACATACAGGGGCCCCAGGCAGCATACAGGATTCCAGGCTACACACAGAGGCCCCAGCCAGCATACAAGAGCCCCTGGCAGCACAAAGGGGCCCCAGGCAGCACAAAGTAGCCCCAGGCAACATACAGGGGCCCCAGGTAGTACTCTTGGCCCCAGGCTACACACAGGATCCCAGGCTACACAAGGGCCCCATGCAGCATACAAGAGCCCCTGGCAGCACAAAGGGGCCCCAGGCAGCACAATGTGGCCCCAGGCAACATACAGGGGCCCCAGGCAGTACTAGGGGCCCCAGGCTACACACAGGATCCCAGGCTACACACAGGGGCCATGAGAGATTTATTATTTTTTAACATACCGGAGAAAAGAGGAGTGAGAGAACAGGGGAAAGGAGAGGGGATAAGGAGAGGAGGAGCAGGGAGAACAGGGAGACACAGGGTTAGTACAGACATAATACTTCTGGGCATGTTCAGTAATAATTGGTGAGCCGACATCGTATCCGATGTTGACACGTATCGCCGATGTCCATAGGCTTCCCATGGTAACTTCCAATGGACACCACGTTCCGTGGTGTCCGATTTTAGAGACGGAGACCAAAAATTGTAGCAGGCTAGAATTTTTGGCTCCGTGACTAAATCAGACAGCAACGGATGGTGCTAAAATCATGCATAGGGACACATCCGATCCGATCCGTTTGCCCATATGGGATACAGGGATGCGAAAAACGATCTGTGTATCAGGTTTTTGACAACAGATTACACACGGCAGAACATAAATCGTGATGTGAAAGGCACCTAAAGGCTAGTTCACACTGCAATTTTTTTCCCTGATCAGGTTCCCCATCCATTTTGTGAGTCAAAACCAGAGTGTCCCTCCAAAACAAGGTTCAATCTTTCAATATAGTTTTTCTCTGCAAGTTCCTTCTCACAGGTTTTGGCACACAAACCAATGTAACCTATCAGACAAAAAAACTGCAGGTGAAACCAGCCCTTAATGAGATCAAACGGCTGCATTCACAAATTCCACATATAGTTAGTAAGAAATGGACATGATTCAATAACCTCATAGGACCATGGACCGTAATAAAAGTATGTGGAATTCCGTCATATGCCAGGGTTCCGATGATGCCGCCCCAGACTAATGGGTTACCGAGAGCCAGGCTGGTGCAGTCCTCTCTGGGTATCACGAGTAGTCCGTGACCCGGTCCCGTGGCCGTTGAATCAGTTCAAAAAGGGGGTATTTACAGGGGGATTTGTCGTGACGCCATCCGGGGTAATGTGGTAGTAGAGCCACCGCTGCCGAATTACTGCTGGGACAGTGACTTGGGAGCAGCGTGGATGGTAAGCCCTCCTCGGTAGGGCTGAGGGTACCCAGGGCAGGAGTAAGTACTGTTTGGATGGTCTGGTAAAGGATTGTGTACAGTGCAGTTTCACTTACTTCAAAGCTGCAGCTCCCAGCGCAAGTGTGCAGGGAGACAGTTCCTGTGCTCCTCAGAGCGGGACTTTACTGCAACGCTGGAAGTAGTCAGTCTCAAGGCAGTGATGAGCTTACTGGGGTACTTTACTTAAAGGTCTTCAGCATTAGTTCACAACAGTTTACATCTATTTTATCTTGCTTTAACACTTCAGCATTGCTACGTTACTCAGGGTCACCCAGTCCTAGTATACAACTTATGTATTCTTAGACCGTGTGGAAAGTTAGGCTAGCAGGCCATAAGCAACCTGCCCCACGCCGTGCGTCTCGTGATTAGTCTGGATTAATTCCAGGTCACCTTCTTCAGAGCCGTTTCTCTGATCGTGGCCTATCCTCAGTGTCCCAGGTTTAAATATTTGGGGCACACCAGGCCCTTCTGTCATTCACTGTTTCAGCTTAGGGTCCTCCGTCACTAAGATGTTGCTCTTTGCCAGGCCCTTGTCCTCCCACCTTTCTCAGCCTGTGGGGTCACTATTCAGTCTCTTTCTCCTTCCCATCACCTCCAGGCTATAGAGTGGGCTTTCTCTCCTCGTGGCTATGCCTCAAGGATTTGCGCCTCCAGGGAACCCAAAACCTTCTGGGAAGTCTCTCTCTTTGCTTCTGTTCTGTTCTGTTCTCACATTCTCTCCCACTGTTCTGCTGCCCTCTAACTGTATGTTCCTTGGTTTTAAATTGTGTTGGTCTCTCCATATGCTTTGCCAGTGCGCACCTACACTCCACCCACTTCTCTTACCTGGCATCACTTCGCTTTCTGGCCACCTGGTCGCACGGGCGCCACACAGACAGCCATATTTTTGCCCGTGTGCTGTCTGATTTCCAACAGCATTCTAATCCAATAGCAAATGGTGTGCCTGTGCTCACCAGTGTAGTATGGACTAGTCTGATATGTTCTACAAATCAGACTATGTTAAAGCAGACAAGCAAACAGAGCCTGTCATGTCCATAATTTGTGGACATGCATGGCCCATTATTTTTCATTCAGCTGTCTGAACCCAACATTACCAAAGTTCACATGTGACAAATTGGGAATGTATCTGCATTTGTTACATGCTAATAAATAAGCTTTCAATAAATTCATCTATATGTTGCTTAAAATTTCTGAGCAGAAATTGACCTGCAGTGAAGGTTTTGAAATGTGCAGCACATCAACTTTCTGGTGGAGAATCCGGACTTGGAAAGGGTAAAATCAGAGTGAAATCTGCTAAAAAATTTGTAGCAAAATCAGCTGCTTTATATTTTTCCATGTATCCCCTGAAAATTCACATCAAATGTAATGTGTGAATATACCCTAGAAGTCCTGTGCTATGGAAAATGTACAAATCCATGGAGTTCCTGCAAAGCACTGTATGTGTATATCGTAGGGATGGAACCGGTGTAACAGGCCAGATTAACCCCCCGACCAGAATATACCCGGGGTTAAAGTGGCCTAGCCCAGATTATACCCCGGGTATATTCTGGCCTAGCCCAGTTTATACCCCGGGGTATAGTTTGGGCTAGGCCAGAATATACCCCCTGGGCCAGAATATACCCCGGGTATTTTCTGGCCTAGCCCAAACTATACCCTGGGGTTATAAACTGGGCTAGGCCAGATTATACCCCTCCATATACCACAGCAGCTGTAGATCAGGGGCCCAAGCCGTGCACAGGACCCCAAGCAATACATGGGGGTCCGAGGCTGCACAAAGGGGCCTCAGGCAGTGTTAGGGGCCCTAGGCAGTGCATGGGGGCCCGAGGCAGCATACAGGGGCCCCAGGCTACACACAGGATCCCAGGCTACACACAGGGGCCCGAGCCAGCATACAAGGGCCCCAGGCAGTGCACGGGGCCCCAGGCGGTGCACAAGGCCCCAGGCAGCACAAAGTGGCCCCAGGCAACATACAGGGGCACCAGGCAGTACTAGGGGCCCCAGGCTACACACAGGATCCCAGGCTACACACAGGGGCCCCATGCAGCATACAAGAGCCCCAGGCAGCACAAAGGGGCCCCAGGCAACATACAGGGGCCCCAGGCAGTACTAGGGGCCCCAGGCTACACACAGGATCCCAGGCTACACACAAGGGCCACATGCAGCATACAGGGGCCCCAGGCAGCACAAGGTGGCCCCAGGCAACATACAGGGGCCCCAGGCAGTACTAGGGGCCCCAGGCTACACACAGGATCCCAGGCTACACACAGGGTCCACATGCAGCATGCAGGGGCCCAGGCAGCACAAAGTGGCCCCAGGCAGCACAAAGTGGCCCCAGGCAGCACAATGTGGCCCCAGGCAACATTCAGGGGCCCCAGGCAGTACTAGGGGCCCCAGGCTACACAACAGGATCCCAGGCTACATTTCAGGGGCCCCATGCAGCATTTCAAGAGCCCCAGGCAGCACAAAGGAGCCCCAGGCAACATACAGGGGCCCCAGGCAGTATAAGGGCCCCAGGCTACACACAGGATCCCCGGCTACACACAGGGGCCCCAGACAGCACAATGTGACCCCAGGCAGCACAATGTGGCCCCAGACAACATACAGGGGCCCCAGGCAGTACTAGGGGCTCCAGGCTGCACACAGGATCCCAGGCTACACACAGGGACCCAGCCAGCATACAAGCAGTGCACGGGGCCCCAGGCGGTGCACAAGGCCCCAGGCAGCACCCGAGGCCCCAGGCAACATACAGGGGACCCAGGCAGTACTAGGGGCCCAGGCTACACACCGGATCCCAGGCTACACACTGGGGCCCCATGCAGCATCCAAGGGCTCCAAGCACAAAGGAGCCCCAGGCAACATACAGGGCCCCCAGGCTACACACAGGATCCCAGGCTACACACAGGGGCCACATGCAGCATACAGGGGCCCCAGGCTACACACAGGATCCCAGGCTACACACAGGGGCCCCATGCAGCATACAAGAGCCTCAGGCAGCACAAAGGGGCCCCAGGCAACATACAGGGGGCCCAGGCAGTACTAGGGGCCCCAGGCTACACACAGGATTCCAGGCTACACACAGGGGCCCCAGCCAGCATACAAGGGCCCCAGGGCGTGCACTGGGCCCCAGGCGGTGCACAAGGCTCCAGGCAACATACAGGGGCCCCAGGCAGCATACAGGATTCCAGGCTACACACAGAGGCCCCAGCCAGCATACAAGAGCCCCTGGCAGCACAAAGGGGCCCCAGGCAGCACAAAGTAGCCCCAGGCAACATACAGGGGCCCCAGGTAGTACTCTTGGCCCCAGGCTACACACAGGATCCCAGGCTACACAAGGGCCCCATGCAGCATACAAGAGCCCCTGGCAGCACAAAGGGGCCCCAGGCAGCACAATGTGGCCCCAGGCAACATACAGGGGCCCCAGGCAGTACTAGGGGCCCCAGGCTACACACAGGATCCCAGGCTACACACAGGGGCCACATGCAGCATACAGGGGCCACAGGCAGCACAAAGTGGCCCCAGGCAGCACACAGGGACCCCAGGCAGCACACAGGGGCCCCAGGCTACACACAGGATCCCAGGCTACACACAGGATCCCAGGCTACACACAGGATCCCAAGCTACACACAGGGGCCCCAGGCAGCATACACGGGGCCCAGGCAGTGCACAGGGCCCTAGGCAGTAGAAAGTGGCCCCAGACAACACAAAGTGTCCCCAGGCAACAGAAAGTGCCCCCAGTCAGCAGAAAGTGGCCCCAGGCAGCACATAGGGGACCCAGGAAGCACACGGGGTCAGAGGCAGCACAAGGGTGGGGGAGAGACGAGCGCAAGGGGCAAGAACAGCGTTCAGGGCCCTCTTGTGCTGCCTGTGATCCTGTGCGTAGCTTGGGGCCCCTGTGTGCTGCCAGGGGCACCTTTGTGCTGCCTGAGGCCAATTTGTGCTGCCTGGGGCCCCTAACACTGCCTGGGTCATGTATACTGGCTGGGGACTCTGTATGTGGCCTGGAGCCCTTTTGTACTGCGTGGAGTCACTTTGTGCTGCCTGGGGCCCCGTGCACTGCCTGGGGCCCTTATATGCTGGCTGGGGCCCCTCTGTGTAGCCTGGGATCCTGTGTGTAGCCTGGGGCCCCTAGTACTGCCTGGGGCCCCTGTATGTTGCCTGAGCCCTTTTGTACTGCGTGGAGTCACTTTGTGCTGCCTGGGGCCCCGTGCACTGCCTGGGGCCCTTATATGCTGGCTGGGGCCCCTCTGTGTAGCCTGGGATCCTGTGTGTAGCCTGGGGCCCCTAGTACTGCCTGGGGCCCCTGTATGTTGCCTGGGGCTCCTTTGTGCTACTTGGGGCCCTTGTATGCTGCATGGGGCCCCTGTGTGTAGCCTGGGATCCTGTGTGTAGCCTGGGGCCCCTAGTACTGCCTGGGGCCCCTGTATGTTGCCTGGGGCTCCTTTGTGCTACTTGGGGCCCTTGTATGCTGCATGGGGCCCCTGTGTGTAGCCTGGGATCCTGTGTGTAGCCTGGGGCCCCTAGTACTGCCTGGTGCCCCTGTATGTTGCCTGGGGCCCCTTTGTGCTGCCTGGGGCTCTTGTATGCTGCATGGGGCCCTGTGTGTAGCCTGGGATCCTGTGTGTAGGCTGGGGCCCCTAATACTGCCTCAGGCCCCTGTAAGTTGCCTGGGGCCACATTGTGCTGCCTGGGGCCCCTGTATGCTGCATGTGACCCTTGTGTGTAGCCTGGGATCCTGTGTGTAGCCTGGGGCCCCTAGTACTGCCTGGTGCCCCTGTATGTTGCCTGGGGCCCCTTTGTGCTGCCTGGGGCTCTTGTATGCTGCATGGGGCCCCTGTGTGTAGCCTGGGATCCTGTGTGTAGGCTGGGGCCCCTAATACTGCCTCAGGCCCCTGTAAGTTGCCTGGGGCCACATTGTGCTGCCTGGGGCCACTTTGTGCTGCCTGGGGCCCCTGTATGCTGCATGTGACCCTTGTGTGTAGCCTGGGATCATGTGTGTAGCCTGGGGCCCCTAGTACTGCCTGGGGCCCCTGTATGTTGCCTGGGGCCCCTGTGTGTAGCCTGGGATCCTGTGTGTAGCCTGGGGCCCCTAGTAGTGCCTGGGGCCCCTGTATGTTGCCTGGGGCCACATTGTGCTGCCTGGGACCACATTGTGCTGCCTGGGGCCCCTGTATGCTGCATTTGGCCCTTGTGTGTAGCCTGGGATCCTGTGTGTAGCCTGGGGTCCCTAGTACTGCCTGGGGCCCCTGTATGTTGCCTGGGGCTCCTTTGTGCTACTTGGGGCCCTTGTATGCTGCATGGGGCCCCTGTGTGTAGCCTGGGATCCTGTGTGTAGCCTGGGGCCCCTAGTACTGCCTGGTGCCCCTGTATGTTGCCTGGGCCACTTTGTGCTGCCTGGGGCCTTGTGCACCGCCTGGGGCCCTGTGCACTGCCTGGGGCCCTTGTAAGCTGGCTCGGGCCCCTGTGTGTAGCCTGGGATCCTGTGTGTAGCCTGGGGCCCCTGTATGCTGCCTCGGGCCCCCATGCACTGCCTAGGGCCCCTAACACTGCCTGGGGCCCTAGCACTGCCTGAGGCCCCTTTGTGCAGCCTCGGTCCCCCATGCATTGCTTGGGGCCCTGTGCACGGCTTGGGCCCCTGATCTACAGCTGCTGTGGTATATGGAGGGGTATAATCTGGCCTAGCCCAGTTTATACCCCGGGGTATAGTTTGGGCTAGGCCAGAATATACCCGGGGTATATTCTGGCCCAGGGGGGTATATTCTGGCCTAGCCCAAACTATACCCCGGGGTATAAACTGGGCTAGGCCAGAATATACCCGGGGTATAATCTGGGCTAGGCCACTTTAACCCCGGGTATATTCTGGTCGGGGGGTTAATCTGGCCTGTTACACCGGCTCAAAAGCAAAGAGGTACTTTATAGTTGACACTCTGCTTCCATGTCTGCAATTGGTGCTACCACCGATAACAACAGTTTAACTCTTTACATGCTGTGATCAATTATACCCACTTGATGTAGATGGTTGTGAGAGGGAGGCGGCAACCTCTTTCACTCAATTGGCACCCCAGAAATGTGATTGCAAAGTGCAGAAATTTGTGATGGGAATTTGAGGTCAATCAATAACTTCTGGCCTGACAGGTTCTATACAATAAGCAGTGTCTAATGGTGGGTTTACAACTACAGTTTTGTGGCACTTAATGACCACTGATCAACTAAATATTTGCTGATCAGCAGTTATTTAATAGTCTGTTTACACATTTAAAGGGGTTATCTGGGATTTAGCCAAAAAAGAAAATGTGCCTGTGACCCGCCCAGGGGTCTATGGAAACTCGGTACCCAAGCATTGATATGAGGGGGTGCTGTCTCGGTGCCTGGTGCCCAGGCCCGTAGCCCTGGGGGTCAGCTGAATAATGGGTAAAATAATAAAAAGTCTCGTGACGACACCTGTGGATTCTGGTGAAGGCACCAGCGCTGCTTCAGACCTTGGGGGATGATGGACGAGCCGCTTGGGTGGTACAGCTCCCCACAGGTGGAGCAGGGTTCCCGGGGCAGTGATGAGGTGACGGGGATTTGCACAGGGAGGTGGTTAGACGGCCGGGCCGCTGCGACAGTCTCTAGGCTGGACGGGTTCAGGGATGGACAAACTGACATACACACTGTGGATCTTTTCTGTACCTTTAATGATGGTATTGCAGGCACTTTCCAGGGTACGTTCCAGGTGGTCGGGAGGCACTTCTGGATTTCCACAGTGAGTGGTGGATAAGGCCTCCTTGTCTCTTTTCCCTCGTTGAAGCCTCTGACCCATGTAAAACTAAGCCTGACCTCCTCTGTGTCTTTTTCTCGCCCATTCTGTAGTGTCAAGAACCTTTGTGTGGGCTACCGCTATGACTTCTCCTGCGGTCCCTGGCTCCCCTATTGGTTGCGTGACAGGTGTCCGGGAGACTGGAGTCTCCTCTGTGAACCGGTATTTCTGCCGGGCTTGATGCTCCCCTGCAGACTCTGACTCCGGTGTCCGGGTTGCTTTCTGGGGTGAACCGGTATGGCTCCTCTGCCCCCAGTCTGCTACTCTACTCCTTAAGCCTTGCCTTCGACCTCACTCGCAGGCCCTCACACTGGCTAGGTTGGTCCACTGGCTCGGGCCTAGCACGGCTCCAACACACCAGGGCGTCTTCACAGTTCTCCTAGCGACTGCACACTCAGACTAACTCCGCCCCCAGCACTAGTATTTATAGGGGATCTTGCTTAAAGGCAACAAGTGGCGCTCGCCCTACTGTTCTGGGGTGGAAGGTGTTGTGTGTATGTGAGTTACCTGTTGTGGAAATCCATCCATGCCTTAGGTGGTCCTGTGGCTACCTGTAATGGCAGGTTGACACATCTGCCATCTACTTGCCTGTTGTGCCTGGCACCATTCACCGCCATTCACCCCAGGCACAGAGTGGGCACTTCAGCTCTGCTCTGTGAAAGGGGCGTGACAGCCGGTCTCCTGCTGATTGACAGCCAGCTCAGCGCTACCTGATTTCGGGAGTCGGCTGTCAATCAGCATGATGTTGGCTCTGACGCCCGTCGACAGAGCGGAGAAGCCACCCCTTTGTAGACATGACGTCAGCAGAAGCTGAAAAATCGCCAACAGAAGTGGTGTGTGCCCACTCCGTGTCTGCAGTGAACAGTGGTAATTGGCGCCAGACACGACAGGTAGGTGGCAGCTACCTGCCTGTTAGTGCTTAGGCACATTTTTTTTTTGCTAAATCCCAGATAAACCCTTTAATGTGTACAGAGAATGATCATTAATAGATTATTGCTGTCAAGAACAATGACAATCTATGCTAAGTCTTTTTTACACAGGAGAATGTTTAACATAACTTGATGATCTTCTTTTAAGAATACAAAAGAAAAAATCATTTAGGTGATTGGCAGTCGGTTTACTAAAAGGCCTGTCACACGCGTCAATGTCGTCAGTGAGATGATCGCTGACGACATTGACGGCTGATCGCTGGTGAGCTGTCACACAGGCAGACTCACCAGCGATCAATTGGCCAGAAACATCGTGTAAACGATTTAAATATCGTTTCCACGATGTCTTGCTCCCGCTGCCAGGCTGCTGGAAGCGGGAGCAGGCTGGTCTCCAAGGTAAACTGCGGGTATCTAGGCAGCGCGCGCTGCCTAGATACCCGACGTGTACCTTAGTTACCAGCCTCCTCCGCTCACCGGCTGGTATCTAAGGTACACAGCGGGTAACTAGGGACCCTAGTTACCCGCTGTGTACCTTAGATACCAGCCGGTGAGCCAGGGGCGGACCTTGCTGCCCGGGGGCCCTGGTGCAGCGGCAGAGAGAGGAGGGGCGGGCTCAGCAGGGGGAAGCAGGAAGCTTCCCTGGTTAACCCCCTCTCCTCTGCCACACTGGCACAGGGACTTGGGGGGCGGGTGGGGACCCCCTGCAGGGCTAACCTGCGTCCAGCGGGGCCCCTGTGAGCCGGAGCAGCAGCAGAGAGAGGAGGGGCGGGCTCAGCCGGGGGAAGCAGGAAGCTTCCCTGGTTAACCCCCTCTCCTCTGCCACACTGGCACAGGGACAGCGGAGCGGAGGAGGCTGGTAACTAAGGTACACGTCGGGTATCTAGGCAGCGCGCGCTGCCTAGATACCCGCAGTTTACCTTAGTTACCAGCTCCCAGCGCTTGTGAGAGGCGCTGGGAGCTGGAATATCGCTAGTCCCGGTGTCACACGCAGCGATGCTGCGTGTCCACCGGGCGACAATCGCCAGGTTTTAGAGCAGGTTCTAAAACCTGGCGATCATCAACCAGCGATTTATCGCTGGTTGATTCAGTATGTCACACGCGTCAATATCGCTGCAACGTCACGTGCAGCCGATATCGTGCAGGCGATATTGACGCGTGTGACAGGCCCTTAAGAGCACTGGTTCCCTATAACTGAGCAGTGTAAAATGCACCTTTACAGGCCTCTTTTAAGAGTAAAACTTTATACAAATTTAATATCCTTCAAAACTTAAATGAGTTTCAAATTCACTAGCAACATAGTGGAGTTCTCTGGGGCTTCTGTAGTATATAGGGTCAGGGAACTGCAATAGGCTTGGATCCCCACAAGACCCACACTACCAGCCCAGCAGGAAATAACTCACAGCAACTGAGAGGGAAAACTGGAGAGCAACAAGCAACAAGAAATCTAAAGCATAGACAAGTCAGCAAAAAGGCCACTCAACTCACATAGCAGAATGAACCACAGTTCTCATCAGACTGGCTGGACCACTTGCCTGGTGGTGGATGTACAACCCTAGACTTGCTACAAAAGCTTCAGTGAAAAGGTAAAGCAAAAGGCTGACTCCTGCTGCCCACTTTCTCCACTACACTCACCACTATCACCCCCATCATCTCCCTGGGAGCCAGCCCTGGTTGGGAAGGGTTCTCCATCTGTGCTGCTTATTACCACCTATCTCCCAGAGACCCCCTACAGTGCCAGCCTCATCAGGCTGATTATCCCAACTGGCATCATGAACAAACTTTATCCTTACTACTACCCCTTTTACATGTGCGGTTAGGACCATAGCTTCTGGGCATGGCTACTGTGGACTGAATTCTGGCCCAGCTGCTGAGTAACCAGGCCCTTGAGTCCAACACAACAGTAATGATAACCCCATACCTTGATGGTTAAAGGGCCTAGTTAATCGTCTGTACTCTGGCTTCTTACAAACAGAGACGCTTGTTTAAAGGCTGGTCTCTATCACCCCAGGCATTCCCATCTTATGTGGCCTGGTTAATTGTCTGTACTCTGGCTCCTTACAAACAGAGCCGCTTGCTCAAGGGTTGGTCTCTATCACTCTAGGTGTTCCCATCTGATGTTACAGTCACTTCCAAGGATCATGCTATCTCACTCTGGTATTAATGTTTTCGTTATAATGAGTTATCCACTACATGCAGACTTGATGACGTCCCTGACTTCCACGTCCGTACTAGTCATTAATTGATCCATATACACTATACATGAAAGACACATTACACTACTGCATTTTTCAGACCATAAGATGCACTTTTTCCCCCAAATTGTGGGGGTGCGTCTTATGCTCTGGATGTATGGACCTATGCTGACTGTGGGGGTTGTGCTGGGGGAGCAATGGCTCTGGAGTGGCTGGAGGAGTCTGGTACAGGTTGCAGAGGCACCAGGAGGTCACATGCTCTCACTCATTAAGCTCATGTAAAATTCACTCAGCCCCCCTGTCCATCACCTCAGCACTGAAGCCGGCACTGAGAGGTGGGTAGGGGGACAGCGCATATATGATGTGCCTAGGTATACTGATCCCTGATCCTGTATATGGACCTTCCCCCCCAGTAATGTTAAATGTCCCCCTGCTCCCGCACACACAAAAATAATAAACTATGTTGAAGGTAGAAGGAATCCGGGCACCAGCCGTCTGTACGGTAAAGGTACCGTCACACGCGGCGATATCGCCGGCCATTTCATTGGCAGTTGCAGGATTCGGTGATGTGGAAACCACATTGCCTATGCACAGTGGCGTGAGACAGGGCGATTTTACGGCGAGAAATCGCCGGTGGAGCGCTGCCTGATCGCCCTGCTCTGCAGTGAAATCAGGCGATATCCACCAGGCGATTTCTGCAATTCATGGCGTGTGACAGGGCGATAGCAATGTTTAAAGCGAGCTCAGACCATCTTGAAGCAATTCCAGAGGCGTGCCTGAGCGTTCTGTTTGGCGTGCCCCGTGTGCCGCAATTGGTGGCAGCTCCTGCATTCTCATTGGCTGACCAATGGTAACGCAGTTGTGATGGGCAATTGCAGTGGTAGGGGCGCAGTGAGAAACACTTTGGCACGCCTGTCTCCTCGGCGTACTCACACTCTCTGGCCACATCGCTGATGAGGTAGTGGCGTGTGATGCGGCGATGTGGGAAAGGGAACTTGCTTCTGGTCTGCGCCAGGCGATTTCCAGAACACAGGATCACCGGAGATGGCATGCGAAATCACTACATTTGACAGATCCACGACGAAGTGAATAAACTGCCCGCAATGTGCGCACTCACGTCAAATCGCCAGCGATATGGAAGCCATATCGCTGTGTGTGATGGTACTTTAAGGGTCTGTACACCACCCACTGCTGTGGTCTATGACAAATACACTGTGTTGCACTCATCGGTTATTTGTTTGTGGAATTTATTCCATGTTGGAATAACAGGGCCGTACACACAAAAGTGATAAACTATGTTAACTCACCCTCCATAGCTCCCTGCCTGCAACTTCGCCGTCTGTCTGCCTTCCTGTCTGTGCCCGGCATCGGATAATGTGACCGGGTTGCATAGTGATGATGTCACTGTGCTGCACCGATCACATGATTGGATGCCAGGCACAGACAGGAAGGAAGACAGCAAGGCAGCAGGCAGGGAGCTACAAAGGGTGATCTAACATTATTTATTATTTTTCTGTGTGCGCCAGCATAGGGTCATATAGCATGACTGGAGGCCATATATAGGATGATGAGAGGCCATATACAGGATGAGGGGGCCATATCCAGCATGGGAAGGCTATGTACCAGGATAAGGGGGCCATATCCAAGATGGGTGGGCCATATCCAGGATAGGCGGGCAATATACAATCTCACGGGGCCGTATTCAGGATGGAGGGCCATATACAGGATGGGGGGCCATATCCAGCTTACGGAGTTTCTAGTAAGTTGTTGATGCTGCATATTTTCACTGTTTCAACCTTTTCCTTATTTCCTCCACAATAAAGTTTACCTCCCTGCTACCTACCCTTACCCACTTCCTCAGAATCTGTTATTAGTGGTCTTAAAAATTATGAAAACGCAATAAAAACATCCTGGATAAAAAATGCAACATCTGACAGTTGGAACAAAGTTGAAGGGATTTACAGAAATCTAATGCCCACTGTGTTTTTTTTAATTAGTTTAAACTGATCTGCAGTGCGTGTATCAAATCCACAACATGGCACCCAAACAGTTGTTTTCCGTCACATACGGGGTATCAATTTACTCAGGATAAATTGTACATCAAATTGTATGAAGCAATTTTTCCTGTTATTTATGTTGGGTTGTACACTGGAGCTAGTCTATAAGGGTATGTGCTGTACCTTGTTGCTGCTAGAAGGCTACAGGGGGATTACCGTGCTATGTCCCCCTTAAAAATTATAAGATTATATTATTATGGCAGCCCAGCGCAAACTTATACCCTTTTGCCAATGGTCTATTTTTCTCAAAGTACCGTATATACTCGTGTATAAGCCGACCCGTGTATAAGCGGACCCCCCTACTTTTGCCCCCAAAACCTGGGAAAACCTATTGACTCGTGTATAAGCCGAGGGTGGACCAAAGCACAGGTATACAGCCCCTAGCAGTGTGGTATACAGGCCCCCCCAGTGGTAGTATACAGCAGCCTCCCCAGTGGCATATACAGACCCCAGCAGTATATACAGCAACCCCAGTGGTATACAGCAGCCTCCCCAGTGGTATTATCAGACCCCACCAGTATATACAGCAGCCCCAGTGGTATATACAGACCCCACCAGTATATACAGCAGCCCCAGTGGTATATACAGACCCCACCAGTATATACAGCAGCCCCAGTGGTATACAGGCCCCAGCAGTATATACAGCAGCCTCGGTGGGTATACAGCAGCCCCCAGGGGTTATACAGCAGCCCCCAGGGGGTTATACAGCAGCCCCCAGGGAGTTATACAGCAGCCCCCAGGGGTTATACAGCAGCCCCAGGGGGTTATACAGCAGCCCCCAGGGGGTATACAGCAGCCCCCAGGGGGTTATACAGCAGCCTCCAGGGGGGTTATAGAGCAGCCCCCAGGGGGGGTACACAGCAGCCCCCAGGGGGGTTCACAGCAGCCCCCAGGGGGGGTAAACAGCAGCCCCCAGGGGGGGTAAACAGCAGCCCCCAGGGGGGGTAAACAGCAGCCCCCAGGGGTTATACAGCAGCCCCCAGGGGGTTATACAGCAGCCCCCAGGGAGTTATAACAGCAGCCCCCAGGGGGTTATACAGCAGCCCCCTAGGGGGTACACAGCAGCCCCCTAGGGGGTACACAGCAGCCCCCAGGGGTACACAGCTGCCCCCAGGGGTTATACAGCAGCCCCCAAATGCTGGCACTCACCCCCTCCTCCTTGTAAGGGCCCCCCCCCGCTGCTTATCTTACCATCCCGGTCTTCTGCTCAGCGCCGGTCCTCGGTGCTCCGTTCTTCATGCTCCGTCCTCGCTGCATCCGGGATCCCCGGCCGTCACGCGATGACGTCATATGCCTGCGACGGCCGGGGATCCCGGATGCAGCCGGACGGGAGCAGCGAGGACGGAGCACCGAGGACCGGCGCTGTGCAGAAGACCGGGTTGGTAAGATAAGCAGCGGGGGGGGCCCTTACAAGGGGGGCGAGTGCCAGTATTTGGGGGCATATATGCACTGCTTCCCCCTGCCGCTGATTGACAGGGGGAAGCAGTGCATATATAATGAACGGCCCCACGTGACGGGGCCGCTCATACAGCAGCCTCCCCCCGCCACCTCCAGCCTCCAGCCCCGGACACAGCCCCCACCACGCAGCCTACTGTATTGACCCGTGTATAACCCGAGGGGGAGACTTTTCAGCCCAATTTTTGGGCTGAAAAACTCGGCTTATACACGAGTATATACGGTAATCAGTCCATTCACTGTACTTGGTTAACCGTCAACCGGATGTTTATTAAAATGTTATTTCATATGAGGCGGCAAGGCCATACTTATTACTATCACTAAAAATATCCAGACCAAAAAGTTCGGTTTGGAATAAATTTCATTAAAGATAAAATGGTTGGGTACCTTCTTAAGGTTAACAGACAATTTCATAGACTAAATTAATTAATTAATATTTTAATAAATAAATATAATAAAAATTTAAATTGCTGAAAACCAATTACATAAATTAATTAATTAATATTTTATTAAATAAATACCATAAAAAATTTTAAATGCTGAAATTTAAAGCGGATCCACCCAACCAGGTGTGCTCATAGAGCAACGCCCCCCCACTAAACCACACAACCAAACCTCAATAACATCCTGCAGACCTAAGTTAAAAATGTCGTTCCCTATATCGGAAAGATGAATCAAATCCCTACGATAAAAACCTGATAAAAACCCTTCTAGATCCCAATGTCGAAAAGAACCACCCCCGATTGTCGGCAAAAATTCTCCTATCGCTTTGTTATATAAAGAAAAAAGGGGGTTGCGCCAAACTGCTATGTTACAAGAGGGGATCGGTGATATGACCCCCGTGCTCACCTTATTTAGTTGTGCCGACTGCACAACTAGTTCTTGGGCTGAGTTTTGACCCCGTGGGGTCTCCACACCGTCCGGAGCCTTGGAGAGGCAGGTTCGCGTGATCCTCAGATGCACAGACTGCTAATCCAAGTAATCCTCTGGGGGAGTGGTAATTGATGTACGGCAGGTCCTGGAGGTCAAGCTGCTGGATATCACGCTTCCCAGCGGGAGGATGAATGTGCGATTTGAACAAAAGTGATATTGTATTAGCGCTACAGACACAGCCAGGGACACCGCTCTGTATATAATTACCTTGCGGATTTATTGTATCAATATCGAGTACCCGGTCTCCACAACGCGTTTCGGCGCTAATTGCGCCTTTCTCAAGTGATTCACTTGAGAAAGGCGCAATTAGCGCCGAAACGCGTTGTGGAGACCGGGTACTCGATATTGATACAATAAATCCGCAAGGTAATTATATACAGAGCGGTGTCCCGGGCTGTGTCTGTAGCGCTAATACAATATCACTTTTGTTCAAATCGCCTATCGCTTTGTTAACCTTTCGTTTTACTTTTTCCAAAAACCATTGGTTGTTGATCTTCCAGGATAGCCTAGAAACTACCTCGGAAATCACCAACTTGGTTCCAGGAAATTCCTCACGTATCCACACCAGGTCTTGTTTTACCTGCCAAATAAGGTCAACCTACCTTACCTTACCAATATAATTTCCTAACGCATGGATTATTAACAGATTGGGAAAAGGAAACTTTCTTTTTAAGTCAATCAATACCTGTTTCACATTGCCCCAGCATAGCCCACGAACCCTGTGCCAGGAAACCTGCACTTGCTTGACATTCAAGAAGAGATTGGATGAGTGTCGTCTTTTAGAAGCCCGCTGCTAGGCCTAATGTATAAAAGAGTGACCCACAATCCAAACCGTCTTAGGACCTAAAAAAAAAATATTAACAAGAAAAAGATAAGTGGGGACGAACATAAGTTTTAAAACAATTAGATTTCCACCGACCTACACGTTTGATCAACTCATCACTCATCCCAGAGCTCGCCTCCTCCGTCGCGGTGCCAATCCGGAATGAATGAGAAGAAAGCTTCAGGTGAGACAACCCAAGCTTCTGCAGCGTTTTTTGCACAATAAAAGAGAATTGAAATTTTGTAGCCGGGGATCCGTCTCTGTGGATGAACAACCAATCCGTCCCCACCGGACGGGCGCCCAGCCACGAGACCATATTGTCCACTGGACAAATGTTTGAATTAGGAATGGCATGTAGCCACACTCCCATCCCCTTACCCAATTGGTCAGTTTTCGACTGCCTAACCCATAAGTACACTGCATCAGAATAAAGAACTATATCATCCCGATGCAAACCTCCTTTCGCCTCTTTTGTAGCTAGAAGGACCTCACCTATCCTCAGGGCGGCGAAAAACATAAAAACAAAAAGGGTCCTAAATAAAATAACTTCAAAACTATTTGAGCAGACATCCGGAAGCTTCTCCCACAGCCTGTGTAAAAGTTCAGCCGACACCGGGCGCCGATTGTCAGCCGATGAAAGGACTTTCCTATAGCCTTTCATAAATTGTTTAACCACAAAAAGTGAAAAAATAGATCCACCTCCAAACATCTTAACAAAATATGAAATTCCCGAGAGTATCTTATGCATAGAAGAGTACGATAAGCCCTTTCCGCCCAGCTCTTCCAAGAACTGAAGCACTGACTGTCGTATACTCATAACGATTCAAATAATGTAAATTGCAAAAACTCGACCATTGCTTCTATGTAGACGAGTTACTAGCCCAGGTAAGGGGCGCCAAAGAGTTCATTACAAAAGCCGGTTTCCAACACCTGATGATTTCTGACAGACCTTGTCAGAATTCACCTCTATTTATAGTTCACATCTGGCCACTCTGGCCAATCATCAACCGTCAAAAAAGGCGCAAACAAACTGGTTTATACCAGCTGTGGTCACTTCCATATATGGGCAGGCTCTTACCTCATCTCCCTAACAGCTGAACCTAAACCTTTTATTAACCCTTGCTGTCCTGCCGCCACATAGTGTACCGTTCATATTGAATGGGCCACTTTATTCTAAAGATAAAAATATTATTACATTTTTTTTATAAAGATAAAAATAGGTTACAAAAAAATAAGGACAGACGCAAGAAAACAACAGAAAAGGAAATCACCTATAGGTAAGGAGAGCACATAGGTTAAGCTTAAAAATGAGTCTATAAACAGGAATAAAAGACTAATATAATATATCCTTGTAGAACCCCTCATAAGGATAGAAGAATTTCAATCCACCATGAAATAAAATCCAACATAAGAATATAAACCAAGGAACATACCATAGAAAAACATAGAAATCTATACAAAGAAGAGGACTCCACCATACAGAAGAACTTCTACAATTTTAACAATTTTATTTTTATCTGTACAAAAAAATTTTAATAATATTTTTATGGAAAAATGAGGCTCTGTCATTAACGTACAAAGTGGCTCGGTGATTAAGGGGCTAATTATGTCAACGCTTTAATTGTCCCTTTGCAGCATTCAACCACCAGGTATTTACAGTATCTGTCTAATTAATCACACCCTATGAGTCAGGATATAAAATTAAAGTGCCTAGGTAGCACAGACTTTAAATATAGTCCTGATTACAGCTTAATTGTCATTTTGATATTTAACAGTGTACACCCTTAAATCCTTAATATTTATGCTTAATACTGCTAAAATTATTGCATCACTGTTGCTTAATTCACACTGTATTCATATCACTCTTTGAAAAAAAATTGACATAAGTCAGGTTTTTCTGTTATATATATTTTAAACAATTATGGTTTATTTTACAAATTTTCATATCACTATCTGAAAAAAATCAAAACTAAAAATAGTTCTTACCTCACACTGTACAGAAGACGTTTCAATAATGTCTTCAATACAATAGCCAATAATATCTCTATATACAGTATGTAATACAGGATCCATTATTTATAATTTTGGTTATGGTCAACTTTTTTTCTGCCAAGGGCCATTTCTACCATCATTCGATGGTCACACAAAAATATTAACTTGAAAATCAAACAATTAATTAACTCACCCCTGTTGTGGTAGCCTCAGCCTCTGGGCTAACTATTTTTAGAAAGATCAGGTCTCATCCCTGCACCAGCGACACTATTCCCTTACATCTCCTTCAATCTTTCCCCAGCTGTCACATCTCGCCTAAAATATTTAATCTTTCCGTCTCATCTGGTGTATTCCCTTCCTCCTTCAAACATGCCAGCATCCGCCCATTATTAAAAGAAAATCCCTCAACAAGAACTCTGCTGCTAACTACCGACCTGTCTCTAATCTACCCTTCATCTCTAAACTCCTGGAACGCTTGGTCCACTCCTGTGTGATCCGCTATCTCTCTGACAATTCTCATCTTGACCCTCTACAATTCGGCTTCCGCTCCTTACATTCTACTGACACTGCCCTCACTAAAGTCTCTAATGATCTACTAACAGCTAAATCTAATGGTCACTACTCCCTACTGATCCTCCTGGATCTCTCCGCCGCATTCGTTACTATGAATCGCCAACTCCATCTCTCTATGCTACACTCTATTGGGCTTAAGGACACCGCTCTCTCCTGGTTCTTCTACCTCTCTGACCACTTCTTTGTATCTTTCGCCACTCCTCTTCCTCTCTTCTTCGCCTCATGATTGGGGTTTCTCAGGGTTCAGACCTAGGTCCCCTTCTCTTATCTCTATACACTGCCCCTATTGGACAAACCACCAGTAGATGTGGTTTTCAGTACCATCTCTATGATGATGACACCCAGTTATACACCTCTTCTCCTGACATCACCCCTATTTTACTACAAAATACCAGTGATTGTGTCTTTGCAGTCTTTAACATCATGCCTTCTCTCTACCTTAACCTGAATTTGTATCACAAAAATATAATAAAAAAAATTCTACAAATACTCTGCTATATAGGTAAAAGTAAAACGCAAGTGTAAAACAGCACTTAGTTAATACGTTTTTTTTGCAAAAAATGTGCGGAAGCCATTCTACCATGCCAAGGTGACCCTTTATCAGAACAGTCCCTAAAACTAATGTATTTAAAACCTGATCTCATGTGAACATACCACAAAGATGCAGGATGCAGCAGGGCCAGAGTCCAATATGGGCACAGGGCAGAAACAGCACTTTTGTGTCTGGCTCAGTAAGGATGGGGTGGGGCATTTCCCATCTTGCATAACAAGAAACTAAATGGATACTAATACAGCTAATTGTTGCCCTTATTCATTCTCGTCTGGTTTACTGCAATTCTCTACTAATTGTTCTCCCTCTTATTAAACTCTCTCCTCTCCAATCCATCCTGAATGCAGCAGCCAAGATTATATCCCTCTCCAAGTGCTTCAGCAATGCCTCTATCCTGTGCCAGTCATTGGCTGCTCATCCGCTACAGAATACAATATAAAATTATCACTCTCACCCACAAAGCCCTCCACAGTTCTGTACCACCCTACATCTCTTCCCTCATCTTTATTGCCCTGCACGTGCCCTCCGTTCCACAAGTGACAAGACTGACATCATCTACAATCCGAACCTCCCACTCCTGTCTCCAGGACTTCTCAAAAGCCAATTCTTTAAATCTTTTCTCCTAATGATAAGAGGCTACACAGGGATTGTTAGAATCACACAGTAAGACGGGCAAGAATTTTATAGATGAGTGGGAATTAGGAGAAAAGGTTTAAAGATATAGGCAATAAATTTGAACTCTGATCACGCAATAAGGGTGCTTTCACATCAGCGTTTTTCGTAATTCGCGGCAGATGCGGTGAAAAAACCGCATCTGCCGCGTTTGCCGCATAACCGTTCCACTTGCGGCGCGGTTGCGGTTTTTTCTATGCAAAGTATAGGCGTACTTGCGGCAGGTGCGGCAAGTGCGGTTTTGCACTTGCAGCAGGTGCGGCCGCGAAAAAAACCGCGGCTTACTGCGTTTTTTTTTCGCGGCCGCACCTGCCGCAAGTGCAAAACCGCACTTGCCGCACCTGCCGCAAGTATGCCTATACTTTGCATAGAAAAAACCGCAACCGCGCCGCAAGTGGAACGGTTATGCGGCAAACGCGGCAGATGCGGTTTTTTCACCGCATCTGCCGCGAATTACGAAAAACGCTGATGTGAAAGGGCCCTAAGAGAGATTGAATTGGATTTGTTATCACACAACAAAATATATAGCATATTAATTGAAGCACTAAAATAAGTAAATAGTCACATGAGGGGGAGTGATAAATTTGTAATTAAGAATTTTTCCATAAATAGGTATGGGCACCAAACCATTATTGAAAAGAGAGGTTCCAAAGTGACATCCATGGTATGAAGTATGAAAATATAATAATCTACCGTATAAATATACATATAAATAGAAAAATACATAAATAGAGTTTACTATAATTCAACAGTACAATAAATCTGCAGGTAAACAAGAAGAGATCGAAAACACACTGTGGAAGGTGATAATGAGAACGCACCAAAATCCTCACAGGTATTGTTACATAACAAGCAGAATAAATTGCCGAATAAAGAAAACAAACCACCAACATAATATTTTAAATTTTCCTATCAGCTAAAGGGCACTGAGAATCCTAAAAAGCTACTACATACAGGAGAGGCATTATAGAAGGAGACCCAGTGTAAGGTAAGGGTCTAACAGTAGTAATGTTACAAATTATAAAACCAGAGAAAAAGCAACTGGTAACTTGATATATCATTTGTAGGATTCCTGTTACTAATTGAAGAACACAGTTCATGATAAAGAGTGGGGTCCAAAACATATATAAGAAGAAATACCGGACTAAGGATATAAATTAATTTCCAAGAGTGGATTGTTATGTACAAAGAGAAATAGTGTATATTTTTTATGGATTTTTTAATGAATTTTTTTATAAATTGTATTATTCACAAAGTAGTGTGAATCAATCAATAGAGATAACACATAGCCATTAACTTTTAATTTGTAATTAACTAAAGTTGTACTTCATATAGAAAAAAGATTAAAAAAAAAATCAAAAGACGTCAGGTAAAAAAAATATTCATATTTGGATCACTTGATATGGAATGACCCATTGACGCTATAATAGTTAAATATTTTAAAATATGATCTCATCACGATCCCAACTTGAATTTTGGTACAGATGTATACATAGCAGACACATGTGCATTTTTGGGAATTTTTTAATTATACGTTTTTTTCAGAAATGCATTTTTAAATTTTGCGTTTGTGTTCGCATGGGTAAAATATTAACAAAGATACTCTTGTGACATATCTGGTGAAAGCCTGTACAGTTCTGAGTAGAATGGTGTTTATTTTGTTTCTCTATCTTATTTCTAGCCCGAGATATGGTAGAAAATGTAAAGCCAAACCAGCGCTTTTTTAAAACTTTAAAAATCTGTAAAAAATTAACTGATGAAGAAAAAAATTAAAAACCATTTTATTTGCAATTAACTAAAGTTGTACTTCATATAGAAAAAAAATCTAAAGACGTCAGAGAGAAAAAAAATCATATTTGGATCACTTCATATGGAATAACCCTATGGTATAATGCAGCCTCAAAGCCCTCCATTCAGTAAAATGCAGCCTCATATTCCTCCATATAGTATAATACACCCTCACAGCCCTCCATATGGTATAATGTAGCCTCATAGTCCTCTATATAGTATAATGCTGCATCAGTGCTCCATATAGCATAATGCAGCCTCATAGCCCTCCATATAGTATAATGTAGCCTCATAGTCCTCTATACAGTATAATGGAGCCTTAGCCCACCATATAGCATAATGCAGTCTCAAAGCCCTCAATATAGTATAAGGCAGCCTCATAGCCCTCCATATAGTATAATACAGCCTCATAGCCCTCCATATAGTATAATACAGCCTCATATCTTTCCATATAGTGCAGCCTCATCTCTCCATATAGTGCAGCCTCATATAATGCAGCCCCCTCTCTCCATATAGTGCAGCCTTCTCTATATATATAGTGCAGCCTTCTCTCTCCATATAGTGCAGCCTCATATAGTGCAGCCTCATCTCTCCATATACAGTAGTGCACCCTCATACAGTGCATCCTCCTTTCTCCATACAGTGCAACCTCATATAATGCAGCCTTCTCTCTCCATATAATGTAGCCTCAAATAGTGCAGCCTCCTCTCTCCATAGAGTGCTGCCTCCTCTCGCCATAAAGTGCTGACTCCTCTCTCCATATAGTGCAGCCTCATATAGTTTAGCTTCCTCTCTCCATATAATGCAGTCTATCCTCTCCATATAGTGCAGCCTCCTTTCTCCATATAGTGCAACCTCCTCTCCCCATATAGTGCAGCCTCCTTTCCCCATATAGTGCAGCCTCCTTTCCCCATATAGTGCAGCCTCCTTTCCCCATATAGTGCAGCCTCCTCTCCCCATATAGTGCAGCCTTCTCTCTATATATAGTGCAGTCTCCTCTCGCTAGTTCAGCCTCATCTCTCTAGTGCAGCATCCTCTCTCCGTACTGTATAATGCACCCCCCTCCTCCCTCCCATAGTCCTCTGGCCACCGTGTACTCAAAAAAATAAATCTTTACTTACCTCTCCCCATTCCCCTGCTGCTCCGGTCTCCTTTGCTGAAGACTCAGGAGGCGGTGGTGCCGATGTGCGCTCCACTGTGGAACGCATAAAGCAAGCAGTGCCGTCTGCTATTGTGGAGGAGGCGGCACCAGCCTGATGTATACGCTCCCCAGTGGAACGCACAAGGAAACCTGGCTGGTAAGAGGAAGCGAGGGGATGGGACGGCAGTAGTTGGAAGCAGGAGGCTCCCCTCCTCTCCCTGAAACACGGGCCCCAAAGCGGCATGTTCTACCATGTGGCAACATGGATGTGCGTCCTCGGGGATGCACATCCATTGTGAAGTGGGCGGTGGGATCATTGGATGCAGGGGATGGCTGGCGGCGCGGTCCTCATTGCATCCGCGACCCCTGTGACCGCAATTGTTACACCCCTGGTGACCAGCTCTGCTTAGAAGAGCCCACAGGGGGATAGGTGTTGTGGCAGCTGGGATGGTAATGCTCCCCACAGGCACAGTGGGCCCCTGGAGTTTGATGTAGGAGTCTTTGGGAATGATGGTGGTGGTAGTTACGATGCTGGAGGCGCAAGGAGAGCGCAGAAAATAAGCAAGAGGATACAAAGGGTGCAGTTCTTTTGTCTTTACTCACAGTTTGTAGCAGTACACACCCAGCCGAGGTATTCTGTTCTCCACGTCAGCAACCCAGTCAACTCCCAGCCAATCCAGCGTCACTCCACCCTTTTGTATGCCTTTCCCTCGTTTCTCTGCGCTATTCTTCTCCTTTGCTCCCTATGCATCATGCTAAAAGGATCCCAAGCAGGTGGCTGTGAGCCCTGTCGAGTGACGGTCAGCAGGTCCTATGGCTCTAAGTCTAGCCACCGGCCTGTGGATTTTCCACAGTATTTGGCTACTGCACATAAAGTTCAGTGGCCTCCAGTTTCCTGGCTCAAACTTGCTGTGATGTTGCCAGATTGGGGCCGGTTCCCTCTTGCAACCAGTTCCTCCACCATTACTGGTAGTCGAGGTGAATTCGGGGTCCATGCTGGCCTGGGTTCGATGGGCGACCTACCCACTGGTCCTTACTTCTCCCCCAGTGCCATAGTTCCCCTAGAACTCCATCTTTCTCTGTCTTCATGTGCTCCACTCTCTTCTTGTTCTGTTTTTTCCACACTAAGTTTCTCTTGCCATCCCCTTTTAACCTGTTCCCTCCATCAGCCAGTGATGGGGTTTGCTCAAATAGAGTCTCTTCTGCCCTTAATCCCCCTGGCCTGGAGTTAGGATGGGTGTTGGGTGCAAGGTGTGTGTGTCTCGGTATTGTGTCCCCATGTTACCTGGGAGTGGGATACCACACCTATGGATTAGGTGCAGTACCTCTGTGGCAATCAGACCGCAGGGGTGCCTCCCACACATACGCACTATATCAATAAATATATACACAACTATAGTGTGTATCTGTGCACTTGTGTGAATAAGTCAATATTTGTATGCAGTAGCATAATTAGAGTTTGATGGGCCCCAGTGCGAAATTTGGACCTGTGCCCACACACACACACACACACACACACACACACACATTGGTCAGATGTATCTTTCCTGGTATATATGATCCCCTTCCTGGTATATATCTCCACTTCTAACGGTGGTCTAATCGTTGGCGCCACTAACATAGTTAAGGATTGGGCCTTTCTAAATACTATTTTGGGGGTTTCTGTGGTGACATGGTGTCCGCTAACAATTTGAATGGAAAATGAGCTCAAATTGTTAGCGGACACCATGTCGCGTTTGGAGGGTCCCTGTGTGTCTCCACATTGGAGCTCCCCCACAAGTGACCCCATTTTGGAAACTAGACCCCCAAAGGAACATATCTAGATGCATAGTGAGCACTTTGAACCCTCAGATGCTTCACAAATTGATCTGTAATAATGAAAAAAGAAATTTTTTGTGGAAAAAAAAGTGCTTCTTCATTTTTACGGATGAATTTCTGAAGCATATGGGGATTCAAAGTGCTTACTATGCATCTAGATACGTTCCTTCGGGGGTCTAGTTTCCAAAATGGGGTCACTTGTGGGGGAGCTCCAATGTTTAGGCACATAGGGGCTCTTCATATCCTACATGGTGTCCGCTAACAATTTGAGCTCATTTTCTATTCAAATTGTTAGCGGACACCATGTCGCGTTTGGAGGGTCCCCGTGTGTCTCCACATTGGAGCTTCCCCATAAATGACCCCATTTTGGAAACTAGACCCCCTAAGGAACGTATCTAGATGCATAGTGAGCACTTTGAACCCCCAGATGCTTCACAAATTCATCCATAAAAATGAAAAAAACACTTTTTTTTCACAAAAAATTCCTTTTTGCCTACATTTTTTCAGTTTCACATGGGCAAAGGGATAAAATACATCCCAAAATGTGTTGGGAAATTTCTCCTGAGTACACCGATACCTTATATGTGGTCATAAACCACTGTTTGGGCGCACGGCAGGGCTCAGTAGTGAAGGAGCGCCATTTCACTTTTTGAACGGAAAATTGGCTCCAAAATTCAAATTGCGCTCCTTCCCTTCTGAGCCCTGCCGTGCGCCCAAACAGTGGTTTATGACCACATATGAGGTATCAGTGTACTCAGGAGAAATTGCCCAACAAATTTTAGGATGCATTTTATCCTGTTGCCCATGTGAAAATGAAAAAATTGAGGCTAAAAGAACATTTTTGTTACAAAAATTAAAATGTCCATTTTTTCCTTCAACTTTATTTTAGTTCCTGTGAAGCACCTGAAGGGTTAATAATCTTCTTGAATATAGTTTTGAGTAGCTTGAGGGGTGCAGTTTTTGGAATGGTGTCTTTTTTGGGTGTTTTTTGTCATGTACGCCCCTCAAAGGGACTTCAAATGTGATGTGGTCACTTAAAAAATGGTTTGGTAAATTTTGCTGGAAAAATGAAAATTGATTATTAACTTTGAACCCTTATAACGTCCTACCAAAATTTTTTTTTTCTTCCAAAATTGTGCTGATGTGAAGTAGACATGTGGGAAATGTTATTTATTAACTATTTTGTGGCACATAACTCTCTGGTTTAGCAGAATAAAAATATAAAATTTGAAAATTGCTAAATTTTCAAAATTTTTGCCAAATCTTTGATTTTTTCACAAATTAACGCAAAAATTATCATCCTAAATTTAACACTAACATGAAGCCCAATATGTCATGAAAAAACAATCTCATAATCGTTAGGATCCGTTGAAGCGTTCCAGAGATATTACCTCATAAAGGGAGAGTGGTCAGAATTATAAAAAATGGTCTGGTCATTAAGCTGCAAAGTGACTCGGTCCTTAAGGGGTTAAGATGGCAGCAGTAGAAAAGAAGAGAGTTGGCAGTGTCAGAACTGTTAACTCAAATTAACAATCTAGAACAAAGCAACAAGAAAAACCCCACCCCACAGTTGTCCCAAAAAAATAACAGAACATAGATTAAGGCTGCGTGCTCTACTTTTATTCCAGTATGAAAAAGCACTTAAAAAGTCCAAAAAGAAATATTATGCAATGGGAGATAGAGCAGGGAAGATTTTAGCTAGGAGAATCAAGAAAAGGGAGATAAGAAATAGAATTGCATATTTGAATAAACCTGATGGGACTAAAGTACTAAACACGATTGACATAGTTAAAGAATTTAGGTGATTTTATTATTCACTGTACAACCTAAAAGAGGATCACCATACAGTCCAGCCTAATCCACAAGGAATTGGGTTAATTTCCTAGAAAAAAATCTCATTTCCCAAAGTATCAGTGGCTCAGCTAAGTGATCTAAATACTCCCATATCTATAATTGAAATAAAACAATCCGTTCTACTAAAAAGTAGGGATGAGAAAGTACCTTATTATTCGTGCTCGCTACACTCACAACGAGTAGGTAGTGGTACTCGCTACCTGTTGCGAGTATAGCAAGTACGAACATTTTCGCAGTGCATCTATAGATACACTGCGAAAGTAGCCTAAAAGTGAATAAAAGATATTAAAAAACAATAAACTTACATACTCACCTGTCCAACGCCTGCACCGGGACCGGAAAACCTCAACTCCGCTCGCTGGACAAGGACCTTTCACTACCAGCCAATCGCCAATCAGATAGCCGGTAGTGATCTGGCCATCAGATGGCGCCACGTCACAACTACGTCATCGCTAGCGGCCACCTGATTGGCCAGTTTGCAAGGTCCTGATAGTACATCTAGGACCTTTCAAATTGGCCAATCAGGTGGACGCTAGCGATCACGTGATGTGACGTGGCGCCAGATCCTGAATTGGCTGGTAGTGAAAGGTCCTTGTCCAGCAAGCGGAGGTGAGGTTTTCCGGTCCCGGTGCAGGCGTCGGACAGGTGAGTATGTAAGTTTATTGTTTTTTAACAACTTTTAATCACTTTTAGGCTACTTCTTCGCAGTGTATCTACAGATACACTGCGAAAGTATTAGTACTACTGCTACTCCCGAGTACACATACTGGAAGTACTCGGAGAGTAGCGAGTAGCCCGAATACCGCTACTATTCGGCGAATACCGAATAGTAGCGAGTATACTCGCTCGTCCCTACTAAAAAGTCCTCTGCTCTGGGCCCAGATATTTTTTCTAACACCCATTATCATTGTTTCGTCAAAACATTAGCTCCTTACCTCCTAAAAACTTTCAATTTTTGCAAATGCAGTTCTTCCAATTAACAGCCACATTGAAAACCTTTGACACTTGGCCAGTAATCACAACACATTAGCCTAAACCCGCAAGAAAACCACCACAAACCAAAAAGCACTCCATGGTAATTTTCCATAGGCTTTAATTTTCCCTTTTTTAATTAAACCATGTTGACCTAAAAATATTCCTCTAGCAACATCCTTTGCAGCCCAGAATTAATGTCTGCAGTCTTCCCCTCTCTGGATTAATCACCTGACCATGGTTGGGTTTGTCCATGAGAGACAAGCCAAGGACGGCACTAGAAGAGTAATAGGGTATTGGTTGATAGATTTGTGCAGTTTAATATACACTTTTTGCAAAAAACTTGTTTTTTACTACTTTTTTAGCAGCACTTTCTTTTTACTGTTTATTACAACAGAGTATTTTTATATGTTTGTTTAACAGTTTTTTGTGATTCAGTCTTTTGGTGGTGTGAACATTGTCCTACAGACATGTTAACTGTGTGCATGTCTCATTAGTTTGTGTCTAATTGGTTTCTTGTTTCTGCAAGATAAGGGAGCCTTCCACCCCTTCCTTGTGAGACATGCACATAAAAAGCCATCTTCTGCAGCGTGTCCATGGCAGACATTAGATGTCACACTTGGGAGGACAGGGTAACAAGAAGCAGGATGGAGATGGACGTAGGGAGTCAGGGGAGCCTACTCTGACCCTGATACTGGGGTCCCTAGCTTGCCCTGTTCTCAAAGGTACCTCTAAAGGTGAGGACGTCCGAGCTTCCACCCTAAATCCCTAAAGCTCCTGAGAAGCCCTAGGCACAAAGCCCCTACCTCCAACCACAGACCACGGAACCCAGCAACCTCCTATGGAGAGGAAAAGCAGCAGCTTCGGATTAATGTCTGCACTCTACAGGTCACAGAACAGGAGTGAGCTGAATCAGCGACATCAGGTAGATGGAAGCTAACCTATTTATGGCCGAGGAGTGGAGAGCAGACAGCTCAGACATGCCCATCAGCTCACTTGATCCATGAGTCACATCTACCTAACATTCAGCAACCTCCACCTGCCGCACACTGAATGTAAGAAAAAAGGCTTAGTTTAACCACAGCAACAGCAGCACCCATGTGCATAAGGTATCCCATACGTGACATTGGACCTGTCTGAATCATGCTTATATAGGTAGAAATACATATGATCAAGTTTTTAACACTAGAACTACTGAGGTAGTCATTTTGACTACTTCGCACTATGTATTTCTATGTAGGTGTCACGAGTGCAGTAGTTCTAGTGTTAAATACATCAGCTAGGGACTGTTCTGCTATGGGTTACCTTGACGTTTGGTAGAGCTGCTTAGTATACATTTTTTGCAAAAAACGTATCAACCAAATACCCTGTTTTTTACTACTTTTTTAGCAGCACTTGCTTTTTACTGTTTTTTATTACAACGGTATATTTTTATACATTTGTTTAACTGTTTTTTGTGATTCAAAGTCTATCATATTCCCCATATACAGTATATTACACCTTTGGTAAAGAATAGAATACTAGAGCATTTTCCCTTTAAGTGGGTGGAAGTGGTATTTACATATTTGGGAATTAAAATTACAAAATGTGTAAATCTAATTAACTTGAACTGCGAATCACTGATGTCGGAAGTTTGGGGGGGCTTGGAAAGGCAGACCCTTCTCCCACTGTCCTGGGTTGCCAGAATATAAATTATAAAAATGATGTTGCTGCCTAAGATTACCTACTTGTTCAGATGCCTCCCTCTCAAATTCCCATCTAGAGGGATAGGGTAAGATGGGCTGGAAAGGGTAAGTTTATTTGGGAAGAAAAAAAAAAAAAGAGTGGCGGTCAAGGCTCTACATTTCCAATATTCTCAAAATTGAAATGGGTGTACCAAATCAATCTTTGTACCACAAGGTGGCCATGCTCGGGGCTGCAAAGCATTGGTGGGTTGGGGATCTTAATTATAGATGGCTCCAAATTGAAAGTTTGCTCCCCACAAGTCTACTAGACTTTTGCTAGAGATGGAGCTACTGAAGCCCTTGAAATCTTGAAATCGAATTTTCTCTTACATACGATGTCCTCGTTGATTTCTTATTGTAATAACCATGATAGAACACTGACAAAATCCCTATGTAAATACATTTCTGTAAAAGCGATCGAGGCACACATCTCTGGGTTGTCTCTAGACCTGTGGGTGAAATCACGTGTCAGCACGCTTGACAAACTCTTAGATGGCCCTGTATTCCCCTCCTTTGCAGATTTGTCCAACTTTACAAGATTCCCAAAACATGCTTTTATCAGTACTTCCAAATTTGGCATTTTATCCAGTCATGCACATTTCCAGCTTGGTGGAGCCCTGACCCATCAGACATGATGCAGAATTACTTTAAAATAGAATACCCCAATGAACATGGATTGTCTCTGACCGACTCAGCTGTCAAATTAAGAGTCCTATAGAACAAACTCCCTTATATGAATGTTTGGGAGGAGGTACTCTCTTTCTCATCCACCCCCGAACAATGGTGGACTGCGGCCACATTTACTCAAAGGCACTCCTCCTCCATTAATCATCTAAAACAACTAAAGAAAAAAAATATGAACTGGTATCTGACCCCTTATAAAATTTCCAAATTTCACAAATCATATTCCCATTATGCTGGAAGGGATTGTGGTAAAAAAGGGGATTTGGGTCATGTGTGGTGGTGGTGCCCCAAGATAGGAGAATTCTAGAATTGAGTGGCAGATTTAATTAGGACCTTGATAGGTTTCCCTTTAACTCTAGAGGGGCACTTGGCATTCTTAAATATTGGGTTGGACTTTCTTCCCCCAAACTTAGTTCCAGTGATAACCCATGTTTTGACAGCGGCCCGTCAGAGCTTGGCAAGGCACTGGAGGGAAGCTTCTACCCCCACACAGGAGGAACTCATTGGTAGGATAAATTATCATTATCTACATGAGCGTTGTTTAGTTTACTCGATAAAGCAAAAAGAATGAGTCAGTCGCCAGTGGGAGATTTGGGAGACTTCTGGATTGGCGATATCTCACACTTAGGATGGTTTTAATATTTTTCTTGGTTGATTCTTGTCTTCTTATAATTAGATTGCTATGCAAAAATATTTAAAATAAAGCTCCTGAAGTTTACTCCTTCCCCCCTTCCCCCCTCCCACTATCCATTAATTTACCTTTTGTGTCCAATCCTGGCTGCCCCTTTCCTTCTGTGTGGTCCTTTCTTTCCCTTCCCTCTCCTATACTATTCAGTTTGAAATTGGTTTACACTGGTGGTGATTATTTGGACATGACTGTGATAATGATATAATTGTGTAAACAAGTTATATATGTTGTTAAAAGATTTATTTGAATAAAATATGTATTGTTTAAAAAAAGGAGTGGGAGAAGAGGGTTGCATTGACAATCCAACACATAACTCATGAAAGAATAAAGTTACGTTAAAACCATTGTTTTTCTTATGAAATTCTCAATAAATTTAATGTCACATATGAGGCTCTTCCCATTGAAAAAAATAAATTTGGATCCAAAATGGCTGACTTCAAAATGGCCGCCAAGGTCACCACCCATCTGGAAAAGTTTTCCCCCTTCCATATACTAATGTGTCACAAACAGGAAGTTGATATCACCAACCATTCCCATTTTATTTAGGTGCATCCATATAAATGGCCCACCCTGTAGATGTCACAAGCCACGGAGCTCAGTTATATATTACAGTGCTGTAGACATGCAGTCACCGCTGCAGCCAATCAACAAAGGTCAAAGCACAATATTACAAGACGCTTCAGAAGAGCACCCGTCATGTTCCTGAAGACTTTTTATAGCAAAAAGCATAGAAGCTCATTGTTTTCTTTTTTTGTGCCAATGGAGTAATAATCTTTTTTATGGGACAACCCCTGTAAATTATATGTACCTTCAGGATCACTTTGGTGTTTGAAGGAGGGATTTGTATTGTAAAGTCAGCTCCTAAAAGAAGTGGATTTGTCATATGACAGACAGAAATGGTAAGAAACAGAACCAATTTTGTTTCCATTAGGATGGCCGTGTATTTAACAGAAATAGAAATGTGCAGCATGTTACACAAAACAAAGTATTCACTGATCTCAGGGAGACCAGTTCAAGAAAACACTGCCGGCAGCCGGCTAAAGCGCTCAACACAGTGAATTCCTAGGCCCATTGCCCCTGGGAATTTTGAATATGCAAATAGTCTGTGGAGCCTTGTTTAGGAGGTCACTGTGTTGAGCGCTTTAGCCGGCTGCCCGCAGTGTTTTCTTGAACTGGTCTCCCTGAGATCAGTGAATACTTTGTTTTGTTGGTCTACTAGGCATTGCTCCCACCTAGCCAGAATCCTACTCCACACTGATGAGGGGCAACACCCCGAAACAGCTGTCTGTGGATGGATACCTGGCCTTGGTATTCCCTTGTCATATCTTTAAGATTGTAAAGAGCTGGATATTGACTCAAAGGGCCACTTAATATGGTGGTTATCATGGCTAGGTCCTTCACTAGAGGAAGATCTGGCTAGTCCTGTGTTGAGACTCCTAAACGAGGCTCCACAGACTCTATCAGCATGTTACACGTCATTCCAGTAAGTATGAGGAAACTGATGTCTAACACTCCTAACAAATACGACAACATGAGTGTGAACCTAGCCTGAACAGTGCAATTTACAGTGGGCCCCTAGAGTCAGTTCTACTGGTGGGCCCTAAGCACCCCAGTCCGACACTGATTGTGCTCAAAGAATCCACCACACAGCAGATAGACCCTAACAAGAGTCCCCACTTTTCCAAAAAATTAGGATCACACCACAGCAAAGTAGTATGTATCCATTAGAACATTTTGACACAGCCCATAGGGCAAATTTTTGGAAACACAATGCACATTGTGGAGTGGACAAACCAGGACAGTAGTCCTACTCCAGCCTAAATACTATTTGTCATTGGAAGCCCTTGTGATGGTGGTTTCCTACATCAATCATGACACAGCCAATAGGGCAAATTTTGGAAACACCATGCACATTGTGTAGTGGACCAACCAGGACAGGACAGTAGTCCTACCAAGCTAATATTTTTCACTGGAGGCCCTTGTCACGGGTTGTCCCACATTGTGACTGAGATAGGGGATGCATGTTCGATAGAAATCTACTGTCAGTCACCATTGCTGGCAGAAAAACATGCCTTGGTTGTCCCACTTGTGACTGAGATAGCGGATACATATTCAATAGCCATTTTCACTGACTGTCGATGACCAACTGATGGCCATGTGAAAACTTTAATTGAGGGCCACAACTACTACAGTAGTCCTACGTAGATAATGTTTGTCATGGAAGGCCCTTGTCACGATGTGTTCCTGCGTCTATGACAGCGCTATATAAATAAATATATTATTTTTATTATTATTATTAGGGGATATCTCTGTAAATTAGTGACTGAGGACCAAGCCCAAGTATGCACCATTTCCTGCTAGTTGACATGGACAATTTTCCGGAATGTATTGCCACATGACTTTATGAATGGATCCTTGTAGTAATGATATAACAATAGCATTGAATGAATGGAGTAGTTGGAATAAAGCAGCCAGCAGACAAATAAGACTGTGAAGAAAAATTCAGCTGATCTAGTATAATTTGAGCTTCAGCCACTATACTGTAGCTAAAGACAGCATTGCAACCCAATCACTGAGATTCTGGGATTTCCCACACCCAGTTTTTATGGCCAGAGCAGGGCACAATCATTTCTTTTGTAAAATACAGATTAGCAAGAACCACTACTGCTCATGAAAACCCTGCAGTCACCATAATAAAAGAACAAAATAAAAAGAAAACAGCTACAAAATAGAATGGCCGTATATTGCAATGTGAGTGACATAGAGAGAAATAGAATTTAAAGGGTTAGTCTGGTATCTAAAATGTAATTTCTAAATAAATAAATCTTTAGACCTTGACCACTTTTCTACTTTGCTTTATTACACAATATCCCACACTTCTCCCTTTCTAGTTAATTCCTAAGGTTATGTGCGCATGTGTGTACATTGAGCATTTGGTGCAAAAAATTTCTGCTACAAATCTGCATCTTCTGGCTGAAAAATGCACCACAAATGTGGTGCATTTTGACTGCAGTTTATTGCCATGCATTTTTAATAATGAAGTTAATGGGCTGAAAAATGCAGGAAAAACTGCACTAAGAATTGACATGAAAAATAATAGTGCACAACACTTCAGAATTCACATTGACTTTTCTGGCATATGGATAGGCATGCATGTTTGTGATAAAACTGCCCCCAAAAAGTGCACAAAAAAAATTCAAACCAAGGACGACGATAAGCACGTCGTGGCCAGGGACATAGAACTAACAATTATGTCCGCTTTACATGTCGCAATATCGTTCCGACAGGCAACGCAATGACGATGTAGTACGCCCCTCTTGCACACGGTGTCTGAGCAACTCAGGGAACGACCAATTAACATTGGAGTGAATAGGGGAAGTTGCACTCCAAATCGTAGTTGCGCTGCCACACAGCACGATCCAGATCGCCTAGCCAATATTGCACGGTTGAAGAGCATGCACAATTCAAATACGATATCGTAGTTGCATCGTTTTTGAGTTGCGTTGCCCATTTTCACGACACAACACACGAACGATATCAACTGCAACGCCCCTACCACGTTGGTAGTAGTTGCGTTGCGATATCCGAAGTGTAAAGCGGCCTTTAGAGTAATTTTACTAGTTATATTTGTCCTTCACATTTGAGGCACCTTTTTAATGTTATTTTATGTTTTATTAAAGTGGTTTTCCCTCGAACTAAGTTAATTTAAAAGTTCATTTTAATCAATAGATCTTTTAATAATAATAATTTCCACAATTACATGTGATTAAAAAAATGTTCCTGTGCTGAGATAATCTTATAAATGTGCTCCTACTATGTACAGTTTCATTTTTGTTTCTGACTGTGCACGGAGCATTGGTTTGATCCTGGGCATGGAAGGACGAAATAGAGCCAGAGCCGGACTGGGACTAAAAATCAGCCCGGGAAGTACAGACTCCACCAGCCCACACACTATATCATCTATCATCTATCAGTCACAATAAGTGAATTTTGTTTTTACATTGGCATGACCCTCATCACTGTTTTACAAGAGTTATTTGGAGAGCCACATGTGAGTGGCGTGATAGAGGGAATAATCACCCACAGCTCCATTCACATGTTACTCTTCAAAGCTACAGTTTCTCAGGATTGTGGTCAGATCAACAGCGAAGAGAACGTCATCACCTATACAGAAGAGAAGTGATTACTTCATTATTCGAGATAATTCAAACAACATTTACAGTGTTGGCCAAAAGTATAGACACCCCTGCAATTTCGTCAGATAATACTCAGTTTCTTCCTGAAAATGATTGCAATCACAAACTCTTTGGTATTATTATCTTCATTTAATTTGTCTTCAATGAAAAAACACAAAAGAGAATGGAGCAAAAAGCAAAACATTGATCATTTCACACAAAACTCCAAAAATGGGCCGGACAAAAGTATTGGCACCCTCAGCCTAATACTTGGTTGCACAACCTTTGGCCAAAATAACTGCGATCAACAGCTTCCGGTAACCATCAATGAGTTTCTTACAATGCTCTGCTGGAATTTTAGACTATTCTTCTTTGGCAAACTGCTCCAGGTCCCTGATATTTGAAGGGTGCCTTCTCCAAACTGCCATTTTTAGATCTCTCCACAGGTGTTCTATGGGATTCAGGTCTGGACTCATTGCTGGCCACCTTAGAAGTCTCCAGTGCTTTCTCTCAAACCATTTTCTAGCTTTCTCACACTGGGCCCGACATTATGCTGCAAAATTTGTTGGTAGTCTTCAGACTTCATAATGCCATGTACACGGTCAAGCAGTCCAGTGCCAGAGGCAGCAAAGCAACCCCAAAACATCAAGGAACCTCAACCATGTTTGACTGTAGGGACCGTGTTCTTTTCTTTGAATGCCTCTTTTTTTCTCCTGTAAACTCTATGTTGATGCCTTTGCCCAAAAAGAGAGAACATTCTTCCAAAACGTTTTAGGCTTTCACAGGTAAGTTTTGGCTCGGGGTTTATGTCTCGGGGTAAGAAGTGGGGTCTTCCTGGGTCTCCTACCATACAGTCCCTTTTCATTCAGACGCCGACGGATAGTACGGGTTGACACTGTTGTACCCTCGGACTGCAGGGCAGCTTGAACTTGTTTGGATGTTAGTCAACGTTCTTTATCCACCATCCTCACAATCTTGCGTTTAAATATCTTGTCAATTTTTCTTTTCCGTCCACATCTAGGGAGATTAGCCACAGTGCCATGGGCTTTAAACTTCTGGATGACACTGCACACGGTAGACACAGGAACATTCAGGTCTTTGGACATGGACTTGTAGCCTTGAGAGTGCTCATGCTTCATCACAATTTGGTTTCTCAAGTCATCAGACAGTTCTTTGGTCTTCTTTCTTTTCTCCATGCTCAATGTGGTACACACGAGGACACAGGACAGAGGTTGAGTCAACTTTAATCCATGTCAACTGGCTGCAAGTGTGATTTAGTTATTGCCAACACTTGCTAGGTGCCACAGGTAAGTTACAGGTGATGTTAATTACACAAATTAGAGAAGCATCACATGATTTTTCTAACAGTGCCAATACTTTTGACCACCCCCTTTTTTATCTTTGGTGTGGAAATATATCCAATTTGGCTTTAGGACAATTCTTTTTGTGCTTTTTTCATTGAAGACAAATTAAATGAAGATAATAATACCAAAGAATTTGTGATTGCAATCATTTTCAGGAAGAAACTGAGTATTATCTGACAGAATTGCAGGGGTGTCAATACCTTTGGCCAACACTGTAAATGCTGAAAATCCTGAATCCTCTGACAGCAGGACATTATACAGGACAGAAGAAATGGTACTGTGCAGTGTATATATACAGAATAATACAGATACTGAGAATTACACCCAGTATACAGGACATGAGAAGTGGTACTGTGCAGTGTATATATACAGAATAATACAGATACTGAGTATTACACCCAGTAAACAGGACAGGAGAAGTGGTACTGTGCACTGTATATATACAGAATAATACAGATACTGAGGATTACACCCAGTATACAGCACAGGAGAATTGGTACGGTACAGTGTATATATACAGAATAATACAGATACTGAGGATTACACCCAGAGAGAAAACAGGGGGAGCCAGCACAGCCAAAAATTGCTGAAAAAATAAATGTGTAAGTACACCTGTCACTACCATACTGCATACAAATAAAGACATTTCGCAAAAGATTACCGAAATATTCTTTTGAGCCACTCTCCCACGTCAAGGAATGTCTCGGATACAGTGGTCCTACTCTACATATTTTTAAATTTTTGATGTGTCCGTAGATATCATAATATAATATAAAATAAAGAGGACCATATAAAGCTAACACTCACCTATACAAGTCAGACAATGCTTCCCAAGGTGCCAGGTGGGTCAGTGAATGAAGAGCAACTGAGGCCCCCACACCTGTGGCCTCCACCACAAGTGTTTGTGCTATTTCACAGTTAACCCTCACCGACCCAACCAGCTCTTAAGGGTAAAAGCAAGTCAGGTTCAGGTGAGTGTAGCTGCAATAAACTAGCCTGAGGACAGGAAGAGGTAACCGTGTGCGAATGGTTACTAAAAATAATGGAGTCAATGCAGATGGAAAACAGACAATATTTGGCGTGCAAGGCAAGTGGTGGTCAGCGACTAAATCATACCAGAGAGAAAACAGGGGGAACCAGCACAGACAAAAGTTGCTGAAAAAATAAATGTGTAAGTACAGTCATGGCCAAAAGTTTTGAGAATTACATATTTTCACATGACCCGCTGCCCTCTGGTTTTTACTTGTGTTTGTCTGATGTTTATATCACATACAGAAATATAATTGCAATCATATGAGTACCAAAAGGTTATATTGACAGTTAGGCTGCCTCACACTATGGTTTCGTAAATCCGATGCTGTCCGATAAAAATTGGACAGCATCGGACCGATTTTGGGCCCCATGCAGCCCTATGGGCATCGGACCGAGACGGATGTGCACTAAATGGCATCCGATTTGGTCCGATCCGATTCTGTCTGATTCTTTGATCGGTGCAAAAATCGGAGCATGCTCCAATTTTTGCACCGAAAATAAAATCGGACAAAATCGGATTGGACCAAATCGGATGCCATTTAGTGCACATCCGATTTGGTCCGATCAATTTATCATGGGGCCCTATGGAGCACCATGGTGTAACCTGCGGTCACGTGACTGTGACATCACCGCAGGTCCTGTACAGAAGTAGAAGACCTCTGCAGACACCGGGAGCCTGCGGGAGTCGGCGGGAGACAGCGGGGGCCTCGAGGATAGGTGAGCATAAACTTTTTTTTTTTTTTTTTTTAGCACGGAGGCTACGATTTAATGCCAGAATCGGATGCCTATTTGGCATCCGATTACAGGCATCAGAAGGGAGCCGATGCTGTCCGAATTTATCGGACAGCATCGGCTCCCTTCAAAATCGTAATGTGAAAGTAGCCTTAGAATGAGTTAATGCAGCAAGTCAATATTTGCAGTGTTGACCCTTCTTCAGGACCTCTGCAATTCTCCCTGGCATGCTCTCAATCAACTTCTGGACCAAATCCTGACTGATCAGAGTCCTTTCTTGCATAATCAATGCTTGCATTTTGCCAGAATTTGTTGGTTGTTGTTTGTCCACCTGTCTCTTGATGATTGACCACAAGTTCTCAATGGGATTAATATCTGGGGAGTTTCCAGACCATGGACCGAAAATCTCTATGTTTTGTTCCCTGAGCCATTTAGTTATCACTAGGGATGGGCAACTCTACTCGCTACTATTCGGGACTCGCCTGAATAGTAGCGGACTCGGGGGACTCGCTACTCGCCAAGTTTCCTTAGGAATTACTCGGGGGTAGCGAGTCCCTGTACTTTTGCAGTGTATCTATACAGATACACTACAAAAGTACCCTAAAAGTTAATCTAAGGGGTTAAAAACAATAGACATTCATACTCACCTTCTGTGGGGCCTGTACCTTATGTACCGGGACCGGTACCGAAGACCTCCGGACGTCACAAGACCTCAGATCACCGGGAGAAGATGGCTGAAGGACCTGTGAGATTTCAGCCAATCAGCATGCGGCAGAGCGGTCACATGGGTTTGTCACGTGGCCGCACTTCCAGCCAATCAGATTGGTCAGATCGCTCATCTGGTGGTAGCGCTCTCCTCTTCTTCTCCGAATAAGCTGTTTTCCAGATGTCCCAAACAATCGAAAAGGGATTCATCAGAGAAAATGACTTTACCCCAGTCCTCAGCAGTCCACTCCCTGTACCTTTTGCAGAATATCAGTCGGTCCCTGATGTTTTTTCTGGAGAGAAGTGGCTTCTTTGCTGCCCTCCTTGAAACCAGGCCTTGCTCCAAGAGTCTCCGCCTCACAGTGTGTGCAGAAGCACTCACACCATCCTGCTACCATTCCTGAGCAAGCTCGGCACTGCTGGTAGTCCGATCCCGCAGCTGAAACAGTTTTTTTAGGTCCTGGTGCTTGCTGGTCTTTCTTGGGCGCCCTGGAGCCTTTTTGACAACAATGGAAGCTCTCTCCTTGAAGTTCTTGATGATGCGATAGATTGTTGACTGAGGTGCAATCTTTCTAGCTGCGATACTCTTCCTTGTTAGGCCATTTTTGTGCAGTGCAATGATGGCTGCACGTGTTTCTTTAGAGATAACCATGGTTAACTGAAGAGAAACAATGATACCAAGCACCAGCCTCCTTTTAAAGTGTCCAGTGGTGTCATTCTTACTTAATCATGACTGATTGTTCGCCAGCCCTGTCCTCATCAACACCCACACCTGTGTTAATGGAACAATCACTAAAACGATGTTAGCTGCTCCTTTTAAGGCAGGACTGCAATGATGTTGAAATGTGTTTTGGGGGTTAAAGTTCATTTTCTAGGCTAATATTGACTTAGCATGAAATTGCTGTTAAGCTGATCACTCTTTATGACATTCTGGAGTACATGCAAATTGCCATTAGAAAAACTGAAACAGTAGACTTTGTTAAAATTAATATTTGTATCATTCTCAAAACTTTTGGCCATGACTGTACACCTGTCACTACCATACTGCATACAAATAAAGACATTTCGCAAAAAATGACTGAAATAATCTTTTGAGCCACTCTCCCACGTAAAGGAATGTCTCAGATAGAGTGGTCCTACTCTAATTATTTTTACATTTTTGATGTGTCCGTAGACAGCATAATATAATATAAAATAAAGAGGACCAGATAAAACTAACACTCACCTATACAAGTCAGACAATGCTTCCCAAGGTGCCAGGTGGGTCAGTGAATGAAGAGCAACTGATGCCCCCACACCTGCGGCCTCCACCACAAGTGTCCGGGCTATTTCACAGTTAACCCTCACCGACCCAACCAGCTCTTAAGGGTAAAAGCAAGTCAAGTTCAGGTGATTGTAGCTGCAATAAACTAGCCTGAGGACAGGAAGAGGTAACTGTGTGTGAACAGTTACTAAAAATAATGGAGTCAATTCAGATGGAAAACAGAAGGTGTGGGGGCCTCAGTTGCTCTTCATTCACTGACCCACCTGGCACCTTGAGAAGCATTGTCTGACATGTATAGGTGAGTGTTAGCATAATATAATATAAAGAGGACCATATAAAGCTGTCTACTGACACATCAAAAATCTGAAAATATGTAGCATAGGACCACTCTATCTGAGACATTCCTTGGTGTGGAAGAGTGGGTCAAAAGATTATTTCGGTAATCTTTTGCGAAATGTCTTTATTTGTATGCAGTATGGTAGTGACAGGTGTACTTACACATTTATTTTTTCAGCAATTTTTGGCTGTGCTGGCTCCCCCTGTTTTCTCTGAGGATTACACCCAGTATACAGGACAGGAGAAGTGGTACTGTGCAGTGTATATACAGAATAATACAGATACTGAGGATTACACCCAGTATACAGGACAGGAGAAGTGGTACTGTGCAGTGTATATAGTATATACAGAATTATACAGATACTGAGAATTACACCCAGTATACAGGACAGGAGAACTGGCACTGCAGAGTGTAGCACATGACTCAAGCAAGGATTGCATTGCACCGCCTGGAGGCTCTCCTGATCTGAGCACGACGGCTTCATGTACTTCTATGCAGCTGACATTTTCAGGTCAGGTTAGCCGCCAGCTGATCCTGGGCAGTGTGATGCGATAGCTGCAGAAACAAACACTGCAAAAGCGCCCTGTATGAATATAGTCTAAGGTGATCCCACTAATGTTATCATGCCCCTGTGGCTGTTAGTGACATGAAGAGCAGCATCACAGCTCTGCACATCTCTGCCTCCCATTATGAACGCAGTGTAAGTGTCTGTGTGGCACCCCTGTGACCAGGGCGGCCACAGGGTGGACTGCAGCCAGACGAGGTAAGACAGTTGACTTAGGAACACACACACCCCGACCCACTCCAACTCAATGCCCAGAAACTATATGTCAGGCAAGGGGTGGCAGGAGTTTAGAGAAGTGTGGGTGGAGAGAAAGAGACCCGGACAAGTGGGTGGAGGAACTAGACACGAGTTGGGCCTAGGAACACTAAGTTGGAAGAGCAGATCCCAGGAGGAGAGGTTCCCTGGAGGCAGAATACCCAGGAGGGAGCTTGCCGTAGAGAAGGAGGCGAGGGAGAAGCACCACAAGCCGAGACACCACACTGAGAATAGTGGGAAAACAACGGGCAGCCGCAACTGACATAGCTGACCGGAGGACCCAGAGCTGACTGCCGGAGAGAAAGAGGGAGCCTGGTGAGCCCAAATTACACCTGGGTCACTGGAGAGCTAGGCCAGGACAACTAGCGCGCTGGCTCTGTAGAGGTGACCGGGGAGATTTCAAGACCCTAATCACAAGACACCCTGGCATGGTGTGGAAACTCTAAGACCCGTGACCAAACTACTGCAGGGGAGTAGAACAAAGCCATCGGACTAGGGATAGTGATCCTAAAGCAGAGGGAGACATCACTACAAAGCCCCTGACGGCCGGAACAAACCCGTGCGCGAGGACAGGTAGGTACTTTCAGGGAAGGGATGCAAAGGAACCGTCTTAGCTGCAGTGGCACCCGGGTCCCTGACAAGTGTAAAAAACTGCGAACTGTACTGTAACTGACATTTAAGAACTTTGGAACAGTAAAGTGCCGGTAAGCTCAAAAGTGCCAGTGACTGTTCATTACTACACTGCAGCAGAGACCTCCACCTGCGGAGCATCTTTGCTGTCCCTGCGTGCTGGCTGGAGATGCTGCTGAGAGAGACGAGTGCAGCATCCAGAGCGCGCCCTTATCCACTACTCATATACTGGGGGCACCCAGCCCCACCCATGAGGGCTCACCATCTATGCTGCCCCTCACCACATCCCCCAGCAGGAATATGGCAGCAGTGGTCACCCTGACCACATACCACAGGTGGGGTCACGACAAACTCCCATGTATATAACCCCTTTTTGGACCTAGCCAGGCCACGGGACTGGGTCACGACCCCCGTGACTCCCCAGCGACAGCATCTGCCCGGTCTCAAGTACCCACAGCCTGGGGGCTTCTCATCTGCACCCGAGCTTCATCAGAACACTGCGCAGGCTCAGGGGGGCAGAGCAGACATGAAGGACACTGCGCAGGCTCGGTGGGGCAGAGCAGACATGGAGGATACTGTGCAGGCTCAGGGGGCAGAGCATACATGGAGGACAATGCGCATGCTCAGGGGTGCACAGCGGGCACGGAGGACACTGCACAGGCTCAGGGGGTACAACGGACATAGAGGATACTGAGCAGGCTCAGGGGTGCAAAGCAGACACAAAGGACACTGCGCAGGCTCAGGGGGGCAGAGCGGACACAGAGAACACTGCGCAGGCTCAGGGGGGCAGAGCGGACACGATGGACACTGCACAGGCTCAGGGGGGCAAAGCGGACACAGCCAGCCTGGAGTTTTGTATACTCGACGCTAATGGCTGCTTGAGTCCTGTGTCACCGCTATCTTACTGGGCAATGTGTCCGGATGAAGCTGGGGGCCACACCGGGTTACTGCACACTGTCAGGGAAGATAAGCTTGTCACCACAAACATGACGCACAATTGTCACCATGTGCATGGACACATACATATATCATCACACACGCACCAATTACGGATACACACATCACATGTCACCACTTACATACATCACCATGGGCATGGACACACGCATGCACATATATCAAAGCATATACAGATGCACACACACCGCAGTTAAGGACCTGAGGCTGCATTAATCAGACAGAATGAAGTATACTGATAATCCCTCTCCTGTTTTTGCCTGTCTGACCCCTCTAGCTGGGTTTCACCCCATCTACACCAATTTCCCACACACAAACATCCCCATACACACACACCCATATACACACCCCAATACACACACCTATATGCACCCCATATACACACCCCCATATATACCACACACACACACACACACACACACCACAAACACATACACAGACACCCATATACCCCCCACATACACACAGACATCTATATACACCACACACATACACATACCCCCATATACACATACACGCAGGCACCCATATACACCCCACATGCACACCACCATATACACATATATACAGCCCCATATACACATACAGACACCTATATACACTCCCATATATACACACACACACACAAATATACACATACACATTCCCTACATACACACACAGACACCTATTACACCCCACATACACACACCCATATATACACACACCCATATACAAACCCCACATACACACACACCTATATACACCCCATATACACACCCCCATATACACACACCACAAACACATACACAGACATCCATATACCTCCCAAGTGCACACATAGACATCCATATACATCTCCACACAGACACTCATATACACCTCACATACACCTCCATACATAAACACATGCACACCCCCATGTACACACATACTCCCATACATACTCCCATATACACACATAAAGACACACCTAAGCAACAGGGAGATAGTTAACTTTGCTGTTACTCACAGCCCTGTATGAAGTTTCCCCACATGGTGTGGAGCAGCATCTCCTCAGCGGTGCTACACAGTGTTCTCCAATTATATGCAGAGCACAGCACACTAACCTACAGTGACGGCTTGTGCCCAATCAGAGAGCAGGTAGCAGATATTGCAGGCTCTAATGATTGTTTCCTGCTGTCTGATTGGTAGATCAGCAATCACTAGAGCCTGCGATGAATCAAGTAGACAGTGCGGGATCCCCAGGACTGGTGAGCAGAGGGTGAACTCCACCCACAAAAGCAATTTTGGGCGCTGATTCTGGTCATAAATTTTAAAGGGCCAGCGGCCCATTTTGCAGTTAAATGTGGGCGGCCCATAGGGAATTGTCCCGCCTTTCCCTATTGCCAGTCCAGGCCTGAATAGAGTATACAGACATTGCAGCATGGGATCACAAATAATTGTAAAAAAATGTTTTACTTCAAAGAAACAAACGGGCAGAGAAATGTTTTACCTCATAAAAAGAATTAGCTGTAATCCTTTGCTTTGTAATGTCTGTATACTCTTTACTTCCTCCCCTGTCCAGGAGATGTGGGTATGATCAGACAGTGTTCCTTATACGGTCAGAAACAAAAATTAAACTGTACATAGCAGGGACTCATTTATAAGAATATCTGCAACACAGAAATATATTCTTTAAACACATCCAATTGTGGAAATGATTATTATTCCAAGATCTATTGATTAAAATTACCTTTGTTTGTGGGAAAGCCCCTTTAAAGTATGTATCTGAGTCACTATAATAGTGCCATTGTATCTTCTATAGTAAACACTCTGAAATTAAGATACTGGTATAATGTAAAAAAGAATCTACTCCAATTTAGTCAAGTAAAATTCAACTAAAAGTAACTTTTAAAAGCTAGGACTGATGTCAGCAAACACACCAGTCAACAAAAATTAGGAAATTAGGGGATTCATGGTTTTGGATAACCAGACTTTACAAATGTTAAGTCAAAGGTCAGGGGCACACTGTCAACCAGAGTAGAGACAAGGGTACAGTTGAACCAGAAGCTTTACATACAATATATAAAAAGACACATGCATGTTTTTCTCACTATCTGACATGAAATCATAATAAACCTTTCCCGTTTTAGACCAATTAGGATTACCATAATTATTAATATTTGCCAAATGCCTTAGTAATGAGAGAGAGAGAATGTTTTAAGGCATTTTCATTACTTTCTGCAAAGTCACAAGTAGTGATGAGCCACCACCTAAGTGTTTGAACTTGATTCGTCATCTGTGTTAACCCATAGTCAGTAGGGCAGCTAAAGACTTGTGAGCTGTGAGGAAACAAGTGCGATTGGGGTGACACCTCTGAGGACTGGAGTGTTTGTGAGGTTGAGGTGGTGGAGGAGAGTCCACTTGATGGAGTGCTTGATATATATTGAAGCACCTGCTCTTTTTGGGCCTCATCTACAAGTTTTAGCGATCCTCTGCTGCGTAAGAAAGGGATGACAGCAGATCGTCCACGAAAATAAGTAGACATTCTAGTTTGGCTTGAAGACGGTATTTGTTCAGGAGAGGTTTCTGTTACTTTAGCACCTACCCCAAGGACACAAAGATTTTTACCCTTTCCAACATGCCTATTCCCCTTTCCACCATCAGCAGACCTTTTACCATTCATATTTGAGGGTAACTAATTGGAAACTCTGTATTTGTTGACACAAAAAACTATGGATGTAAAACTAACAAAGCTGAGTGGCCTGATAGGTTTTGGTAAGTAGGTTTGGGCAGATGCAATACAAAAGTGTTTTCTGCGCTGTGTGGCAGTAGATTTCAACAGAACACTGGACCACAGATACCTAGTCAAACAGTGGTACTACCCTAAATAGATTTTGGAAGTAGGTTTGGACAGATGCAATACAAAAGTGTTTTCTGCGCTGTGTGGCAGTAGATTTCAACAGAACACTGGACCACAGATACCTAGTCAAACAGTGGCACTACCGTAAATAGGTTTTGGTAAGTGGGTTTGGGTAGATGCAATATAAAAGTATTTTCTGTGCTGTGTGGCCGTAGATTTCAACAGAACACAGGACCACACAGGACTAGCCAAACACTGCTACTAGCCAAAAATAATTTGCTTGATTATATGCAGTAAAAAATGGCTAGTAAAGACAGGAGGTGTAGCTTTCTTCACAACGGTGCTACACCAGTGCCTGGCACACACTGCTACAAGCCAAAAAGGATTTGCTTGGCTAGATTTAGAAAACAAAGGCTAGTAAACACAGGAGGTGTAGCTTTCTTCACAACAGTGCTACACCATTGCCTGGCACATACTGCTACTAGCCAAAAAGGATTTGCTTGGCTAGATGCAGTAAAAAATGGCTAGTAAAGAAAGGAGGTCTAGCTTTCTTCACAACAGTGCTACACCAGTGCCTGGCACACACTGCTGCTAGCCAAAATGGATTTGTTTGGCTGGATGCAGTAAAAGAAAGCAAGTAAAGACAGGAGGTTTAGCTTCCTTCACAATAGTGCTACAGCAGTGCCTGGCACACACTGCTACTAGCAAAATAGGATTTACTTGGCTGGATGCAGTAAAAAAATGGCTAGTAAACACAGGAGGTGTAGCTTTCTTCACAACATTGCTACACCAGTGCCTGACACATATTGCTACTAGCCAAAAAGGATTTGCTTGGCTAGATGCAGTAAAAAAAAGGCTAGAAAACACATGAGGTGTAGCTTCCTGCACAACAGTGCTACACCTAGTGCCTGCCACACATTCCTACTAGCCAAAAAGGATTTGCTTTGCTAGATGCAGTAAAAAATGGCTTGTAAAGACAGGAGGTGTAGCTTTCTTCACAACAGTGCTACACCAGTGCCTGGCACACACTACTAGCCAAAAAGGATTTACTTGGCTAGATTTGGCCAGATGCTGTAAACTATGCTTGCACAGCACTAGAGCACACCTGCCTGGCAAACAGTGTTTTTAAAACCCTTAAAAGGGCTGTTCTTGAAGTAGTCACTAAACCTACTATCTAATTTGGAATGAAATCGATATCTAATCATCTTTCTATGTAGCGCACACAGCAGCAGCGGCAGTGTTTGACACTGACCTCCAACACTGATAAAATGGCAAGGAGGGAAAATGGCCGGTTCTTATTTGGCAAGGACATGTGACATACCCAGCCAATGACACAAGCCCTTGTGTGCAAAAAGTGCACTTTGCTCTATGCGTGCTGATAGGCTGACAGTCCAGACCACCCACAGTAAGTGCGGGAAGGAAAAAAAAATGGAGTTCTGCATTATTTGACCACAGAACTCTCCCCAGCCCCCCCCCCCCCCCACCCACCTACCGCACACTATTCCTAGACACTGAAAATCATAATAATGTTGAACAAAAGCATTACTGTGAAAAGTCAGAACATTTTTGGTCAACAAACTGATATTAAACATAACCTCAAATTACCAAATCTTTAGCAAATTGTTCACATTCGTCGAATGACTCAAACATAGCCCAAACAGGTTGAATTTGAAATTGGCAAACATGTTCGATCCAACATCGCTCATCTCTATTCACAAGTTTACATACACTAAGGTTACTATGCCTTTACACAATTTGGGACAGCCATAATGATGAAGTTGTGTGTTTGGAAGCTTCTGTTTATTCGCAACATCTGAGTTATTAAGAGACACATCTGTGGATTAATTTAAATGCTCACCTTAAACACACTGCTTCTTTATGTAGCATCATAGGAAAATCTAAAGAAATCAGCCAAGATATCAGGAAGAGAATTGTGGACTTGCACAAGTCTGTTTCATCCTTGGATGAAATTTCCAGTTACCTGAAGGTGCCTCAATCACCTGTACAAACAATTTTAAGAAAGTACAAACAAGATGGGAATGACCAGCCATCATACCACTCAGGAAGGAGATGGTTCTGTGTTCCAGAGATGAACGTGCTTTGATCTGACATGTCCACATCAACACAAGAACAAAAGCAAAAGACCTTGTGAAGATAATGGCAGAAGCTGGTAAGATTGTGTCATTATCCACATTGAAATGAGTACTGTATTAACCTCCCTGGCGGTCTGTTTAGGTCTTGAATTTTTTGCTAAAAGCGGGCTTACCCGCGTTCCGCGGCAGATGCGGTAAAAAAACCGCATCTGCCGCACTTGCCGCACTTGCGGCGCGGTTGCGGCGCGGTTGCGGTAATCTGCATAGTAAAGGGAACCAACCACCTCGGATGACCCTCATACACTGATAATATGTGCCCCTGCAGCCTAGTAAACCATTAGCAGCACTGTTTTTGTGTGATCTTATAAACTTACATGCCTGCGTACTTGAGGGCGTCTCCCTGTGTGTGCTGGCACTTGTGAGCTGTGCTCGTCATGCCTGCTCTCCCCTCCCTTATGCACGCCCCCTCTCAGCCTGCTATAGTGATGTGAGGCTGATTGCGTCATAAAGGGGCGGGGCTAAATCGCGCATTCCGGTAGCCCCGCCCCTTTATGACGCAATCAGCCTCACATCACTATAGCAGGCTGAGAGGGAGCGTGCATAAGGGAGGGGAGAGCAGACATGATGAGCACAGCCCACAAGTGCCAGCACACACAGGGAGACGCCCAGAAGTACGCAGGCATGTAAGTGTATAAAATCATTATCTCACTTCTACTGCAGCCACTTTTCACACAAAAACAGTGCTGCAAATGGTTTACTAGGCTGCAGGGGCACATATTATCAGTGTATGAGGGTCATCCGAGGTGGTTGGTTCCCTTTACTATGCAGATTACCGCAACCGCGCCGCAAGTGCGGCGCAAGTGCGGCAAGTGCGGCAAGTGCGGCAGATGCGGTTTTTTTACCGCATCTGCCGCGAACGCGGGTAAGCCCGAGCCTGACTCGGGGTTAACGCTTCTGGTAGTGAATGTTAACCCCGAGTCAGGCTCGGGAATAACGCTAGGAAGGTTAAAGGCTAAAGGCCACTCTGCAAGGAAGAAACCATTACTCCAAAAGAAACATAAAAAAGCCAGATTAATTTTGCAAATGCATAAAAGAACAAAGACCTACATTTTTGGAGTCGTGTCCTGTGGTCTGATGAAACTAAAATTGAACTGTTTGGCCATAATGATCATCGTTACGTTTGGAGGAAAAATGAAGAAGCTTGGAAGCCTTAGAACACCATCCCAACTGTGAAACACGGGGGTGGCAGCATCATGGTGTGGGGTTGTTTTGCTGAAGGAGGGACTGGTGCACTTCACCAAATAGATGGCATCATTACAATAGAAAATTATGTGGCAATACTAAAGCAACATTTCAAGACATCAGCCAGGAAGTTAAAGCTTGGGTGGAAATAGAACTTCAAAATGAACAATGACCCAAAGCATATTGCTAAACTGGTTACAAAGTGGCTTAAGGAAAATAAAGTCAAGGTTTTGAAGTGGCCATCACAAAGCCCTGATCTCAATCCTATTGAAAATGTATGGGCAAAGCTGAAAAGGCAGGTGCGAGCAAGGCAACCTACAAACATGGCTCAGTTATACCAGTTCTGTCAGGAGGAATTGGCCAAAATTCCTACCAACTATTGTGAGAAGCTTGTGGAAGGATATCCAAAACGTTTGACCCAAGTCATACAGTTTAAGGGCAATGATACACAATAATAATGAATTATATGTACATTTGTGACTTTGCAGAAAGTAATGAAAATGCCTTAAAACATTCTCTTTCATTATTCTAGCATTTGGGAAATATTAATAATTATGATAATCCTAATTGACCTAAAATGGGAAAGGTTTATTCTGATTTCATGTCAGACAGTGGTATAATGTGCTTTTATATAAATATCTATAAATATAAAGTGCTTTAGGTATTCCATTAAAAAACGGGCATACTTTTAATATAGTGGGTCAATTCACATATATCTACTTAGAACTGTGTTTTTTTTATATAAATATAGGTAAAAATATATATAAAAAAAACACAGTTCTAAGAGTAGATATATGTGAATTGACCCACTATATTAAAAGTATGCCCATTTTTTAATGGAATACCTAAAGCACTAAAGCACTTTATATTTATAGATATTTATATAAAAGCACATTATACCACAAATTAATCATGTAAGTATAAGGAGAAATCCATTTAACATCCTTAGAGGATGTATTGGATAAGTAATTCAACGTTGAAATATGGGTTATAAAGAATATCGCCAACAGGATATAACATCATGGGGGAATCATTTTGAAGTTGCGCATTGGGTGTAATGGAGAAAGAATCTCCAGCGCGCATGCGTGAGAATACTAAAATGGCCGTGGCCGTACTTCCGGTATCCCGGGCAACGGAGATGCTGGAGGAGACCCAGCGCATGCGCAGTGCAATTTCCGCAATGCCGAGATCAGCAGGAACATGCGGTGAGTGCACGTGCATACAGTAATCGATTATCTTTTTAAATACAGCGACAGGTGTGCAAGTTAAGTACCAATAGAGTATATATAATGATTTGTACAATATGCATGATAGATTTTTTAATGTATATATAGTGAAGAGCTGCATTATAGGAATGTGTCTAATATAAGGACACCTGGAGTATGAGCAGATAGATGGAGATGAATATTATTACCACTGTAAATGTAATTGGTTTATTGTAAAGCACATGTAAATGAGATGTATAAAGAGCATAACATTTGTAAAAAGTGTTTGCTGGAAGAAGGTCTGAGGACCGAAACGTCCACCACAGGATGCCTGAAGGCCATTAAAGGCATATTACATCTTTCTTGGAGTGCTGCAGTCGTTTACTGGTATATATATATATATATGTACATATATACACATATACATATATACACACAGTATATATACACATATACATTTATATATTTTCCGTTTTTTTCCACATATATTTAATAACTATTGTATACACTAGATTAATGACACTATGTAACAAATTTTTATTATTTTTTTGTTCCTGGGTACAAAGTGTGTTTTCCTAACCCGTTATGCCTAAAACAAATAGAAAATAGTTGTTGTTCCACAAAAACTTTGCTTTTGTGATCAGGACAATGACATTGTCTCAGTATTGAATACAAATTAAGAATTTTCCCGAAAACAGACAAATTTCAAAACACACTTTGTACCCAGGAACAAAAAATAATAAAAATTTGTTATAGTGTAATTTCCTTTTTTGATACAATAAATATGAAATTTTTTGAGGCTGTGGTCATAAAATCAAAGTTTGTGCTGAATGTAGTCGTTTTTCCATGGTCTTTACACATAAGCAGTTGAAATATTACACTTGGAAGCCAGGAACAAAAATTGTGTTACATTGTGCAATCTACCCATATTGTTGACCGAAATATAATAATTTTTCTTCTTTTTTCCCCTAGTCCCTTATGGTTAGGTACCATTTCTGTGTAGCTAAGGGTCCTTTTCACATCAATGTTTTTCACTGATCGCGGCAGTTGCTGTGAAAAAAACGCAACTGCCACGATTACCGCATAACGGCCGCGTTATGGGGCTTGCGGTAAGGGTGCAGCAGGTGCGGCAAGTACGGTTTCGGCACTTGCGGCAGGTGCGGCCACGAAAAAACCGCCGCACCTGCCGCAAGCCCCACAGACATTGTATGGGGCTTGCCACATATGCGGTAATCGCGGCAGTTGCGTTTTTTTCACCGCAACTGCCGCGCTCAGCGTAAAACACTGATGTGAAAGCAGCCTTACATGAATATTCAGCTATCCACGTTCCTACACATCCCTTACACTACTGTGAGTTCTATCCCACCTTCAGTCATCCTAATAGTGTATTACTTCTCATTTTCTGTTCATTAGTTTTTTTCTGTTTATAATACAGTCAAATGAAAAAGTTTGGCCACCCCTCTTAATCGTACTCTTTTTTTTTTTTTTTTTGTTTAAAATTGTTTTTTTGCAACAGCTATTTCAGTGTGATATATGTAATAACTGATGGACACAGTAATATTTCAGGTTTGAAATGAGGTTTATTGTAGTAACCAAAAATGTGAAATATGCATTATTTCAAAATTTGACAGGTGCAAAACTATGGGCACCCTTCTGATTTTCATGATTTGAATACTCTTAACTACTTTTTACTGACTTACTGAAGCACTAAATTGGTTTGGTAACCTCATTGAGCTTTGTACTTCATAGCCCGGTGTATCCAATCATGAGACAAGCTATTTCAGGTGTCCACTTGCAAGTTGTTCTCCTAGTTGCATCTTCTCTGAGGAGTGGCATCATGGGCTCCTCAAAACAGCTCTCAAATTATCTGAAAAAAAGATTGTTCAACATAGTTGTTCAGGGGAAGGATACAAAAAGTTGTCTCTGAGATTTAACCTGTCAGTTTCCACTGTGAGGAACATAGTAAGGAAATGGAAGACCACAGGGACAGTTCTTGTAAAGGCCAGAAGTGGCAGGCCAACAAAAATATCAGAAAGCAGAGAAGAAGAATGGTGAGAACAGTCAAGAACAATCCACAAACCACCTCCAAAGACCTGCAGCATCATCTTGCTGCAGATGGTGTCACTGTGCATTGGTCAACAATACAGCGCACACTGCACAAGGAGAAGCTGTATGGGAGAGTGATGCGAAAGAAGCAGTTTCTGCATGCACGCCACAAACAGAATCACCTGAGGTATGCAAAAGCACATTTGGACAAGCCGGTTTCATTTTGGAAGAAGGTCCTGTGGACTGATGAAACAAAGATTGAGTTGTTTGGTCATACAACAAGGCGTTATGTATGGCGCCACAAAAACACAGCATTCCAAGAAAAACACTTGCTACCCAGTGTGAAATTTGCGGTAGGGTCCATCATGCTTTGGGGCTGTGTGGCCAATGACGGCACCGGGAATTTTGTTAAAGTTGAGGGTCGCATGGATTCCACTCAGTGTCAGCAGATTCTTGAGAAAAAAGTTCAAGAATCAGTGTCAAAGTTGAAGTTACGCCGGGGATGGATATTTCAGTAAGGCAATGATCTAAAATACAGCTCCAAATCTACTCAGACTTTCATGTAGAAGAACAATTACAATGTTCTGAAATGGCCATCCCAGTCCCCAGACCTGAATATCATTGAACATCTGTGCGATGTTTTGAAGCGGGCTGTCCATGCTCGGCGACCATCAAACTTAACTGAACTGGAATTGTTTTGTAAAGAGGAATGGTCAAAAATACCTTCATCCAGGAACTCATTAACAGCTACAGGAAGCGACTAGAGGCTGTTATTTTTGCAAAAGGTAGATCTACTAAATATTAATGTCACTTTTCTGTTGAGGTGCCCATACTTTAGCACCTGTCAATTTTTGAAATAATGCATATTTCACATTTTCGGTTCGTACAATAAACCTCATTTCAATCCTGAAATATTACTGTGTCCATCAGTTATTACATATATCACACTGAAATAGCTGTTGCAAAAAAAAAATTTTAAACAAAAATAAAAGAGTAAGATAAAGAGGGGTGCCCAAACTGTTTCATATGACTAATCATGTAATTTTTCCTTCCCTTTCATGTATGATTCATCCTTAGTCATTTTCGTATGCACATAGTAAAGGGATTTGGAGTTGTATTGAGTCTACATTGAACCAGTATGATTAAATTTTGAATTTCCCAGTCTTTTCCCATTAGGGGGCAGAGACCTACTGATCCTATATATACAGGGTGGGTCATTTATATGGATGAAAAATCAAGAGAAGGATTAGCTCCAACCAACTAATATTCCCAGGACTCCCAGGAAAACCGGAAGGTGGCTTGGAAACCACCAGTAGCAATAGAATAAAGGTGCAGAATCCGGTGCCACAAAATTTCTTTTTATTTTCAAAAAAATTTAAAAATCACACATACTCCAGAGGAGTGATTTTTACATTTTTTTGAAAATAAAAAGAAATTTTGTGGCATCGGATTCTACACCTTTATTCCATTTATATGAATGCACCTAAATAAAATGGGAATGGCTGGTGATATCAACTTCCTGTTTGTGGCACATTAGTATATGGGAGGGGGAAAACTTTTCAGATTGGTGGTGACCATGGCGGTCGTTTTGAAGTCGGCCATTTTGGATCCAACTATTTTTTTCAATGGGAAGAGGGTCATGTGACACTTCAAACTTCATTGTTTTTCTTATGAAGTTCTCAAGATTTGCTTGGTTTTAACATAACTTTATTCTTTCATGAGTTATTTACAAGTTTATGACCACTTATAAAATGTGTTCAAAGTGCTGCTCATTGTGTTGGATTGTCAATGCAACCCTCTTCTCCCACTCTTGATACACTGATAGCAACACCGCAGAAGAAAAGCTAGCACAGGCTTCCAGTATCCGTTGTTTCAGATGTTGCACATCTCGTATCTTCACAGCATAGACAATTGCCTTCAGATGAGTGATGCGGCAAACTTTTTTGTGAATGGTGAAGTTAACAAACAAAACCACCGTTATTGGTCTGACACTAACCCACAGTGGATAGATCACTCCAAGACTGTTGGAACACAAAAATTGATGGTGTGGTGTGGTATACGGGGCACAAAGATAGTGAGGCCATTCTTCATCAGAAGTAGGGCCATTCTTCATCAGTGGAGTCTTCAATGCCACTGGATATCTGAATTATGTAGCAATTTCAGATATCCAGTGGCATTGAGGTTTCATTGATGAAGAATGGCTCCACTATCTTTGTACCCCATATACCACACCATACCATCAATTTTTGTGTTCCAACTGTCTTGGAGGGATCTATCCACTGTAAGTTAGTGTCAGACCAATAGCAGTGGTTTTGTTAATATCACCAATCACAAAAAAGTTTGCCTCATCACTCATCTGAAGGCAATTGTCTATGCATACATCTGTGATTTTTTTCCTGAAGAGGGGGCTATACCCCCGAAATGCGTAGAAAAATAAAATCACCATCAGAAATCCTTGCCTGGGATTGATTTTGTCAAGACGGGAGCACGGTTCAGACACCCTTTTCCTATCTCCCTATACCTCGTAATCCAACACAATGGGCAGCACTTTGAACACATTTTATAAGTGGTCAAACTTGTAAATAACTCATGAAAGAATAAAGTTACGTTAAAACCAAGCACACCATTTTCTGTCTTATGAAATTCTCAAGAAGTTTGATGTATCACCTGACCCTCTTCCCATTGAAAAAAATAAAGTTGAACCCAAAATGGCCAACTTCAAAATGGCCGCAATGGTCAACAGGCATCTGGAAAAGTTTTTCCCCTCCGATATACTAATGTGCCACAAACAGGAAGTTGATATCACCAACCATTCCCATTTTATTTAGGTGCATCCTATACATCTGTATTGCATCTTGTTATTTCTATGTGATTTTTCTTGAGGACGGAACCAGTATCGCTCCAAAATACATAAAAAATAAAATCACTTTATTCAGATTTCACTTTTTTGGTGGTGTTACTCCCGAAAGCATGGCATTTGCACTGTTTCCTGCTTGCAAATCTGATCTCCTCATGGTGGCTGCTGCAGTCGTGATTCCAAGCATGCATAGTGCTTGTGACTTGCACAACCTTACAAGGTGAGTCCCCACTGTGTATCTTTCCCTGTGTACACACGGATAAGACCCTGTGTGCATCTTTTTGTAATTTCAGCTCTCTTGTATTAGATTATTCTTTGATTTCTATGAAAGAGTCACCAACTGATGCATCACTTAACTGCTTCTATCTAATATTATTATTATTTATTTATAAAGCGCCATTAGGTTCCATGGCGCTTTACATGAGGATAAGGGAGACAAGGACAAGTACACTAACTCTAAACAATCAGGACATACAGGTACAGGAGGGGACCCTGTCCACAATGGCTCAGTTTACAGGGGCGGGTGGGGATACAGTAGGATGGGGGAATGTCAGTCATGGGGCGGTCGCCTGGGTCTCATGGCAGGTTGTAGGCTTGACAGAATAGGTGAGTCTTCAGGTGACACTTGAAGGTTCTCAGGGTCGGAGAGTGTCTGACGTGTTGGGGCAGGGAGTTCCAGAGTATGGCAGATGCCCGGGAGAAGTCCTGAACAGGGTTGCGTGAAGAGGAGATGTGGGGGCAGCAGAGGAGGAGTTCTTGGGAGGATCGGAGGTTGCGTGAGGGTAGGTATCAGGAGACTAGGTCGGAGATGTATGGTGGGGACAGGTTGTGTATGGCTTTGTATGCCATGGTTAGTGTTTTGAACTGGGGTCTCTTGGAGGCGGGGAGCCAGTGAAGGGCTTGGCAGAGGGGGGAGACAGGGGAGTAGCGGGAGGACAGATGGATTAGTCGGGCAGCGGAGTTGAAGATAGATTGGAGAGGTGTAAGGGAGTTAGCCGGGAGGCCAGTGAGAAGGAGGTTGCAGTAGTCAAGGCGGGAGATAATGAGAGTGTGAATAAGGGTTTTAGCGGTGTCATGGTCAAGGAAAGTGCGGATCTGAGAGATGTTTTTGAGCTGGAGTCAGCAGGAGGTGGCGAGGGCTTGGATGTGGGGCTTGAAGGAGAGGGAGAATCAAGGATAACCCCAGGCACTTGGTGTGGGGGACTGGGAGAGAGAGCAGTCATTGACAACGATGGATAGGCCAGGTAGTGAAGGGAAGGGCTTGGGGGGAAGACGATGAATTCGGTTTTGTCCATGTTCAGCTTAAGGAAGTGAGCAGAGAAGAAGGAAGACATGGCGGACAGGCATTGCGACAATTGATCATGTGCCAGAAGATGCTGCCAATAGGGACGCTGCATTGATGAGGAAAGAGATCTCTTGGACCCTGCAGCCTTATTGTGCATGAATAAGTGTTTTAGCGGTGTCGTGGCTAAGGAAGGAGCGGATCCGTGAGATGTTTCTAAGCTGGAGATGGAGGGATGTGGTGAGGGGGGCTTGAAGGATAAGGAGGAGTCAAGGATTACCCCAAGGCACTTGGCTTGGGGGACTTGGGAGAGAGCGCAGTCATTGACACAGATGGATAGGTTGGGAAGCGGGGGGGGATTTCTTGGGGGGAAGATGATGAGTTCAGTTTTGTCCATGTTGAGTTTAAGGTAGCAAGCAGAGAAAAAGGATGAGATGGCGGAAAGGCATTTTGGGACTTTGGAGAGTAGGGAGGGTGATGTCGGGGCCGGACAGGTAGATTTAAGTGTCGTCGGCATATAGGTGGTATTGAAAGCCGTGGGACTCAATGAGTTGCCCTAGGCCGAGAGTGTATATGGAGAAAAGTAGCGGTCCCAGGACCGAACCTTGGGGGACTCCGACAGAAAGGGAGTAGGGTGAGGAGGAGGTGCGAGAGTGGGAGACGCTGAAGGTCCAGTCCACTAGGTATGAGGAGATCCAAGAGAGGGCAAGGTGGGTGATGCCGAGGGATTCCAGGATCCGGAGAAGAAGGGAGTGGTCAACCATGTCAAAAGCGGCAGACAGGTCGAGGAGGAGGAGGATGGAGTGGTGGCGTTTGTTCTTGGCGGTCAGTAGGTCACTGGTGACTTTGGTCAGGGCTGTTTCGGTGGAGTGGAGGGGTCGGAAGCGGATTGGTGTAGGCGGTCGAAGTGGGAGCAGGAGGAGAGGTGAGAGGACAGTTCGGAGTGGACATGCCGTTCAAGTAGCTTAGAGGCGAATGGGAGAAGAGATATGGGGCGATAGTTAGAGACAGAGGTAGGGTCAAGGGAGGGTTTTTTAAGGATGGGCGTGATTTGATTAGGGCGTGTTTGAAGGCCGAGGGGAAAGCGCTGGTGGTAAGTGATAGGTTGAAGAGGTGGGTGAGGGCTGGGATGAAAATGGAGGTTGGTTGGGAATGAGGTGGGATGGGAGCAGGTCGTGGGCGCTGGTGGTGAGGTGTGATTTCAACAGGAGGGAGGAGAGTTGGTCTTCAGTTATGGGGGGGAAGTAGCTAATGGATGAGGAGGGCAGTGTAGGTGAGAGGGGGAGTTGTGGGGATAGTGGGCCAAAGCTGTTTGTGATCTTGTCGATCCTCTCCTTGAAGAAGGTCGCAAAGTCTTCAGCAGAGATGAGGGGAGAAGGGGGAGGAGCGGGCAGGCGGAGTAAGGAGTTTAAAGTTTTGAAAAGCTGTTTGGGGTTGCGTGACAGAGAGGTTATTAGGGATGAAAGAAGGCTTGCTTGGCAGTAGCAAGTGCCATCTTGAAGTCAGTGAGGGATTATTTGAACAAAGCAAAGTGTGAGGTGTGGGGCTTTTTCATCTCCTCTCGGCAACCCTGGACGCCCGTCTTAGGTTTTTAGTGAGGGTGGTGTGCCAGGGTTGCCTGTTAGTGCATGGAGCGTGGAGTGTGAGGGGGGTGGCTAGGTCGAGGGCATTCGTTATTGTGGTGTTGTATAGGGTGGTGGCAATGTCTATGTCACAAGCGGAGGTTATGTCGGTGAGAGGGAGGAGGGATTCAGAGAATAAGGGAAGATCAAGATCTTTTAGGTTTCGGCGAGGGTGATCAAGTTTGCGGAGAGGGGGTAGCATGGCAGGGGAGGAGAGGGCGGAGAAGGGCAACAGATGGTGGTCAGACAGGGGGAGTTCCAAGTTTGTGAGGTTAGAGAGGGAGCAAAGGCGGGTAAAGACGAGGTCAAGTTGTGTGGCCTTGTTTGTGGGTGGGAGAGGAGGACATTAGGAGAGCCCTAGGAAAGTGGTCAGGAAAGAAGGTTGGAGGCGGCTGGGCGGGGAGATGTCAATGGGGATATTGAAGTCGCCCATGATGATGGTGGGGATGTCAGCGGAAAGGAAGTGAAGTAGCCAGGTGATAAGTGGTCAAGGAAGGAGGTGATGGGTCCAGGGGGGCAGTAGATGATGGCCAGCTGGAGGTTGCAGGGGTAAAAGATTCAGACCGAGCGGGCTTCGAAGGAGGGGACAGTGACGGAGGGGGCGGGGGGAATAGGACTGAAGGCGCAGGAGTTGGACAAGAGTATGCCGACACCACCGCCATGTTTGCCAGAGGGACGGGATTGTGGGACAGACTGAAGCCGCCGTAAGATAGTGCAGCGGGGGAGGCCATGTTGGAGGGGGTGAGCCAGGTCTCAGTGATGCCAAGGAATGATAGTTTCTTGGAGATAAAGAGTTTGTGGATGTATGGGAGTTTATTGCAGACTGATTGGGCATTTCAGAGTGCAGTAAGGGGTAGTGTGGCAGAACGGTAGGGGGCAGGGGTTGGGGAATGGGTCTAAGATTGGTGGGGTTGCGAGGGTTAGTGGTGGTGAGGTTGCGAGGGTTGGCAATGGGCCGTGGGTGTGGGATGAAGGTGGCTGTGGGGATGTGGTGGGGGGGGGGCCAGGATTGGGGGAGATGTCACCAGCAAGGAGGAGGAGTAGGCAGAAGGTTAGCAGGTGGGAGCACTAGAGCTTACGTGGCGGGCGTGCTTGTTTCGTGATTGAGGATTGAAAGTGAATGAATAGGTCAGAGAAGTGGGTGAGGTGGTTAGGCAGGATGGAGGGTGAGAGCAGTATTTCGTTGTTGGGAGGGGGGATAAGTGGGGGTAGTAGGAAGTGGAAAAGGATGGGAGTTAGAGTCTAATAGAACTGTTACGCTCACAGGAGCGTGGGAATTGGACCCACTGGACCCCAGACAGAAGCTTACCCAAGGACAGGAACAGGCTGGGAAAGTAAATGTATAGTTTATTTGCATACACCTGCAGAAGCGGCCAAAGTCAGGCAAGACCAAAGTCTTTAGTGTAGCTTGCAGGCTGTCATGTGGATGGGAAAGCTTCAGATGCTGACAGGTACCAGTGGAGCAGAGTCCTACGCAGGTTGGCAGGAGCAGGGCACAGGTTTACCAAAGATGGAGGCAGGCTCGCAGGAGACAGATGCCGACAGGTGGACTTGTAAAATATGAAAGGGTGGGGGACAAGAGGCGCAATAGTGCCCTATCACTAGTGACACTAATCGTAATGGGGTGGTGCTGAGAAGCCACTCACCTGATGCAGTTGTGATCCCCACAACTGGTTTGAAGGCGTTTAGGAAATATTATTCCAAGCTGCTGCAGGACCTCCACCGACCACTGAACAGTGGTTATAATCCAGAAAGATGATGGGAGTGTAGGTGTGCCACAGTCCGCGCTGCTCTAGGGCTTAAAAAACTCCCCAAAGAGTCAGTCAGATTTCCATCCTTTATTCTCCTTCTCCTATGCGTTTCGGCGCCTAGCCTGGCACCTTCATCAGGGATATTACATCAAACAGTAACAGTGGGGTTTTTATAGCCCCAAACTTACAAAAAAACAGGGTGTTGTCTGTGTACCTGTGATGTCATTTGCATCATCAAAATGGGAGGATCTCTTCATTTTCCACTCTTTTTATAAAAAGCTTAACCAGTATCTAAAGTCACTAAGTTGAATGTACATTCTATTCATAAAAAGATTACTTAAATGTCCCTGATAAAGAATTTTTAAAAATAATACATGAAATTGCAAAAATCAGCGATCAAAATATCTTCCTGATGCAAAAAATATGAAAAAAACTTTTTACATTACTTCATACGGGGTTAGAACCTGAGACTTCCACATCAGTGAGTATATATCCAGGTGATTAGTGGTATACACCACCCGCTCTTTAGATGTCAAAGTTCTAGATATAAGGGATAAAATACTGGAAGAATAGATCATTGCAAATAAAAATCCCATAAATAGACTAGTAAAACCGTAAGAGAAAATAAAAAGTAATAATAAAAATGGTTATAAATATTTTAGAAATTGGCATTAATACATAAAAGATTTTTTTTTTTTTTTAAAAGAATTTTTATTAATATATTAAAGTATTAAAAATGGAGAACATATGTATTACTGTATCGCAAACTAAAAAAAGGATGGTGTATATAAAACAGTTAAATAATCCGTATAGAATCAAAATCCCTATGTAAAAACTTTTTTTTGTAAAGAGAAAAATTATGAGGAAGAGGATTATGGAGAAAAGTAATCCCACTATTGCAACTGGGGAGTAGCTGATGAGAAAAGAACAGGGATTTATCAAGCAGGCGCCTCAGGTTCTATTCCCATTCACAACAATTGGTTTATGGTATTTAATAATGATATAAAAAGTAATTATAAATAATTAAATACAATTTAAAACTATTAGAGAAAAATGTGTTAGAAATATGCCATAATCCTTCCAAAAATTATACTGGCTTAGAGGTGGCTCAACAGAAAAAAACACCTGAATCATTATATATTGACACCCAGGTTCTATTCCCAACTGGGGCACATAAAAGGAAGGGAGGGTGAGGCTATAACCAATAAACATGGCTATATCTACAAGAGGTTCAGCTTCTTTCAGAAATATCCTTATGATGTAATAAAAAATGATGAATTTTAAACCTGCAATCTGCAGAGAAGACACAAGAAGGCGCTCTATGGGTCATTACATTGCAGGATCCCAAAGGAAAATCCCATGGAAAACAAGTATAATGAAACAAGTGTATTACAAAGCTCTCACCACAAGAGGTGCGAAATAGCATTCCTTATAACAGAAATTAGGAGCAGCTGATCCATATTAATAAAGATAAAGTAAATAAAATAATAATATCCTTGAATATGTGTATATGTGATAAGTAAATAAATATGTGCAGTCAAGATGTATAAAGACAATTTATAGTGAATGAAATAAAAAATGGATAAAAATAGGTATGAATAAGTTAATATAGTATTATAAGAATAAAATGGTGAGAAATCTTCATAATAAATCTATAAAAATAATTAATAAAGTGAATTATATATGATTATCTTCCTCTCTGCTAAAATGAATTGGGTATGAACCCAAACGACTGTATTCTTCAACTAAACCACAAGATGGCGCTCAATTTGGTACCCAGTATAACTTCTGGAGTCAGTCTCCATGGACATAGGCATAGAAAACTGTGTGCTGCAAACTTCCGCCTCCAGGGGCAGCAAAAAGCAGTTCTTGTTGCTAAAATGTGAATCATTGTGAAATGTGAAAGGAAGAAGTTCAGATATCTAATGTGCATCTATATTAAATAAATAATGATAGAATAAATAAATAAATAACCAATGAATTAATAAAAGTGAATTAATAAAAGTGAATATATAATGGAGAAAAAACTCCTAAAATAGATCATTACATGCTGTGAAGACAAAGCTGTGGTTCTATGAAGAAAATATGGTTAAAATCATCCTGCTGAGATCTTTCAATGTGCATAGTACAAAATAAGCATAGAAGTAACATAAAACATGGATTCAAACTGCATGGTGTATCCTATCATTTTGATAAGTACCACAATAGGGATCCAACATTGATTAAAATCACCCCGATAGACTATGTTCCAGTTGAGACTAATAATAGATTTGAGGTACTCAAAAAGAAAGAGAAGTTTTGGATATACAGCCTTAATACCTTAAAACCAAAAGGGTTGAACTTAATTACAGAGCTGATATAGTTTCCCTGTTAATATGTATTTTTGTTCCCTTTTCCTATGTATATGGGAACGCCATACACATTGAAAGATCTCAGCAGGATGATTTTAACCATATTTTCTTCATAGAACCACAGCTTTGTCTTCACAGCATGTAATGATCTATTTTAGGAGTTTTTTCTCCATTATATATTCACTTTTATTAATTCACTTTTATTAATTCATTGGTTATATATTTATTTATTCTATCATTATTTATTTAATATAGATGCACATTAGATATCTGAACTTCCTCCTTTCACATTTCACAATGATTCACATTTTAGCAACAAGAACTGCTTTTTGCTGCCCCTGGAGGCGGAAGTTTGCAGCACACAGTTTTCTATGCCTATGTCCATGGAGACTGACTCTAGAAGTTATACTGGGTACCAAATTGAGCGCCATCTTGTGGTTTAGTTGAAGAATACAGTCGTTTGGGTTCATACCCAATTCATTTTAGCAGAGAGGAAGATAATCATATATAATTCACTTTATTAATTATTTTTATAGATTTATTATGAAGATTTCTCACCATTTTATTCTTATAATACTATATTAACTTATTCATACGTATTTTTATCCATTTTTTATTTCATTCACTATAAATTGTCTTTATACATCTTGACTGCACATATTTATTTACTTATCACATTTACACATATTCAAGGATATTATTATTTTATTTACTTTATCTTTATTAATATGGATCAGCTGCTCCTAATTTCTGTTATAAGGAATGCTATTTCGCACCTCTTGTGGTGAGAGCTTTGTAATACACTTGTTTCATTATACTTGTTTTCCATGGGATTTTCCTTTGGGATCCTGCAATGTAATGACCCATAGAGCGCCTTCTTGTGTCTTCTCTGCAGATTGCAGGTTTAAAATTCATCATTTTTTATTACATCATAAGGATATTTCTGAAAGAAGCTGAACCTCTTGTAGATATATGTAATGTACAATAATTAGATCTGCCTCTTTAAGAGAACTAGGTCTGTTGTATGATGGGTAAGAGGAAGGAGGAGGTGGAGAATTAAGTTTTGGTTTCACTTTGGAACATGCTGCTGGAAAGACTGTTCTGCAATATGATGGAGAAAGATAGAAGACAAGAATAAAGTACAGTTAAAGTTTACTCTTGTGAATGCCTCATATCGTGAGAACATTACAACTGGCGACGAGGATGGGATGATATAACCACTGGCTGCTGTGAGTACTGATCACTGTTTACTGCTTCACACACCAGCATCACTGAGAGACTCTATCATGGTTTGAATACTTACACAGCTTCCCACAGTTTGATATGACTGATGCTACAATCTCTCCCATAACTGGAGAAAATGGCTAAACAGATTTGAGAACTTTCTAGAAGCCGTGGACATAAAAGAGGAGAAACGAAGGAAGGCTGTACTCTTACATTGTGCAGGTTCAGGAGTCTATGATGTATACAGCACATTACCTGCAGCCGAGACAGACACATACAAGAATTGCACCAAAGCTCTCACTGCTACTTCAATCCCAAACAAAATATCAGATACGAAAGATACAAGTTCAGAATTGCTAGCAGCTCCCAGAAGAATCCATAGACACCTATGTCACCCGGCTGAGAGAGCTGGCACATGGATGTGCATTCACAGATGTAGATGATGAAATTCTAACCCAAGTAATTGTCACCTGCTCATCCAATAACATAAGACGCAAAGCTCTGCAGCAGAATCTCTCTACATGATTTACTCAAAATGGCCCGTGCTATAGAAACAGCAGATCATCAGTCTACTGCAATGGAGAGTGGGGATAATTTACATGTGCATAATCTCAAGCATAAGAATGCCCAAGACAAGCAAACCCCAAAACAGAGGAAATGCTATAGATGTGGACAGGATTTCCCTCACCACCTGAACAAATGTCCAGCTATAGGACAAACATGCAGTAAATGTGGAAAAGGGAATCATTTTGCAGCTGTCTGCAGGTCACACAATACAAGTCTTCTCTGCCTCTGACAAAGCCCGCAAATATAAAAATGATAAATCAGGACACAGAAGAAATGTCCGGGACGGAAAACTATGTGTTCACCACTTCTGCCACTGGCTCCGTACAGTCTCCCTGCATCACACTCCCAATCTGCAACACCAATATCACCTTTACAATAGATACGGGTGCTTCAGTGGATATTATAGACAGCACTGCATATGAACAATTGAAAAATAAGCCAGTTTTACAGCAAGTGAACACAAAAATCTTCCCATATGGATCTACAACACCTCTAGCCACAAGAGGACAATTTGACACGGAAATCAGCTATAAAGAAAACAGGCATAAAACCACTTTTCACACATTACAAGGATCGGGAGGCTGTCTTCTCAGCTATCACACTGCATTGAAGCTAGGTCTCATCCAGATTATTCATACCATAACTGACCCGGCAGATATGGATGTACAGGCCATGGTAAACAGTTTTCCCTCCTTATTTAGTGGTTTGGGGAAATTAAAGGACTCTCAAATACATCTTCATGTGGACGACAGCGTTCGTCCGGTAGCCCAACCACATAGACGCTTTCCTTTTCACTTGAGAAAGAAGGTGGAAAAAGAACTTCAATTCCTCATGGATGAGGACGTCATTGAAACTGTTACTGGTCCCACTCCGTGGGTCTCTCCACTTGTGGTAGTTCCAAAACCAAAGACTCCAGAGCAGGTGAGACTGTGTGTTGACATGGCCTACCCAACACCGCTATCCAGAGAGAAAGACATATCTCACCCACGATTGATGACATCATTCATTTATTAAATGGAGCGACCGTCTTTTCAAAGCTCGACCTCAATAAAGGCTATCACCAATTAGAACTGAGTCCAGAATCCAGATACTTAACAACATTTTCCACACATGTGGGCCTCAGAAGATATAAAAGATTGACTTTTGGAATCTGCTCAGCAGCAGAAATTTTTCAGGATGCGATAAGGAGCGTCATTCAACACGTTCCAAATGCCTTTAATTACAGTGATGACATACTGGTGTTTGGTAAAACTCAAGCTGAACATAATCGTGCTCTATACAACATCTTTGAATGCCTGCTCTCTGCTGGACTCACTTTAAACAAAGAAAAGTGCGAATTTGATAGAAGTTCATTAGAGTTCTATGGTCACATCTTCTCGGCAAAAGGAGTACAACCTGACCCTAAGAAAGTAGAATCCATCAAGACAGCCTCAATTCCACAAACTGCCAGTGAAGTACGCTCTTTCTTGGAATGGCAAGCTACTGTGCTAGATATATACCAAATTTTTCAACTATCAGCAGTCCATTAAGAGAACTTACAAAGCAAAATTGTGTTTTTCAATGGTCCCAAGACTGTCAGACCTCTTTTAAAGCAATTAAAAATGAACTTTGCTCAACCACTACCATGGCTTATTTTGATCCGGCACTTCAAACCGAATTAATTTTGGACGCCAGTCCCGTGGGGCTGGGTGCTATCTTAGCACAATATAAGGATAATAATCAAGATCCTCACATCATTTCTTATGCAAGTAAAAGTTTAACAAGCACTGAAAAGAAATATTCACAACCTGAAAAAGAAAGCTTGGCAGTTGTCTGGGGATGTGAACACTTTCACTTATTTCTCTATGGAGCTCCCTTCACCATTGTCACGACCATCAAGTACTCCTTACGATCTTTGGAAATCCCAGAGCTAAAATGCCTGCACGCATTGAAAGATGGGGTCTACCTCTACAGGACTATAACTACAAAATTGTTCACAAACCTGGAAAATACAGCAATCCGGCTGACTATCTTTCAAGACATCCTATGAATGATGCCTCACCTGAGCGATCCTCCATTGAAGAATACATACGCTTCATTACAGCTCATGCAGTGCCTAAAGCACTCTCCATTGATCACTTTGTGAATGCAACAACAAGTGACAAGACGCTATGTGCTTTAATAGAAATCATACAAAATTGAAGGTGGCATGAAATTCAAAAAGAAAAATTTCCCGAGTCTGAGATTGATCTGAAGGAATTAAAACTATTCTCAAGTGTACGGGATGAATTATCAGTCACTGAAGAACACCTCATTCTTCGAGGTACCAAACTGGTTGTACCTAATACTTTGCGCAACTTAGTCATACAGATCGCACATGAAGGTCATCTGGGAATTGTTGGTACTAAAAAATTACTTAGAGAAAAAGTGTGGTTCCCAAACATAGATCAATTGGTGGAAGAGAAGATTAAACATTGCTCCACCTGTCAATTCATTACTCCATCATCAAACTTAGAACCACTGCAAATGTCTCCGCTACCCACTGCTGTCTGGGAGGAAGTGGCAGTCGACATATATGGACCATTACCTAATGGCCAGTACATTCTAGTAACAATTGATGAATATTCTAGATACCCTGTTAATTCTTTCATATCTTCAACATCTGCCACTAGTGTCATACCAGAACTGGATGACATATTCTCTGCATATGGCATTCCAAGAGTGGTTAAAACAGACAATGGACCTCCTTCAATGGACATGTGTTTACACAATTTTCTGAATACTTGGGGTTCAGTCACAGGAAAATCACACCTTGCTGGCCACAAGCCAATGGTATAGTAGAACGTTTCATGCGCACTATGGGGAAAAGAGTCAAGGCAGCGAGTCTGGAGCACACCCCGCTGAAACAGTCATTATACAAATTCATGCGCAATTATCGTTATAACGCCACATTCTACTACTAATGCTGCTCCAGCTCATCTAATGTTCAACAGAACTCCACGGATACGTATCCCTGATGTGACCAGTCATCCCTTACCAAGTGACTCTTCTGTGCGATCAGCAGACTCTTCTAACAAACAAGCTATGAAACGTTATGCAGACAGAAGGCGAAGGGCACAGCCAAGTGCCATCAAAAAAGGGAATGTTGTCGTCGTGCGTCAAAAACCAACCAACAAGACCTCAGCTACTTATAATCCTGCACAATACAATGTTACTGATAAGAAAGGCAGCATGGTCACGGCTGAGCGAAATGGACACTTCATAACTCGAAATTCTTCACATTTTAAAATCATACCGCAAAATGATGGTAATGATCTTCCTCTGGTGGAAGACTTGGTACTCGATGGTGAAGAGGACCACCCGGAAGTGAACAATTCTTCTATAATGGACACACTCACTGAGCCCAGACGCTATCCAACACGAGAAAGGAGGGCTCCATCGCGGCTTATTGAAGAAGTATAAAAGAGAAAAGAACAGAAAACATACAGAGTTCTTTTTGGTTGTTTTTTTTTTGTTGTCTTTTGTGGGTTTTTTTTTTGTTTCTTTTCGGTGCCTGATTTGAATAGACTAAATAGGCCAAAACCGACATATATATTTATTGGACATTTTCACATGGTTATATTGTCAGTGTATTTCTTCTAAGTTGTAAAAAAAAAAAAAAAAAAAAAAAAAGGGGATGATGTAATGTACAATAATTAGATCTGCCTCTTTAAGAGAACTAGGTCTGTTGTATGATGGGTAAGGGCCCTTTCACATCTGCGTTTTTCGTAATTCGCGGCAGATGCGGTGAAAAAACCGCATCTGCCGCGTTTACCGCATAACCGTTCCACTTGCGGTGCGGTTGCGGTTTTTTCTATGCAAAGTATAGGCGTACTTGCGGCAGGTGCGGCAAGTGCGGTTTTGCACTTGCGGCAGGTGCGGCCGCGAAAAAAACCGCAGTAAGCCGCGGTTTTTTTCGCGGGCCGCACCTGCCGCAAGTGCAAAACCGCACTTGCCGCACCTGCCGCAAGTACGCCTATACTTTGCATAGAAAAAACCGCAACCGCGCCGCAAGTGGAACGGTTATGCGGTAAACGCGGCAGATGCGTTTTTTCACCGCATCTGCCGCGAATTACGAAAAACGCTGATGTGAAAGCACCCTAAGAGGAAGGAGGAGGTGGAGAATTAAGTTTTGGTTTCACTTTGGAACATGCTGCTGGAAAGACTGTTCTGCAATATGATGGAGAAAGATAGAAGACAAGAATAAAGTACAGTTAAAGTTTACTCATGTGAATGCCTCATATCGTGAGAACATTACAATATAGCCAAGTTTATTGGTTATAGCCTTCCCCTCCTTTCCTTTTTCTATTATGTGCCCCAGTTGGGAATAGAACCTGGGGTGTCAATATATAATGATTCAAGTGTTTTTTTCTGTTGAGCCACCTCTCAGCCAGTATAATTTTTGGAAGGATTATGGCATATTTCTAACACATTTTTCTCTAATAGTTTTAAATTGTATTTAATTATTTATAATTATTTTTTATACCATTATGAAATACCATAAACCAATTGTTGTGAATGGGAATAGAACCTGAGGCGCCTGCTTGATAAATCCCTGTTCTTTTCTCATCAGCTACTCCCCAGTTGCAATAGTGGGATTACTTTTCTCCATAATCCTCTTCCTCATATATTTTTTCTCTTTACAAAAAAAGTTTTTACATAGGGATTTTGATTCTATACGGATTATTTAACTGTTTTATATACACCATCCTTTTTTTAGTTTGCGATACAGTAATACATATGTTCTCCTTTTTTAATACTTTAATATATTAATAAATATCCTTTTAAAAAATTATTTTATGCATTAATGCCAATTCCTTAAATATTTATGACCATTTTTATTATTATTTTTTATTTTTTATTTTCTCTTACGGTTTTACAAGTCTATTTATGGGATTTTTATTTGCAATGATCTATTCTTCCAGTATTTTATCCCTTATTTCTAGAACTTTGACATCTAAAGAGCGGGTGGTGTATACCACTAATCACCTGAATATATACTCACTGATGTGGAAGTCTCACGTTCTAACCCCATATGAAGTAATGTAAAAGGTTTTTTTATATTTTTTGCATCAGGAAGATATTTTGATCGCTGATTTTTGCAATTTCATGTATTATTTTGAAAAATTCTTTATCAGGGACATTTAAGTCACCTTTTTATGAATAGAATGTACATTCAACTTAGTGACTTTGGATACTGGTTAAGCTTTTTATAAAAAGAGCGGGAAAATGAGGAGATCTTCCCATTTTGATGATGCAAATGACATCACAGGTACACAGACAACACCCTGTTTTTTGTAAGTTTGGGGCTATAAAAACCCCACTGTTACTGTTTGATTTAATATCCCTGATGAAGGTGCCAGGCTAGGCGCCGAAACGCGTAGGAGAAGGAGAATAAAAGATGGAAATCTGACTGACTCTTTGGTGAGTTTTTTAAGCCCTGGAGCAGCGTGGACCGTGATACACCTATACTCCCATCATCTTTCTGGACAGGTGGACTTGGCAGGCTAAGTGGAGGCAGGTGCAGCAGACAAGCGTAGCAAGGTCAATGGAGTAAGTGCAGCAGACTGGCATAGCAGGCTCAATGGAGACAGGCACTAAGATGAAACAAGGGATTTATGGATGCAAGGAACAAGGTACAAGGCAAGGGGACCTAAGTACAAGCAACGCCACTAAGGGACAGGAAACATTGCTCAGGCATCTCCATTAATGGTAGGATGCCTTACATACATATAACCTCTCAGCAATAAGGTGAGAGGCACTTCCAGGTCAGGGTGTACTGGCCCTGCAAATATTAGTGTGATGTGGCGGGCATCGCTGAGGGAAGGTCCTGGGAGTACTTCTCAGTGACTGCAGGCTCCGGCCAGAGAAAGCCACAGGTGGGGAGACAGGAGGCATAGCTGGATCGCAGAATGTGTGAGTAACCCGTATAGGAGAAAGCACGGTAGGCTGGGCAGCCCGAATGGAGTCACGTGCTGGTCACCAACCTCCGTGCCCAGTTGATGCTGGCCCCATGGCAGAAGGCATGACAGAACCCCTCCTCCTCACATAAGCTCTTTTTCAGGCCAGTCCTAAAAAGGCAGGTCCCAACCACCATAAAGGTCGCCATCTTTACAGTCTCTAACATCTGCTGACGAGTCACAACCTGAAACCCCACTAGATATCGGGATGAGTAGCCGCACCAAGAACAAACAACCTGTGGGGAAAAATAGTCCTCCAAATCAGAAAGACCACTTGAGGTAATTAATCTGTCTCAGCATCAGATGAGTAAGGCACAATGTCAGGTTCTGCCACTAGGGCTAAATTGTGTGCCTACTAACACCTTCAACCTTTTTACAGCACTAAAAGACCTGGCCATATAAGTATGAGAGGGAAGCCTTCCGTCAACTGAAAGATGGATCTACTTACCTCCGATTCGAATCGAGTGCTCTGAGACGATTCTCCGGTGACTTGGCAATGATTCTGCATTCATCATTGGATGAGGGTATTATTAATAAAAGAGTTTTTGATTTTTTTTTTTTTTCTAAATCCATTTTTATTAAGTTTTCACAAATAACATACAGTTGTACAATATAATACTCCACACATGCAAATATGCAGATGAAGTCCATGGAGTCTAGGTTAAGAGTCTACAACATGGACACCAGCCAGTTATCCCACCAGGGAAGGACCTAGCCCATGGTATTAGTAGCCCTTAAGTCACTATCCAGCCCTTGCGAGCTTGAAGATATGGCCAGGGGTTTACCATGGACTAGGTATCCAACCACAGACAGCTGTTTCGGGGTTGTTGCCCCTCATCAGTGTGGCGCAGGATTCTGGCTGGGTGGGAGCAATGCTTGATAGACAGTCCTTCCCTGGTGGGATAACTGGCTGGTGTCCATGTTGTAGACTCTTAACCGAGGCTCCATGGACTTCATCTGCATATTCAAATTCTAGGGAGCAATGCACCTTGGGTTTCACTGTTTGAGTGCTTTAACTGGTGCCCGCAGTGTTATCCTCCGCTGGTCTCCACAAGGTCAGTGGGTGCTTTGTGATGTCCCCACATGCAAAGCCTGTAAAGTATAAATTGTCCATTCATGAAGACATGCATCTCAAACCTGTCTGCATTCCATGTGGCGATACACGTGTTATTGCCTGTAATCAATAAGTATGTGAGCTTAGTATAGCAAAACCTTAACCCCCCAAAAAAGAAGGGAAAAAAAAAGAAAAGAGAGAAAATGAGAAAAGAAAAAAAAGAAAATATATAAAGAAAGAGGACCCCTTCACCCACGCCTTGCCAACCCCTCAGCTCCCACCCTATAGCAATCCTAATAACTGTTCCACTTATTAATAACTAGCTCCGTCGCCCCACCCACTGACCACAACCACAATACTAGTCATGTGTTATGGTTGTTTCTCATAATGTCTGTGACCTTCAGTGGGCCAAGCGTGCCATGTAAGTCTTCTGAGTTATACCATGCCGTGTTAAGGTACATTTACATAAATCTTATGCGTTGATATAGGAATCCGGCTTGTAGATCGCGCTGTTCGAAAAATTGGCCAAGAAAATGACTCCAAGGACCTTGGATCTTTAAAACAAAGATCTTTATTCCTCCCAGACTCTACGCGTTTCGTGTACTCACTGTACACTTCCTCAAGAGTTTAAGGATACACAACCACCATGGATTAAGCATGTTAAATAAAGCCCTTGGCAGGAAATGAGGCCTGAAACCTCTTTTTTTTTTTTTTTTTTTTTTTTAAATCTTAATCACAAATGTCCATCACCACATAAATGTACAAAACACATCTATATAAAAAAAATACACATCATTTGAACATATCTCCCTCTAAAAACAAGCAGTAAAATCACAATCTTTCAATTAAAATATTACAAACTCTTTAAAAATAATGCTCATTAGCACATTCCTGTGCTCTTATACCTTAATTTATCCCTTACACTTCCATGGTGAATAGGAGAGTGGTAGAAAAGTTATAAAATTCTGTCTCTGTCTAACAATCATTTACCACTTCCTATCTATTTAACCATTACACCTCCTTTGGTTTTTACCTATTAATTCATATTCGCTGGTCAGTGTATTCAATCCTGTATGCAGGTATCCAGATATCCCCAATATCACCTTTTAATCCTATATTTAGCTGCAGCGCCACTGTGCTGCTCAGGCAAGAAAGTGCTAAATTGAGCTTAAACATCGCTGAAAACTATCCTAATGGATCCAAAATTTTGAATATTGTTTTTAATTGAAAAAACTTTTTGACATAGATATACATTTACCCTCCCTTTCACTCAAATACCAGAATGACACAATTGATTCTAAAATCAGCATCTTAGAGGTTGGATCAGTTTTAATTTTGTGAGAACTGGCACTCCTATTTGAAGAGATCCGAGACCTCATTTAGACCATAAGGCTTCAATGTCCGCAGCCTATGGATCCAATAGATCTCTTTCCTCATCAATGCAGTGTCCCTATTGGCAGCACCATCTGGCACATGATCAATTGGGACCACCGTGATACACAGTTTCTTATCGTGTTTGATCAAGCAGTGTTTAGCGAGGCTATGGAACAAATAGCCTTCTTTTATATTATGTCTATGCGAATTTAAACGACTGTGCAGCTCCTGTGTCGTTTTCCCGACATACTGTAGTCCACATTCACATTGGATCAGATAGATAACATATGAAGTCTTGCACGTCAGAAAGAACTTTATGTCAAATGTCATATTGTTTTGGTTTGATTTAAAATGATCGACATTATGCCCTATCATAGTACAACATAGACACCTATTCACATTACACCTGAAAGATCCCAGTTTACTCCCATTTGATCGTTCTTTTCCGGAGTTTTTTATAACTTTCTTGAGGCGGCTTGGTGCCAGCATATTTTTAAGGGAGGAAGCCCTTTTGAATGTTACTCCCGGATTATTTGGCAGGATGTCTCCCAATATCGGATCATTCATAAGGATCAGCCAATTTCTCTGCAGAATACTCCTGATTTTTTGGTGCTGTTTTGTATATGTGGTGAGGAAATTGATAGAAAAATCCTTTCCTCCACCCTCCAGCCTCGGCCTGGGAGCTAGCAAATCTTCCTGACATGAATTTGCACACTCATTATAAGCTTTTTGTAGCAATTTTTTGGGATAGTTTTTTTCCAAAAACCTTTCTTTTAACATCCCTGTTTGTAACCTAAAATCAGTCTCTAAACTGCAGTTTTTCTTTATTCTTTTGTACTGGTTGGCTGGTATGTTTGTCAACCATTTCCTATAGTGCCCACTGTTAAAGTCCAGATAACTGTTTGCATCACATTTTTTGAAAAATGTTTTGGTGAAGATTCTCCCCAAGGAATGGAATAGGGTCAGATCTAGATAATCAATCTGGTTTGCATTAACTTCCCAGGCGAAAGAAAGACCCCAATTGTTGTTCTGTAGATTTTCCAAGAATTCATGTACATTCTCACATTCATTGTTATAGATGATAATTAAATCATCTATATATCTTTTATAGAATATAATATTACTGGAGTACACAGAATTATCAATATGGATGGACTCGAAGGTGTAATTCTGTGTACTCCAGTAATATTATATTCTATAAAAGATAGGAAAATCATGTGGAGGGGAGGACGCAGGGGAATACGACATCCCTTAATCAGGTGGTGTCGTGCACTCCTGCGTTATCCACTTCATTGCAGGAACATGTAGCAATGATAGATCTGAATACATTGGGAATTGAAAATAATGACATTATTCCTGCAGTGAGTAATTTAGAGGAAGAACAATTACGTATCCCTAATCCTGATTTTTATCCTCTAATGTCTAGATGTCCTGTTATGGATTCCTTTCAGGTTTCTATTGAACGGGAAATCCGGGATCTGCTGACCAATCGGTCAGTGAAAGATCAAAATCTCACGGGTCTGGAAAAACAGGCTCTGTGGGATTTACAAAATAACAAACATGTTATTGTGAGACCAGCAGACAAGGGCGGTGCGGTCGTGATCTTAGACAGCCAGTTATATTACAAAGAATTGATGGGTATGCTGTCGGATACGGAGACCTACCGCCTTTTGTCTGCAGATCCGACTCCAAAAATACAGAATGACTTACGGGTTTTGTTGTCTGAAGGTGTTAGTTTGGGAGTGATAAGTGAGAAATTGTCTGAACAACTATATGAGGAAAATCCAGTGTGCCCACTGTTCCATGCCTTCCCTAAAATACACAAACAATGCTTCCCCCCTCCATTCTGGCCCATTGTGGCTGGAATTGGGTCGGTTAATGAAAAATTATCACAATGGGTTGATTGTAAATTGCAACCATTGGTTAAAAGCTGCCCAGGGTTTATTAAAGATACTAAGCATTTACTATCTACGGTGAGGAACATGAGGTGGGAGGATGGTTATATGTGGGTGACAAGTGATGTTACAGCATTATATACTTGTATACCGCATTCATTAGTGTTACAGATAACATCAGAGATACTGACAAAATCAAACTTGTACACATGTGACACTAATATCTTCATCATAATGTGTATTAAACATCTATTGAGTACAAATGTCTTCAAATTTGACACAAGCTTCTTCATCCAAGTATGCGGCTGCCCCATGGGGGCTAGTTTCTCCCCAGCTCTTGCTAATATATATATGGGTGCATGGGAGACCAGTTTTATATTCAATACTTCTAATCCTTTTTTGAATGATATCGTGTGGTGGGGGAGGTATCTGGACGATGTCATTATGATCTGGAGAGGTCTTGTCGGTGTACCTCCTCCCCCACAGGAGGAGAAGATTAATCAATTTATCTCATATATTAACAACAATACCTGGAATTTGAGATTTACGCATGAAATACATGGGAGCAGAGCCGTATATTTGGATGTGGTGTTGGAGGGACATTTCCATCAGGTATCATACACACAGAGCTGTACCGCAAAAGCATTAGCGGTAATTCGCTGCTGCATGCGGAGAGCTGCCATCCACATCATGTGGTGCGAAATCTCCCAGCAGGAGAATTTGTACGGGCAAAGAGGTCATGCTCAACTTCTTTTTCTCTGGATATGGAAAACCAGAGAATAAGTCGAAGTAAAAAAAATCGGGGATATAAGACCTGGATGATTGAGCGAGCGCACAATATGGTAAAGAAAAGAACAAGGGAGTCCCTACTTGATAATGTAGAAGAAGAATCCCATGTAAATAACATTTCCCGACAAAATAGTCAAAAAAGTAAAAAATCTACCATTCCAACTTTCTCTACTAACTTTAGTCAGGATTATTATGACATTGTGGCTATTATCAAAAAACATGTGCCCATGTTATATCAGGACGAAAAGTTATCTAAAATCTTGAGCGAAGGGTACAGGTGTGTGCCTAGGAGGTCTAGGACCTTGGGGAACATGCTCTCACCTAGCATGTTCTCAAGTGAGCCGAGAACCCCCAATTGGTTGAAGCATGTAGGATCATATAGATGTGGAGGGAATAAATGCAATCTATGCCGCCATATAGACAGGACTGATAGTTTTGTTAATTCAGTAACTGGGAAGAGCTATAAAATCAGAGCGTATATAAATTGCAATACGCATCACGTAGTGTATATGGCAACATGTACAAGCTGCCAGAAATACTACGTGGGGTGCACTACGCGGTCCCTAAAAAAGCGCATCAGTGAACATGTTACAGCTGCGAACCCCAATAATGCATCGAGCCGTCGTAATATTTCAGGACTATCTAAACATTTTTTAGAAGTCCATGGAGGGGCTATGGAGTCCCTTCTAGTGAAGGGCATACATAGGGTGCCCAGGCCAGTAAGGGGCGGAGACTGGGAGCGAGCAGTGTTATGTCAGGAAGCGCGCTGGATTTTAGCGCTGAATGCTCGCTTCCCCGAAGGTTTAAATTTCCGCACGGATCTAATGTATTTTTATTAGATGTTTATAGGGACGCAATTTCATGCTCCTAAGGTGAATATAATATATAGGGGAGAACTATGTAGAAACCAATAGTAACACTATCCTTGGTTGTCCTTTGCAGAATAATAATAGTAGATGTGGTGAGAAAGGAGTCAACTGAGACATGTTCAGTGAGCTTACCTGAGATGTAATAAGCTGTATCCAAAGAGTAAAAATGATGTATTGCATGGGTATAAAGAAATTGTGTTTCATGTGAGTGGGTATGTTTCTCCAATTTTTTGGCATACTCTGTAAAAACGAGTTATTTGGGGAACCTTATCACTCAATGTGATTCATATATTTTTGTAATATTGTATGAATTTTTACAAAAGTGATTTATATTATATCTACTAGTGCAATATATTTATCTGTTTATATCAAGTTAGCAATTTTTAGTCCAGTATTGATATAGTTAAAATGAAAAGACTGCTGAAAAGCAACTTATCCAGATTTTAATTAATGGTGAATGATGGCACATGTGATAGGGGGGTGGTATGAATGCTTTTATTTTCTCTATAAATATGTGATGTTCACATTTGTAAGCATGCCTAAGACTAAGGATTTTGTATCCGAAACGCGTCAGGCGTGGAGGTAGGGGGCTGCGTACCCCACTAATGCTTTTAAGGATGTTTGAATAAAGATCTGGAATTTTAACTGCAACAAGTCTGGTGCCGGAGTTCCTTCAATATTTGTTCAACAGAATTTTATAACTTTTCTACCACTCTCCTATTCACCATGGAAGTGTAAGGGATAAATTAAGGTATAAGAGCACAGGAATGTGCTAATGAGCATTATTTTTAAAGAGTTTGTAATATTTTAATTGAAAGATTGTGATTTTACTGCTTGTTTTTATAGGGAGATATGTTCAAATGATGTGTATTTTTTTTATATAGATGTGTTTTGTACATTTATGTGGTGATGGACATTTGTGATTAAGATTTAAAAAAAAAAAAAAAAGAGGTTTCAGGCCTCATTTCCTGCCAAGGGCTTTATTTAACATGCTTAATCCATGGTGGTTGTGTATCCTTAAACTCCTGAGGAAGTGTACAGTGAGTACACGAAACGCGTAGACTCTGGGAGGAATAAAGATCTTTGTTTTAAAGATCCAAGGTCCTTGGAGTCATTTTCTTGGCCAATTTTTCGAACAGCGCGATCTACAAGCCGGATTCCTATATCAACGCATAAGATTTATACAACTCTCCTGGCTGATTGCTGCGTTCGACAGGATCCAATTGTCTGGTTTAATAGTGGTTGTGTCACACACAACCCGACCAGGTGAGTGCGACCATACTTACAATTCACTGATTATATCGGATAAGACCCTATTGTGCACTTCCTCTCCATCTATTAAGGTACATTTACACACAGAGATATATTGCTTGCAATTCACTGGTTGCTGTGAAATCATGGACACATTGTTCCATTTTGTTGCCATGTACAAGTGGAACAATGTGTCCATGTTTTCACTGCAACCAGTGAGTTGCAAGCAATATATCTCTGTGTGTAAAGGTACCCTTACGGAAGGGATATACTAATTGATGGATGTCCCCCTAGAAAGTTGAACTATTATGAAAGGTCTCCATGTCGCCAAGAATTTAGTTGTTCTGGTGTCCTTGTCCCCTTCCGCTTCCACCTTCTCAATCAGCATTGCCCCTTCAGATCAGTCAATAGTTCTGATAGCGTCAGTGCCACTGCTGTCAACCAGTGTCGTAATATCAGTCGTTTGTGTAGCACCATGATGGTGGGTAGTAATTTTCTCTGCGCCTTGTCTAGACCCAGTTCCCCCAGGATATGGAATATCCACAATAAGCAGTTTAGCGGGACACGATGCTGTAGTATGCGTTGTGTCCAGCTCTTCACTACCTTCCAGGATTGAAGGATAACCCTGCATTCCCCCTTGTCCCTGCATTTTGGACATGACTGTTTTCTATCTAAATGGGTCTTGTTGGGTGGTATATTGAACACCAGGATTGCCCCATGCATCACTCTGAAATAGGTGTCCCTCCACCTTTTATTCACGCCAACCCATCAGGATCTTCCCCTCGATCTCCTCGTCCTGTAGTCTTACCTCCTATCTTTTGAAAATCCTGCGTGTCCCCAAAAGAACTAGGTGTCGCCTTGAGGTGGCGTATATGGTGGATACACTAATGACCGCTATATCCCTAGCTAGTAGAGTGTCCAGTCCATGGTTTGAGCATTCCTTCCTTAAGTCTTGTAAGCGATTGAACAAATGCAGCCTCAATTGTTCAAACTGTAGAGCATGAGAATGGTTAATTCGCCACCTCCTGAATGTCTCTATCGCCGTCAACCATCTCCTCTCCTCCATCTTCATCAGATCCTGTAGTGTTTTAATGCCCTTAGCTCTCCAGACTATAAAGAGTGTGTTGTCCTTGCCGAGCTTTATTCGCAGTGCTTCCAAGCCCCCCTCGTGTCTTTGAAAATGATCAAATTTTTCACTCAAGGGCCCACTGTTGCCCCTATTGAATGTAGAATGGTTACTGGGTCCCATGGGATGCACCAATCTGACTTGAGTGTATAGTCTGAGTGTTTGCTAGTGTGTTAGAGCCAGTCTAAGATATGCCTCGTCAGACATGCTATGGTAACCCTAATCCACCTTCGTCTCGTGTAAGCATCTGTGTGCGTCCCCTAATTCTTTGTTTTTTACCTCTCCAAAGAAAGGTTGTAAAAGCTCTATTCATCCTATTTACGTCGACGTGGTGAAGTAAAAGGGGGATAGTTTGAAGTGGATATAGGAGCCTATGGAAACTACACATCTTAATAAGGTGGCACCTCCCCGTAAGGATAATGGCAAATCTCTCCACCTCTTCAGTTCTGTTACTATTTTGTTGATTAACTGGGCATAAATTAGTCTGTATATGTTTCTCATTTCTCTCCCTAGATATACTCCCAGGTATTTAATGGCCCTATTGGCTACAGGGATGTAACCGAGACTCGCTTGAGTACCCCTTCCCTTCCCCACCACCCCACCCCCGTCTCTCTCCACCCTCCTTCTAAGTCTTCTAGTGGGAGTATCTCACCCTTAGATTTGTTCAGGCGGAATCCAGATAGTTCCCAGAAGGCCTCCAGCTGTGATAAGAGGCTGAGAAGATCTCTACATGCAACCGCCATATAAAGTGTGACATCATCTGCAAAGAAGCTGGATTTAATTTCCTTGCTGCCTATGCAGATCCCCTGGAAGCTTTGGCCCTCATTTACAAACCGTGATAATGGTTCGATATCGAAATCGAATAGCAAAGGTGACAGGGGGCACCCTTGGCATGTACCCCTTCCCAGCCGTATCACATCTGACAGAAAGCCTGGTGTGCTCACTCTTGCCTTTGGGTTTTTGTGGAAAGAGCGCAAGAACGTCCTAAATGCCTCTCGCAGTCCCATCTTGTCTATCACGGTTTCCAGCCATGGCCAGCTGATGCTGTAAAAAGCTTTCTCCGTGTCCAACACGACCATGGCTGGGGCCCCCTCCGTTTTGCCCTCCCTCAACCTAACACCTCCAAAACCATCATATACTGCGTATGTTTCGACTGCCGACCTTCCCTTGACAAAGCCCGCTTGCTCCCAGTTTACCAAGTCTGGAAGAAGAAGTGCCAGCCGTCTGCCATGATTTTAGCCATGATCTTAAGATCTTGGTTTATTAACGAAATAGGCCTAAAGCTGGCTGGGTCGTCTGACGCTTTGTCTTCCTTGGGGAGAAGCTTTATGTAGGCAGTGTTCATGTGGTTTGGAATTTCTTGTCCTGATAGGAATCCGTTATATAGTCCATGTAGGTGGAGTAGTATCTGGTCTTTCAGGATCTTATAAAAAACAGCCCCATAGCCATCTGGACCCGATGCTTTAAGTATATTCAGGTTGGCTATTACCCTCGCTATCTCCTCTTTTGTTATTTCTCCATTCAGACTGCTCAGGCCTTCCTCTGTGACTGTCGGGAGTGTCACTGTCTGTAACCATCTCTCACACGCCTGTTTGTCTGATGGACTGGCTCTGTACAAAGTAGCGTAATATTTTCCCAGAATGTCATTTATATCTCTGGGGTTGATCGTCAACTAATTATCTGCTGTTTTGAGTGCGGTTGTGTGTTGTGCCTCATTTACCCCTCGCTAAGTTAGTTAATAGGTGACCCACCTTATCCCTATATTTTTATAGTTCCCATATCGCAGGGATTTCCCAAAGAGCTCTCTCTTTTTGGCCCTGGTGTCAAATTCTCTTTTGGCCTCCAGCCGCAGTTGTTTCATTCATGGGGTAGGCTGAGTCAAGTAATCTGTGTGCGTCCACCTGACTGTTTGGGTTGTCCGTGTATAATGGGCATTTGTCATCTTCTTCATCTTGCTGGTGTTGGCAATGATCTTACCCCTGAGGACCAACCTTGGCCATCTCCCAAAACACCGTAGGGTTGTCCTCCCCTTCCCTATTGGTCTCATGAAAAACCGTCCACCATTCCCTTAGTAGTTTGGCAAACTCCTTGTCCCGCTATAGGAAGTAGGGGAACCTCCACAGGATGTCCGTACCCCGTGGATCAGTGAACCCTCTTAGTCACTGCCGATGTAGAGTTGTTGTATACTAGTATACAGCACGAGGGTGGCTTGGAGGCGGTCTGCTTTTTCCTTGTGATGAGCAACAGGGACACAAGGCTGTGTGAGTTAGTACTAGAGCTGCTCCTCTATGTGCTCACTCATAACTTTTTTGTTTTTAATGACTGTTACTATTTACAGGTACACGGCACTGCCATGGGGGGAGCGTATGCGCCCTCCTATGCCAATCTGTTCCTGGGGTACTGGGTAAGGGAAATCTTTGGTGGGGGAACATGCGGGCATCCCACCATGTGCAGTGCTGGTACAGATAGATAGATGATGTTTTGTTTTATGGCGCAGTACAATGGAGCAGCTCTCTATGCTTATGAGGTTATGAGCCAGTTGAACAGCAATGATAAGAACATTAAACTAACCTCTGTATATAACAATGAAAAAATTGACATTTTGGATGTCACTCTAGGGGTGGATTCCAGTCGAGCCCTCAAGACTGACGTCTACCTAAAACTAACAGCTGTCAACTCCCTATTATATGCATCTTCGTCACACAGTCATTCTACCAAAGCTATCCCTGTTGGCGAATTCCTCAGGATGAGGTGGATCTGCTCTACCCAGGCCTCTTGACTCAATCAAGAGATTTGAGGACTAGATTCGAGCAAAGGGGCTACAGTAAGAGATCCATCAAAAAGAGCTTCAAAAGGGCTAATAAAACTCCTTGCATACAATTATTAAATTCCATTGGTAATAGAACCAATGGGAAAAGAGGGAGACGGTCTTTTTTATATCAACATACAATCAAGAGTGGAACACATGAGGTCGCTTCTGGCCAAATATGATGGGAGATTATTAAATCAGAGCCCACGTTGAGAGATTGCCTCCCTGGATCACCATCTATGACATCCAGACATGCCAAGAACTTGTTGGACCTGTTGGTACACAGTCACTATGCACCAAAGGTCTCCAATCCTTTTGGCTCAAGAGGTCCCAGAAAAGGGTGTTTCCCTTGTGGCCATTGTGTAGCATGTACCAATATAGCCCAGCGGGGGTCCCACTTCGAAATATTGGATGGCTCTAGACATTTTGAGATCAGAGACTATATCTCTTGTGGAACAACGTACGTCATCTATTCTGCCAGGTGTAGCTGCCCTCGGGTCTATGTTGGTCTTAAGTGTCGCGAATTAAGGATCAGAACGTGGGAGATTGTCCATGAGATCTGTGTGGTGGCAAATGTGGTACTTTGAAAACGTTGCCAAGGCACTTCAGGGAATCTCACAAGCCTAACCCGGGATCTCTGAGAGTCTTGGGGATTGATGCCATACATGGAGGCATCAGAGGGGGCAAACTCAAAAAGACTCTTGTTCAGCAAGAAGCTAAGTTGATTATAACCATTGGCAGCTTAGCTCTCAATGGCTTAAATCAAAATATTAGTTACTCCCCATTCTTGTAAATAAAGCAATTTCCTATTTTAATCTTCACATTTTGTATATTTTACTTAGAGTCCTTTTTCCCGTGTTTTCTGGTCCAAACTTTCTGCCATTCGGAAAAGATACTCCGGTCCTTCACACGGCAATACCTTCTAAAGATGTCTCCTGGACTCAAGAATTGTTGCTTAACATAATATATATACCTTTTTATTGTGAGCATTTTTACATACATTTTAGGGATGGGCGAATTACTCGCTACTATTCGGGACTCGCCCGAATAGTAGCAGACTCAGCGGACTCGCTACTCGCCGAGTTTCCTTAGGAATTACTCGGGGGTAGCGAGTCCCTGTACTTTTGTAGTGTATCTATACAGCTACACTACAAAAGTACCCTAAAAGTTAATCTAAGGGGTTAAAAACAATAAACATTAATACTCACCTCCTGTACTCCTGTACCTTATGAACCGGGACCGGTACCGAAGACCTCCGGCTGTTACAGGACCTCCGAGACCACCGGGAGAAGATGGGGAAAAGGACCTTGCAGTTCAGCCAATCAGCATGCGGCTAGCGGTCACATAGGTTGTGACGCGGCTGCACTGCGGCCACATGACAAACCCATGTGACCGCTAGCCGCATGCTGATTGGCTGAACTGCAAGGTCCTTTTCCCCATCTTCTCCCGGTGGTCTCGGAGGTCCTGTAACAGCCGGAGGTCTTCGGTACCGGTCCCGGTACATAAGGTACAGGAGTACAGGAGGTGAGTATTAATGTTTATTGTTTTTAACCCCTTAGATTAACTTTTAGGGTACTTTTGTAGTGTATCTGTATAAATACACTGCAAAAGTACAGGTTACTGTTCGGACTCGCTGGACTCGCAACGAGTACCGAGTCTCGGACCCGGACTCGTTAGAGTCCAGTGATTACGAGTATTTCACGATTCGCCCATCCCTAATACATTTACCTGGGACTTTGTCTCTTTTGCTTCTTTGGAGGAGAAATTTGATTGTATTTTTGGATCTGCACATTTGGCAATTTTTGACATACCAGTAAGAATTTATTGTGGATATTTAGAGAATCTCTGTATTTACTAATTAGAATATTCTCTTATTCCTTTCCCATTCTGGTTTTTATTGCTTATACACTGCTATCCTCTTTGATCTTTTCCCTTTTTTCTCTCTTCCCCTTTAATAACTTCTCTTCATTTGTGTCTATGCTTCCAATTGACATTGTAGCTTATGCACCTTGTATTGGCAGCTCCTTACCACAGTGTGTGCGAGCTCTGTGACCATGGTCATGTGTCCCACATCACATGGAGCACGCACCACGATGTGGAGACACCTCCAGGAAGTGCTGACGCCGTTCTGATGTCAGCGCTCATCCAGACACGTGATCGGATTATGTGACCACCAGAATTTTACAATCCCGGCGGTCAGCGTGTGAGAGGCACCCTGGTAAAAGCCAGGCAGACCCACAAAATGTTGGGCCCAGTTACTTTCCGTACCCCTGAATCTGCACAGTACTAGGTGAGCGTGATACAAATAGGGATCTTTCCCTTTACATCCTAATCTACAGTTGCCAGGCCCTTCTGTTTGTATTTAATAGACTTCTACATCTGCTCTTTAGATCTGGGTCTTTTTTAAGTGTTTCTAAAATTGGATGTATCTGCTAATAGTTCCTTAAATACTGGCTATTGTTTTTTGGGGAATTCTCCCTATGTATGTGCAGCATGGGCACTTTATCAGGGCCACATGCTACCTAAACTAATTATACATGTGTCCCACCATGTGCAACAAGCAGTGCCGGGACAAGGCATTTTGGTGCCCTAGACAGGTAAGGCAAACGGCCTCCCCCCCACCCCCCCGAAATATGTCTAGGAATAAAAATGTCAACATACATGAAGTTGCAACATTGTAGGATCAACGGTGTTTATTCCCTCTTCGTGTGGTCTTACATGGTGCGGGTGGGAGGATGGGGGGTTCTCAAAGGTGATGGCCGTTTCACGCCGCAAGTGGCGCTTCAACAGGCATATAGTCCACCATATGCCTGTTGACTATATGCCTGTTGAAGCGCCACCCCACGAAGAGTGAATAAACACTGCTGATTGTGTGTTGCAACTTCTTTTCTATAACGCTAAACACAATAGCTGTATATACAATAGAGAATACAGAATAGAGACAGCTGCTACCTGTATACACAATAGAGATGGCTGCGGACAGTATACACAATGGAGACTGCTGCTGGCTATACATACAATAGAGAATACACAATAGAAACTGCTGCTGGCCATACACAATAGAGAATACACAATAGAGACTACTGCTGGCCGTACGCAATAGAGATGGCTGCCAGCCATATAGACAACATCCCAACAGCTTCCCTCCATTCTGACAGCCTCCCTCCATCCTGATAGTCTCCCTTCATCCTTCCTCCATTCTGACAGCCTCCTTCCTTCCTTCCTCCATCCTGACAGCCTCACTTCATCCTTCCTCCATCCCGACAGCCTCACTTCATCCTTCCTCCATCCCGACAGCCTCACTTCATCCATCCTCCATCCTAACAGCCTCACTTCATCCTTCCTCCATCCTGACAGCCTCCCTACATCCTTCATCCATCGCAATAGCCTCCCTCCTTCCCATCAACATCCCTCCATCCTAACAGCCTCCCTCCATACTTCCTCCATCCCAACAGCGGTCCTCCATCCTGACAGCCTCCCTCTATCCCAATAGCCTATTCCATCCTGACAGCCTCTCTCCATCCTTCCTCCATACCAACAGCCTCCCTCCATCCTGACTGCATCCCTCCATCCTGACAGCCTCCCTGTCTCCCCACAGCCTCCCTGTCTCTATCCCCCACAGCCTCCTTGTCTCTATCCCCCACAGCCTCCTTGTCTCTATCCCCACAGCCTCCCTGTCTCTATCCCCACAGCCTCCTTCCCTATATATGGCCCCCTATTCTGTACATTGCCCCATCCCTACCCCGGACCCCAGCATAACTTACCATTGGGGGAGCTGTGGATGCGGAGCAGGGTTGCCGGAGCCCGGAGGGCACATCTGCAGGACTGGAGCTGCCTGCGGGGAGTAGCTGCAGGCCTGCGGCAGCTAGCGGTGGGCGCCGCCATGTTCTTTGTGGCCGGCGCCCACTAACAGTACAGCCGGTCGGTGGAAGTTGAGACTTCAACAAAATGGTCACGACTAATTGGAGACCGCGGCCATTGTGTAGAAGTCTCAACCTCTATTGACCAGCTGTACAGTTAGTGAGCGCCAGCCACAAAGAACATGGTGGCGCCCACCGCTCCCTGCCGCAGCTTCTCCCTGCAACTCCAGGGCCCGGCGGCGGTGATTAATGAGGGGGGGCCCCCATCAGGTCACCTGATAACTGCTCTCGGGGTCATGGGTCCAGACTCCGGTCAGGCGGGAATGCGCCCTGCACAAGATGGCGCCCTAGGCGATCGCCTAGTTTCGCCTAGCTGTCGTCCCGGCCCTGGCAACAAGATAAGGAGGTAGTGCAATAATCTTTTTCCTTTTGTGTATCATTCACCATCCTTAGGCTGGCTTCACACTACGGTTTTTGCCATCCTGCTCTGTTTGTTTTTAAAAAAAAACAGAACAGGATCGTTTTTAGCCTCGTATGTATCCCTATCGTGCCGGATTGTTCGTAAATGGCCATCCAATTTTATGAATTCAGTCCCGGATTCGTTTCTGTCCTATTTTTTCCTGGCCCCAAAATCAGAGACTGCTCTGTGAAAAGAACACACCAAACCAGACAGAAACACATCTGGGGTGATCCGGCATACATAGCATGGGAGTCTATGGGTGCTGGATCCGGGAAAAAATTGGATCATTTCCTGAATCCGGTTTTAGTGTACTGAGCATGCTCAGTACACTAAAACTGTTCTGTTCCCGTAATTTCACTTTAGCAGTGTATCTACATAGTAACATAGTTTTTAAGGTTGAAGGAAGACTTTAAGTCCATCTAGTTCAACCAATAGCCTAAAAAAAAAACAAGTGGAAAACCCTAAGCTCCACATTGGGGAAAAAAATTCCTTCCTGACTCCACATATGGCAATCAGACTACTTCCCTGGATCAACCCCTATCAAAGAATCTAGTATACATAACTGATAATATTATAGTTTTCAAGAAAGGTATCTAGTCCCTTCTTAAATGTTATTAGTGACTCACTCATTACAACATCATGTGGCAGAGTTCCACAGTCTCACTGCTCTTACAGTAAAGAATCCACGTGTGATTATGATTAAACCTTCTTTCCTCCAGACGTAAAGGATGCCCCCTTGTCCCCGTCTCAGACCTAAGAGTTAAAAGATCATTAAAAAGGTCTCTGCACTGTCCCCTCATATATTTATACATTATTATAAGATCACCCCATAGCCTTTAGTTTTTCCAAATGTAATAACCCCAAGTTTAATAACTTGTCTTGGTATTGCAGACCCCTCAGTCCTCTAATAACCTTGGTCTCTCTTCTCTGCATCTGCTCTAGTTCAGCTATGTCTTTCTTATACACCGCAGACCAAAATTGTACACAGTATTCTAAGTGTGGTCGCACTAGTGACTTGTATAGAGGTAAAATTATGTTCTCCTCATGAGCATCTGTGCCTCTTTAATACATCCCATTATTTTATTTGCCTTTGCAGCAGCTGCCTGACACTGGCCACTAAATGTGAGTTTGTCATCTACCCATACAACCAGGTCTTTTTCAGTAACAGTTTTGCCCAGTATTTTACAATAAAGCACATAATTATACCTTTTATTTATTCTGCCCAAGTGCATGACCTTACATTTATCCCCATTAAAGCTCATTTGCCATTTGTCAGCAGAAGCTTCTAGTTTACATAAATCCTCCTGTAATATAAAATTGTTCCTCCTCTGTATTGATTACCCTGCAGAGTTTAGTGTCATCTGCAAATATTGAGTTCTACTCTGCATGCCCCCTACAAGGTCATTAATAAATATATTAAAAAGAAGTGGGCGCAATACTGACCCCTGTGGTACCCCACTGTTAACTGTGACCCATTCTGAGTGTGATCCATTAATAACTACCCTTTGTTTCCTATCACTAAGCCAGTTCTTAACCCACTTACACATATTTTCCCCTATACCCATTGCTCTCATTTTATGTATCAACCTTTTGTGTGGCACTGTATCAAAAGCTTTTAAAAAAATTCCATATACACCACGTCCACTGCATTTCTTTGGTCCAGTCCACAACATACCTCTCCATAGAAGCTTATCAGGTTAGTTTGACAGGAACGGTCCCTCATAAACCCATGTTGATATTGGGTCATGAAGTTATTTTTCTTCAGATACTCCAGTATAGCATCTCTTACCCTCTAGAATTTTACCCACAGTAGAGGTTAAGCTTACTGGCCTATAATTTCCAAGTTCAGTTTTTGTCCCCTTCTTGAATATTGGCACCACATTTGCCATACGCCAGTCCTGTGGTACAGACCCTGTTATTATGGAATCTGTAAATATTAAAAATAATGGTCTATCTATGACAGTACTTAATTCCTGCAGCACTCTAGGGTGTATCCCATTCGGGCCCGGGGATTTGTCAATTTTAGTGATTTTTAGGCGGTGCCGTACTTCCTCCTGGGTTAAGCAGGTGACATTTAACCTCCCTGGCGGTATGATTATGTCAGGAATTTTGTACTAAAAGCGGTATCATTTTATTGGGAAGAAATTACTTTTATGGGCAGAAATTTTATACTTTAAATTTAATATTTTAAATGGGTTTCCTCACACCCCCAAACCATGTGGCTCCTACAGCGGCCTGACATGTGCCAGAGATAAAGAAGCCAGGCTGATCACTGAGCACAGGGGGTGAGAGGACCATGATGTGGGAGATAACAGAGATCTGGAGTATATGTACCTACTCCTGCCATGTTACAGCACAAGGGGGAGAGATCCTCCAGGATCCAGGGAAGTCAGCACAACTCCAAGGGGGAAATGAAGCGATCATAAGAGCAGCAGCCTGGCCACAGGATGGGTATGGAGCATGCCATGCACAGGGCACGATGCACACACAAGGAGAAGATGCACTCACATTGTCTCCACAGCTCTTGTAACAAAGCCAGGATGATGGAATCAGTGAGTGGGAGACGGGGAGGGAGGGGCTCCGCTCTTCTGGGGTCTCTGGCAGATGGGCACAAAGGCTTCCAGGTGCCAGATCGGGGGACGGATCGGAGGCTGTTGCTGGAAATAGTGCTGATGAAGCCCCGTTAGACTCCAGCTACTACAGGCACACACCGATCAGGCCGCAGGGCAGAGGCGGGCGTCAGCTGGGCACCGCTCCATGGAGGGCACTGGAGACCGCCAGGTGACAGACACAAGGGATACACACGGACACTCACCCTCCTGCCTGCTCCCTCTGTAGCGTCTCCCCAGTTTCCGCTGCTGTTACCACCCCCTTCTTCCCCCCAGTTCCTCGCAATGAGCTGCGGCACTGCCTGCTGGTAATCCCGAGCGTGACTCGGGGTTACCGCTTCTGGCAGTGAACGTTAACCCCGAGTTACACTCGGGAATACCGCTAGGCAGGTTAATGGAGAATTTTTGTTATCACTGATCATGTTGTCTGTCATGGGATTTTCTTGTGTAAATACTGTTGAGGAAAAAGCCAGTATGCTAAATGACTTTTTTTCATTTTCATCCACCATTTCACCCAGACTATTTTGAAGGGGGCCAACACAATCATTTTTTAGTTTCTTAATAATTATGTAGTTAAAAAATATTTTGGGACTTTTTTTGCTTTCTCTGGCAATGAGTCTCTCTGTCTCAATCTTTGCTGCCTTGAGTTGCTTTTTACAAATGTTATTTAATTTTCTGTATTTATTTAATGCTTCATCACTACCTACTTGCTTTAATTCCCTAAATACTTTCTTTTTGTCACTTATTGCGCACCTTACATCTTTATTTAACCATAGTGGTTTCCTCCTATTTCTAGCATGTTTATTCCCATAGGTCATATATTGTGCACAGGTCCTATTCAGGATGCTAATAAACGTCTCCCATTTGCTTTGTGTACCTTTATGTCTCAGGACATCGTCCCAGTTTATTGCACTAAGGTCATCTCTCAACCGTTGGAAATCTGTCTTCCTGAAGTTTGTGTCCTTGTTGCCCCTCTACTACACATCTTATTAAAGGATACTTGAAAACTTATTATTTTGTGATCACTATTACCCAAGTGACCTCCAACCCATATATTTGATACGTGGTCCGGCCTGTTGGTTAATATTAGGTCTAACAGTGCCCCCTTTTTTGTTGAGTCCTGAACCAGTTGTGAAAGGTAATTGTCTCCCATAATTGTCAAAAACCTATTACCTTTGTTAGAACTGAAGGTTTTTGTTCCCCAATGTATTTCAGGGTAGTTGAAGTCCCCCATAATGACTTCTCCCTGAGTCGCTGCTTCATCTATTTGCTTTATGAAGATATTCTCCTCCACTTCCATTATTGTTGGAGACTTATAACAAACCCCTATCAGTAATTTATTATTTTTTCCCCCTCCCCTTATTCACCTACATTATCACGCAGTATGGGTTTTAAGGATGATTTTACATATAAACACACACCTCCCCCTAGTTTATTTGTACGGTCATTTCTGAACAGACTATAGCCCTGTAAATTAACAGCCCAGTCATGGCTCTAGTCCAGACATGTCTCAGATATCCCCACCAAGTCATAATTATTTTACAACAAAATTAATTCTAATTCCTATTTTGTTGGCGAGGCTTCTGGCATTAGTGTACATGCACTTTATGCATCTTTCTTTACCTCTATTTCTTCTTACTATATTGACTATTCTAACCCCCACCCCCAATGCCCCCCCCCCCCCAATTTCATTACTTGTGCCAAGGTTACTATTTACACTATCTTCCCCTCCTGTACAATGAATACCCTCTACCCCTTAATCCCTAGTTTAAACACTCCTCCAACCTTCTAGCCATTTTCTCCCCCAGCACAGCTGCACCATCCCCATTGAGGTGCAGCCCGTCCCTAGCATAGAACCTGTAGCCAACAGAGAAGTCGGCACAGTTCTCCAGGAACCCAAATCCCTCCTTCCTACACCAATTCCTGAGCCACTTATTTATCTCCCTAATCTCTCATTGCCTATCTGGTGTGGCACGTGGTACAGGCAATATTTCAGAGAATACTACCTTGGAGGTCCTTGCCTTAAGCTTGCAGCCTAATTCCCTGAAATCATCTTTAAGGACCTTCCACCTACCTCTAACTTCTTCATTTGTGCCAATGTGCACCATGTCCGCTGGGTCCTCACTAGCCCCTCCCAGTAATCTGTCAACCCGATCAGCTATGTGTCAGACCCGAGCGCCAGGTAGACAGGACAATATGTCACAAAGACAGGGATCGTCGAACAGTGTGCTATCTGTTCCCCTAATAATTGAATGCCCCACTACCAGCACCTGTCCTGCTCTCCTGTTTTTCCCCTTACTGGAGCTGACACTCCTCTGGCTTTCAGAGGACATGCCTTGCTGCAGCAGTGCTATCGCTGAACTGACACCCCCCTCATCTGCCAACTTAGCAAATTTATTGGGGTGTGCCAGATCAGGACTAGCCTCCCTGGTACTCTTCCCTCTACCCCGCCTTCTAACTGTCAGCCAGCTAGCTGCCTCACCGTCCTGCAGCTCCATGCTACCATCCTCCCCCACATCTATCCCAGTGAGCAGCTGCTCATTGAGCAGCAGACTCCTTTCCATATTGTCTATGGATCTCAGCGTTGCCAGTTGTTCATTTAAATCCAGTATCTGGGCTTCCAAATGCATACCATGCTCACATCTCACACAGCAGTATGCACCATCGACCAGCTGTTTAAGGATTACATACATGTGGCAAGATGTACACTGGATGGCATTGTCAATTATGGAGCTCATTTCCTAATGGGGATTGCACCAGACAGAAATGATAAGTAAAAAGAAATGTAAAGTATTAATAAAATACAACCAGCAATTAAGTACTTCCTTCCTTCCACACTCCCTAAATCCAAAGTCACTGAATCACAAGTCACACACTTACTTCCGTTTGCACTTACGCTCCGGTCACACTCAGCCTGTCACACTCGCTAAGGAAGAAGATTTAAAGAGGGATTTTTTCCCCTCAGCAGAAAACCAACCTACAGCTCAATGCACTTCCAAAAGCTGCTAAAGTGAAATTAAATAAAGGAATATTTAAAAATAAAAAATAAATTCTCACCTGTCCGCCGGGTGTCAAGCGATGCATTCACCTCCGATAGCTACAGGACCTTAATCAGCTGATTGCGAAGGGGCTGGGCAACTCGATCAGCTGATAGGTCACATAATTGCATCAGCGCGGTTTAAATCAATATGAATATTATTTCAGTCCTCCACCCAGCATCATTGCAGTCACTCCCAATAGCATAAATACCATATATATATATATATATATATATATATGTCAATGATCATTTTCATGTGTGCTGACATGTAATTTTCAACGGATTCTGATTTTAGTGTCCATTTTTTCACCCATGTGTCATCTGTTTTTCTCATATGCACAAAAAAAACTGATAGAGGTTTTGCAGGGTTTTCCTCGCAGCCAGCAGTGTGCTGTCTGACTATCAACGACCAACACATTTGACTGGATATGTTTGGTCCACAAATCTGACCAGAGTTGTACATATCTTGTGATGTGTTTTATGTTGACCATTAATATATGTTCATGTGAATTGTCAGATAGAATGCCATGTATCAGTGTGCTATCACTGACATATGACAAAAAGAGTCAGTGAATGAAGCCTAAAGAGTATCGAGGTAACCATGAGCTACACTAAGTTAGTGCATCTATAAAGGCCACTTCACACGCTACGATATTGTTGAACGATATCATTAGCTATGTCACGTGACCGCGATAGTTTCGACATCATTAGTGCGTTGTCACACGCAAGGATATCATCAACTCTGTGAAATTTGGCAACGCGCCAGCTACTTGGAGAAGAACGAGTGAACCATGTTACAAAGCGGCAGGAATAGGAGAAATATGAACGACATCGTTCAAAAAGGTTTCACACTGAACGATGCTGCTTGTTCAGAGAACGTTAATTGGACGATGAACGATAGATTTGAGGTCAGGATCTCAAATTTTTGATGAACGATCCAACGATTTATCGTTTCAAGATCGTTTGTTTACACACAACGACGAACAAACGATATCGTTTGAACGATCACAAATCCGTGACGTTTCAACGATATCGTTAACAAGATCCTAGCGTATGAAGTGGCCTTAAGGTAACATAATGAACTAAAATCTACTTATAGGTGTCTGTCAAGCTTCTGACATCCAATTGGGCAGCAATAGTATAAATAGTACTGTGAAATTGATTAAGAAGAAAAAAGAGAATTTTGTTTACGTACCGTAAATTCTTTTTTCTTTAATCATCAATGGGAGACCCAGACAATGGGGTTTAGGGCACTGCCCTCCGGAGGTCACACTAGGTACTACAAGTTTGTAGACACCGCCTCCTCCGCTTATAAACCCCTACCGCAGGGAACATCCTCAGTTTGGTCCATAAGCTGCGAGGAGGAAATAAACCACACCCGAAACATCGGGAAGAATGCCGTGCACAGACGGTTCAACAACCCGGCAAACACTGTCCCAACAGGGAACAGATCAACTGCAAAACATGCAACGGAACAACTGGGTGGGTGCTGGGTCTCCCATTGATGATTAAAGAAAAAAGAATTTACGGTACGTAAACAAAATTCTCTTTTTTCTGGTCATCATAATGGGAGACCCAGACAATGGGGATGTCCTAAAGCAATACCCCAGGGCGGGAAGAGTTCCTCAACAAGACGGGTAACACATGGTTCCCTTTAAAGGTGGGCAACCGCCGCCTGGAGAACCCGCCTGCCCAAGCTTGCATCCGCAGAGGCATGGGCATGCACCATATAGTGCTTAGAGAAAGTGTGCAGGCTGGACCAAGTGGCCGCCTGACACACCTGTAGAGCAGACGCTCGATGTCGCAAGGCCCAGGAAGCACCTACAGCTCTGGTAGAGTGAGCCTTCAATCCCACCGGGAGAGGCAAACCAGAAGACCGGTAAGCCTCTTGAATGGAAGCCTTAATCCATCTGGCCAAGGTTGACTTTGATGCCGCGGACCCCTTACAGCGACCTGTCGTAAGAACAAATAAGGAATCCGAACTCCTGAAGGAGGCGGTCCTGGACACATAAATGCATACAGCTCTCACGAGATCCAGAGTATGGAGGTCGCGCTCCACCTGATGAACGGGAGCGGGGCAAAATGATGGGAGAACAATCTCCTGGTTCAGGTGAAAAGTTGATACCACCTTCGGCAAGAATTCTGGCCGTGGGCGCAACACCACCTTGTCTTGGTGAACCACCAGAAAGGGTGACTTGCACGATAGTGCAGCCAATTCTGAGACCCTCCTCAGAGACGTAATCGCCACCAGAAAGGCCACTTTCTGGGACAGACGAGATAGAGAGACATCTCTCAGTGGCTCAAACGGCGGTTTCTGTAATGCCGCCAGGACCATGTTAAGGTCCCAAGGGTCCAGAGGTCTCTTGTAGGGCGGAACCATCCGCGACACCCCCTGCAGAAATTGACGGACCTTCGGGAGGAGCGCCAATCGCCTGTCAAACAGCACTGACAATGCTGATACTTGACCTTTCAAAGAGCCAAGGGATAATCCCAACTCCAAACCCGACTGTAGAAAAGCCAACAACGTCGGGATGGACAAGGGCCACGGAGACCGTCCACCAGAGGCACACCAGGTAAAAAAGATCTTCCACGTCCTGTGGTACATCTTCCTGGAAACGGGCTTCCTAGCCCGATTCATAGTGGCAACCACTGTAGGGGAGAAACCCCTAGATGTCAGCAGCCAGGCCTCAAGAGCCATGCAGTCAATCTGAGGGCCCTGGAATTGAGGTGGAAGAATGGGCCTTGCGCGAGTAGATCTGCGCGTTCTGGAAGAGCCCACCTGTGTCCGCCTGACATTTGCCACAGGTCCGGGTACCAGGACCTCCTGGGCCAATCTGGAGCCACTAGAATGGCTACCCTGCACTCCGACCTGATCTTCCACAGCACCCTGGGAATCAGAGCTAGAGGAGGGAACACATACGGCAGATGGAATCTGGACCAAGTCAAGATCAGAGCGTCCGCTCCCAGAGACTGGGGATCCCATGACCTCGCCATGTATTGCGGCACCTGATGATTCAGCCGTGAGGCCATCAGATCCACGTCCGGCGTGCCCCATCTGCTGCAGATTTCTCTGAAGACGTCCGGATGAAGAGACCACTCTCCGGCGTCCATCCCCTGCCGGCTCAGATAGTCGGCCTCCCAGTTTTCGACCCCTGGGATGTGAACTGCGGAGATCAGGCAGTTGTTGTTCTCCGCCCAGGATAGGATGCGGTGAACTTCGGCCAGAGCCTCTGCGCTCCTGGTTCCTCGTTGATGATTTATATAAGCGACGGCCGTCGCATTGTCGGACTGAACCCGAATGGGTTGTCCTGAGAGGAATCTCTGAAACGCCAGGAGCGCCAGATAGACTGCCTTGATCTCCAGCACGTTGATCTGCAACGCCGACTCCGACTGAGTCCAGAGGCCTTGGGCCCTGTGGTGTAAGAACACCGCCCCCCAGCCCTTCAGACTGGCGTCGGTGGTCACCACTAACCATGACGGTTTGATGAAGGACCGGCCCCGAGACAAGTGGTGTGGCTGTAGCCACCACTGCAGGGAATCTCTGGTCGGTTGGGAAAGGGTCACCAGCCGATTCAGGGAGATCGTCCTTTTGTCCCACCTGCGGAGAATCTCCAGCTGGAGAGGACGGAGGCGAAATTGTGCGAAAGGCACCGCCTCGATTGCCGCCACCATGCGCCCCACCAGCTTCATCAACCCCCGTAGGGATGATTGTGGTGACAGGAGGACTGCTTGCACTCCTGATTGGATCGCCATCTGTTTGACTCGTGGCAGAGACACCAGGGCTGAGGCTGTGTTGAAGTCCATGCCCAAATATGTCAAAGACTGGGTCGGAACTAGCGTTGACTTCTGAATGTTGAGGAGCCAACCGAACTGTTCCAGAGACCGCATGGTCACATCCAGGCTCACTTGACAAAGGTGTTCCGATGGCGCCTTGACCAGCAGGTCGTCTAAATAGGGAATGACGGCATGTCCCTGTCCGTGCAGGAGAGCCATCATGGAGGCCATCACTTTTGTGAACACCCTCGGTGCCGAGGCCAACCCGAACGGCAGCGCTACAAATTGGAAGTGTTCTTCCCCCACTGCGAATCTCAACCAGCGCTGATGAGCCGGTGCAATGGGCACGTGAAGGTAAGCGTCTCTGATATCTATGGACGCTAGGAAGTCCCCCTGTGACACAGCTGCGATCACGGAGCGCAGTGATTCCATACGGAACTTCCGAACCAACACGTGATGGTTGAACAACTTCAGGTCCAGAACCGGGCGGAAGGATCCGTCCTTCTTTGGGACGATAAAGAGGTTGGAGTAAAAACCCCTGAACCTCTCCCCGGAAGGCACCGGGACCACCACTCCGTCTCTGCGGAGTCCCTCCAACACCAAAGAAAAGGCCTGAGCTTTTTCTGGGGAGGGGACCGACCGATGGAATCGGGATATCGGTTTTGACGTCAGCTCTATCCTGTAACCTCGCGAGACCACGTCTCGAACCCACTGATCTGGAACGTGAAGTAGCCACTCGTCCTGAAAGCGAGACAAGCGGCCCCCCACCTGTGGGGAGGCAGGAAGAGAGAGCGAGTCATGTAGAGGCGGGTTTGGGGGTGGCAGCTGCTGCCCCCGCCGGCTTCTTTGGACGACTCTTAGAGCGCCACTGAGAAGCGGGCTTGCCCCCTCGGTCCGTGCGAGCGGACGGTGCTGATGACTGTGAGCTGGACCGAAAGGACCACTGTTTTGGGTTCCTCTTAACGGTATACCGTGGCTTAGGTTTATTCTGCGGTATCTTAGACTCAGCAGAATCCTTAATCAGCTTGTCCAGCTCTGTGCCAAAAAGCCTGTCACCAGAGAACGGAAGATTCTGCAGAATCTTCTTAGATGTGGCATCTGAGTCCCAAAGACGCAGCCACAACAACCTGCGGATCGCTATAGCATTGGCCGAAGCCACAGCTGAGCGAGTGGCAGTTTCCAGAGTCGCCGTTCTGGCGTAGTCCGCATAGGCCCTCGCCCTCTCGGTAAGTGCCAGGACCTCTGGACTGGACCTTGCCAGGTCAGCGATACCATCCAAGCAGGTAGTGATCGCTTGTAAGGTCCAGACCGTGGCAAAGTTAGGGGCAAATGACGACCCCACAGCCTCATAGGAAGACTTGGCGAGTTGCTCGACCTGTCTATCAGTAGCATCCTTCAGTGAGGAGCTATCGGAGGCAGAGAAAAGGGAGCGTGCAGCAATCCTGGTCATGGAAGCATCCACCTTCGGGGACTGCGACCACTCCTGAAGCACCTCCTGGGGAAAGGGGAAGCGATTGTCCTTAGGTTTGCGGACATAGCGCCGCCCAGGATGTAACCTGGGTGCTCTAACCACCCTTCCAAAATTAGTATGGTCCATAAAGGAGCCACTTGGTCTAGCCTCCGGCCGTAGCCATTGATAGACCTCCTTCGGGTGCACCGTCACCTCCTCAGGGGGTGTCACGAGACGTAAGGTCTCGTTGATAGAGGACACCAGATCCTCCACCCCGTCTGGAGGTTCAGACACAGACACAGACCCGAAAGTTGAACCCCCATCATCGTCCTCACCATCAGAGGAACGCTCCTCCTCAGAGAGAGCCTGGAGCTCGGGTGACTCCTCACGACGAGCCCGCTTAAGGGGTCTCACAGCAGAAGAGGGAGACACCCGGGGGTAACTGGATGGAGTAGCTGGGCCTTCCAGCCTCCTATTAAGTGCCTCCAGGGATTGCGACATGGAGGACAACTGGGACAACAGAGATTCATTGATCTTATTCTGAGTCTCCCAGGGCCCTGGGATCACCCGAACCTCAGGGTACAGCACCGGAGCTGCTGTCTCAGCAGTGCCAGTCCGGGCTTCTGGGCGTCCGCAGTTATTGCAGGACCCCTCCACCAGTGTACCATTGCATGTAGTACAGGTAATGGTGGCATCCGCCGCCTTAGCAGCATGCTTCCTAACTGAGGACATAGTCACAGTAGGGGATGTATAAGCCAAGTCGTACAGACAAACAGACCGGGAGTCCCGGTGGCTTACCGACCGCTGTAAAGCGGTGGGAGGAAGCGGTGTGTGTGTGTGAGACCTCCGCGAGTTCCGGTCTCCCTCTGAAGTGCAGACACGTGCTGCCGTAGATCCCAGCCGGGAAGTGAGGGAGAAGATGGCCGCCGCCAGTAAAGTCGTGGGCGGCACCGGGAACACGCGGGAAGCACATACACACGCCCCCCGGTGACGTCACCGCAAGGGCTGCCTCCTCTCCTCCAGGCAGCCTCATCATGGAGGTGCTGGAGCCCGCAGCGCGGGAAACAGTGTAAAACACAGTACACACACTCAGACTGCAATTACATCCCAAGATCAGCAGTCTACGGCCTCAGCCCCTGTGACACACAGGGCGGTTAGCCAGGGTTACCCCAGCACAGGGTACACCTCCAGATCCGCGGACCCGAGGGTAACGCGCGGTCTGAGTGTCAGGACACATGAAGTGGCAGACACTACCCCCAGGCACACAGGAGACACAGAGTGCCTCAGTGCCGGTCCGGTCTGTAAGCACCATTTAGGGAGGCCTCGGACGGGGGTTCAGCCCAGTCCGGAGTGTAAGCACCATTTAGGGAGGCCTCGGACTGGGCTGGCTCCAGTCCGGTCTGTAAGCACCATTTAGGGAGGCCTCGGACGGAGCGGAGCTGTGCAAGGCTCCAATCTCCCACTCTCCAGAGCCCCCCAGAGAGGGATGGAAAGGAGCGCGACAGCGTACCGGGAGAACACAAAGTGTCCAGGCTCTAGGCCCTCCGGTACCTCCACCTGCGTGTGCCACAAGGGTGAGCGGGGAGGCTGTTGCAGGTCCCGATCAGGACCATATTACCTTGTCTTCAGACGCCATCACGTAAGTAGTGAGAATGCAGTGAAGTGCAAGCAAAGCGTGATCCTCCGAGCACACTAAGTTTAAAACTGAGGATGTTCCCTGCGGTAGGGGTTTATAAGCGGAGGAGGCGGTGTCTACAAACTTGTAGTACCTAGTGTGACCTCCGGAGGGCAGTGCCCTAAACCCCATTGTCTGGGTCTCCCATTATGATGACCAGAAAATATATATTTTGCGCTCACCATACTTGGGATTCCCATAATCATACAGCCATCCACAAGTACCACCTGGTGAAATTACTCCAGGGTGCTCAATTCCACTGGTGCTTATGCAGTTATCTTGCGAAACAGGAAGAGGGATAAACCGGCACTTCCAGATATAATAAAAAGTTCCTTGAAAAATTTGTATATATCTTTAAAAGGGTAACATATTTCTGATGCTGACATCTTCCAGATCACTGTGTCACAGAGCTGTGTATAACATAGTCATACTCGTAGAATAGATATGGACTACATTTTTCAAGGAACTTTTTACTATGAAAGTGATGTCTATTGTCAGAATCCTATTGGAATAATTTCATTATTTTATCCTTAAAGAGAAGCTATAATCTGAAAATGACCTATTACTTAAATGAGATTATTTTTAAAATATATTTTATTTATTTTAATTTCACAATGTAAAGAAAAAAATTATTGAAACCTTGAAAGCATTTACATTGGCCTCTGGGACTTTTGTAGACCTATACTTCTTGTTGTTTCGATAAATCACCATGTGCATTAGAAGCCATGAACAAACTTAGACCCTATCATTTGTATTGAAGCATCTAATGAGCCCAGGCAAAGGTCATTGAGAAGAAAAGGGAGCAGGGTGAGCTGAGACCGTCTATTGTGATTGGAGAATCCTGTGATATCAGCTGGGTACAAAAGACTTACCTCTCATTGTAGTCCCACTTCTAATGATCGGGAAATTGGTGAAAATATTTTCTGAAGGGACAGGAAGCATGAGTCTAAAATAGCCTCAGTCACCAGAGAAAATTGCTGGGTCCTTTTTGTTTTCTCGCTTTGCTTGTTTTCTTTTTAATAAAGATCATTATATTAAAAAAATTTTTTAAAAAACACTGCCAAAATTAACCCCTTCACCCTAAGCCTGCTTTCACCTTCCTGATCAGGCCAAATTTTACAATTCTGATGAGTGTCAATTTATAAGGTAATAACTCTGGAACACTTCAATATTTCCCAGGTTTCTGAGATTTTTTCATGACATATTGATGTGAGTGGTAAACTTTGGCAGATATGATTTTCGTTGATTTATGAAAATATTGAAAATTCTACAAAAGATTTGAAAATATTGCAATTTTCAAACTTTGATTTTTTATGCCCTCAAACCAGAGACTTATAATAGTTAATAAATAACAATTACCACATGTCTACTTTATATCAGCACCATTTTTAGAACATAGTTTTATTGTTAGGAAATTAGAATGGTTAAATGTTTATCAGCAATTTCTCATTTTTCCAACAAAATTTACAAATCCACTTTTTTAGGGACTACATCACAGTTGAAGTGAATTTGAAGGGCCTGTGTCACAGAAAATACCCCCAAGTGACACCATTTTAAAAAAATGCACCCCTCAAAGAACTCAAAACTATATTCAAGAAGTTTATTAACCCTTTAGGTGCTTCACAGGAATTAAAGCACTGTGTAAAAAAATAAAATTGCACATTTTTCTACAAAAACATTGCATTAGCCCCATTTTTTTCATTTGCACAAGGGTAATAGGAGAAAAATGGACCATACAATTTGCTGTGCAATTTCTCCTGGTACAGGGATACCCCATATAATTGGTGTCCAAGGCAGGGATTGGAACGGTAGGATCACTATTTCAATTTTGGAGCGCATATATTGCACACGTCTTGTTTGGAGAGACTCTGATGTGCCTAAACAGTGGAAACCTCCCACAAGTAACCCAATTATTTGGAACTAGACCCCTCAAGAACTTTAGATGTGTGGTGCTTCACAGAAGTTTATCATATTGAGGCGTGAAAATGAAAAAATTTAATTTCCCTCACAAATATTGCTTTAGCCCCAAATTTTTGCATTTTCCCAAGGGTGATATCATGCCTTGGGACTTAATCTGGTGACCTTGTTCTGCATGATCAGTTTCCTTACTTGCTGAGCCACAGCCTGATCAGGCCAAATGTTGATGCTCTATTTACGTTTACCCTTGCTTCCCTTCCTATGGTGTGTGGTTATCACTTGTTTTTATTGCTCGTTATCTCTAGTCCATCACATTCTGGGTACGGCTTTTTATACTCCACTATTACATCCACCTTCTCCTGGCTATAGTCATTCCTAAATGGATTCTGCTAAGCAGTACCTACTCTGCTTCAAGGGATGTCTGTTAGACAGAGACCAGTTTTATATTTGCATTGTGCTTTCTCACTTCTCTTGCCTGCACTATACTTATGTTTGTTGTTAGGCTGTAGGTTTATTATTATTTGTCGGTCTTCAGCTTGATCTCGAGCCATGGTGACTTGTTAGATAAACGCTCTGTAGGAAGATCAATCTTGCGCAAGCCCAGATAGGTCTACCAGGGTCTTCTCCACCATAAACATGACAGTATAAAGCCATTGGGTTGCTGGTCTTCCTCTTCGCCTTGTGCCTTTGATTCTTCCTACTATAATGTCCTCGTGATTTTTTTTTTTCCGTATGATGTGTCCAAAGTAGGCAAGTCATAGCTTGGTAATCCTTGATTCAAGTGACTTATTTGTCTTGATTTATTCCAAAATGGATGTTTGTTCTTTTGCCAGAATAAAACCAGTTTTGGTACTGTGTTAGCCATTTGAAAAAATGATGATTGCTCTCATTTGAAGAAACAAAATAATAATCTTGTAGTTGTGATACCTTTTAATGGCTAACAAAAATAAAATAAGTGATTTTACAAGGCAAGCTTTTGAGACTTCTCAGGTCCCTTCATCAGGCATGGTATGACAAAATATTTAAAGAAACACAAATAACTACATGCACAACTAGAGCAGACGCCAGTTGAAATCAATGGATATTTAAATAAATAAACACAGAGCCTGGAGAATATCGTTAATCAGCCAGGCTTAGTGATGTCAAAGTTTTCATGACCCTAATTTATATGTAAACCTGGTGTCTTTAGTGTCTCTGAAAAACATTCTTCAGATGTGATAATGAACCATAAATCTGTCAGATAGGTTTAGCCCTGTTTTGATACAGTCAAAAATTCTAATGAGCCTGGATTCACCGACCCGTCGATGTTTCCGTGATTTGAAATTACCTCTCAATTTTGCAACTTTCATATCCATTGAAAATAGCTTTAAAACGTCAGAAAGGATGGAGCGCCATATTGGAGTTCAGATTTTGCTGGAATGGTTTTAGGGTGCCATGTCACATTGGTAGAGCTCTTGACATGCCAGAAAAGCAGAAAGACCATAAATAAACCTATTTTACGAAGTACACGCCTCAGTGAATTTATCTAGAGGTGCAGTTAGCACACCAAGTGTGCGACAGTGCTTTAGACCACTGAGTGATAAAGAATACTTAATTTTTTTATATACTAAAATGTTATTTTAGTCCAACATTTTTAATTTTAAAAGGGCTAATAAGAAAAAAATGGACCATACAGTTTGCTGTGTAATTTTTCCTCAGTACAACAATACACTCCATGTAATTGGGAACTACTTTTGATCTACAGTGCAAAGTTAAGAAAGAAAGTAGCACCATATTGGACTTCAGAATATGCTGAAATGGTTTGCGGGTGCCTTGTTACATCAGCAGAGTCACTGAGGTGCCAGAACTGCAGAAATTCCCCACAAGTGACTCCATTTTAAAAACTGCATTTCTCAGTGAATTCATCTAGGGGTGCAGTAAGCTGAGCATATTGACACCTCAGCTGTCTAAAAAATTATATTATTGAGCAGATAAGAAAAAAAAATTGTGTTTTTGCCACTTAAATGGAGTTTTAACCCCAGATTTCCAATTTTTCAAAGGGTAATAGGTAAAAAGGCTATATTGGTTACACAATTTCTCCTGAACGTACCAATACCCCACACGTGACTGTCCAGGACTGTTTGGCCACATGGCAGGGCTCGGAATGAAAGGAATGCAATTTGGAGTGCCATTTGGCTTTAGGAGAACAGATTTCCTAGAATCATTGATTTTGAGGGAATTGTCTTCAGGTATCATGTCCCAATTGATAATCCTTTGATGTACCTAAACAATGGAATTCCCCCACAAGCAAACCCATTCTGGGAACTAGACCTCCCAAGGAATTTATCTAGGTGTGTGATGAACTCCTTGAATCCACAGGTGAAAAATAAAGTTAGATTTTTCCAGCAAAAATGTTGTTTTGGCACCAAATATTTTCAAAATTGGACCCCAAGATTTGTTGTGCAATTTCTCCTGAGTACACTGATACCCCATATGTGTTGGAAAACCACTGTTTGGGCACACGGCAGGGCTCAGGAGGGAAGGAGCACCATTTGATTTTTGAAGTACAGATTATCCTAAAATAGTTTGCAGACTCCATTTACAAAACCCATAAATGCCAGGGGGTTCCTCAAGAGACCACATTTTGCAAATTACACTCCTCTGGGAATTCATCTATGGGTGTGGTGACAATTTGTCTAGAAATACCCAGGGAATCAAACGCAGTGAATGTTGCAGAATAAAAAATTGCACAGAAGTACTTGTAGTGCCCAATGCATTCTAATTCCCCACTCATTGTGCCCAGCTCATGCTTCTAGAGACACACCCCAGTAACTAAGTGGGCTCTCCTCATGCCAAACATGTGGACGTTAACTGTAGTTTAGGCACATTGTGGTGTTCAGAATAAAGGGGGGCATTTGGATTTGGGACTGCAGACACTGCTGGATTTGTTTTTGGGGGAGCTATAACCCTTTTCCAGGACCTTTGTGCTACCTCTAACGTGGAATCCCCCAATATTTTCATTAACAAATGACCAACCTTAGGCTGGTTTCACACTGCAGTCAGATCAGGTCAGATCAGGTCAGGTTTTGTGTTCCAAAACCAGGAGAGGAACTTGCAGAGAAAAAGTATAATTGAAAGATTGACACCTGTTCTAGGTTTTGGAGTCACTCCTGGTTTTGGCACACAAAACCTGACCTGATCTGACCTGATCTGACCTGATCTGAGCGCAGTGTGAAACCAGCCTTAGTGAGCACTTGTTTTTTTATGGGTTGAATTGAAAGCTGAGTTCTTACATTAGGGTTTCCATCTACTGAACATGTTTGAAATATGTGATTCAAGTGAAACTCCCTGATGGATCCTTTCACTAATAAGACACAAGTTACTTCAGATTCTGTTTGGCCTCTGTTCAGCCATGTCCTTTTTTAAAATGTGCACAAAACCATGGCTGACCTCACTTTAGTGCACATCTAAAAGATGCACAAGAAGATGGACACCACTGGACCGCAGACCAGACACAAGTTTAAAGTGACTCCATCTGCCTTATTCCAGTGAATTTTCTATTGGGAATTTTGTCTGAATTACATTACTTTTAGATTTACAAGTAATCTCCAATTTAAATGCTCAGCATAGAGCTGATGATAAATGTGAGCCGAGCCTTACTGTGATATTTGGGAGGCAAAATAAACAAATCAACAGCAGTTGAAAAATTGGCTTTATTACTATTTTTTACATCATTCACCTTGCGGTATAGGTGATAAGATGGCTTAATTTCTCTGGTCAATACGAATACAGCGATACCAAATTTATATAGGTCTTTTAGGTTTGGCTACTATCACACTAAAACTGCATATTTACAAAACAGTTTTTTTGAATTATCGAATTTTGAAGGCTATAGTTTTTTTTTATTTTTCTGCTGACAGTCATGTGAGGGTTTTTGCCGGATGAGTCAGAGGTTTTATTGGTACCATTTCTGGCCACATAATATTTTTGATTGCTTTATATTCTGCTTTTAGTGAGGCAGAACCATGGAGAAACAGCAGTTCAGTATTTTTTTTTTTTACGCTATCCACCAAGTCGTAAAAGTGGTAAGTCAGCTTCATCCTTCTGGTCAGAATGAATACTGCGATGCGACATTAATATATATATTTTTTTTCGTTTTGCCACTTTTACACAATAAAAAGAATTTCATAGAAAAAATGGTTTTGCATTACTGTGTTCTGAGAGCTATAGTTTGTTTAATTTTTTTTGCTGACGGAGCTGTATGGTGGATTATTTTTCTGCTGGTCAAGATGATGTTTTCAGCAATACCACCTTTATTTACATTTTGACTTTTTGATCACATTTTATTCCACTGACAGTAATATAGACTGGTTTGTTCTGGACGTGGTATTACCAAATATATGTACTTTTTTGTTTGTTTTGTTCCATAAAAATACGTATATATTAGTATAATATATATTTTTTTTCATCCCCCATTTTCAGATTTAGTTGTTTATATTTTTAAAAACTTTTTCACTTTTGTACTTAGTTCCTATATGGAACATTACATTTTCATATTCTGATCGCTGGTGTAATGTATAGCAATGTTGTCATTTGACCTTGGGTTGCCATGGCAACGATCAGGCCCCTGGGATCATGTTGTGGGAGGCCCAATCGGGTGGGAGAGGGAGCACATTCTCTCTCCCAGCCCACTAAATGCTGTGATTGCTATTGATCACGGCATTTAGGTAATTAAACAGTAAAAGGCTGGGTGGGCACTAGCCCTAGCTTTGACAGCTGGAGTTTAGATATCATTTAAGCAGAGCTACCAGCGTCGATCATACGGGCACAGCTCCAGCACCCACATTATCGTAAGACATAAGTTTAATTAATTTTGTAGGAACCCCTTCATGACCATGACATAAACTTACATGAAATGTCATGATGGGGTTAAAACATACATGTAATATAAAAACCTGATTTAAACAATAGGTCATTTCTTGTGATATATTTCCCTTAAAGAGAACCTGTCACCCCCCTAGTGCTTTGCAAACTGCAGGCAGCACCTTCAGCAGCGTCTATGCTGCATTCTATGAAGGTGTCTATAATGTCTCTGCCCCCTGTACACTGACAGAAACATTTTATAATGTTTCCCGCCATGTATTTAAACGAGGACTTAGCGGGTCTGATGGGTCTAGTCCTTGTGTCCTGCGATTGCTGCTTCTCGGTCATCCCCGCCCCCTCTATGTGTCTGCCGCCTCCTCTTCTCTATTTGTCCCCCTCCTCTTCGGCTCCTGTGCATAATCATCTTAGTTCACGCAGGCGCACAGAGCTCAGCCGGAGTGCGGGAAACGCGGCTGTCATGATTGTGCCTGCGTGAAGTGTCACATAGAGCAAAACATAACAGCTCGGGCTCTGGTGCCTGCACTTCACGCAGGCGCAATGATGGCAGCCGGGCTCCCCTCACTCCGGCTTAGCTCTGTGCGCCTGCGTGAACTAAGATTATTATGCGCAGGCTCTGAAGAGGAGGGGGACAAACAAACAAGAGGAGGTGGGAGACACATAGAGGGGGCAGGGAGGACTGAGAAGCAGCAATCGTAGGAAACAAGGACCAGACCCATCGGACCCGCTAAGTCCTCATTTAAATACATGGGGGGAAACATTATAAAGTGTTTCTTGCAGTGATAGAGGGATAGAGGGATTATAGACACCTTCATAGAATGCAGCATAGACGCTGCTGAAGGTGCTACTTTCAGTTTCCAAAGTACTGGGGGGGTGACAGGTTCTCCTTAAAGGGAACCTGTTAGGCAATTCATGCTTACAAAAGTGTAGGCAGCATTAACTCCAGCCTGCCTGCATAATTGTGGCTAGGATGTTTTACTATGAAGATCTGCCCGGATACCACAGTCATACACACAAGAACAGAACCACTACAGGTCATTCACAGGTCTTTCCTTTGCATTGACATAGGGAAAAATGGGCAGAACATCTAAATAAATTTACTCCTTTGTGACTGTGTGCATATTGCACACTCTCAAGATTCAGCAGTCTCCAGTCACACAGTGACTGCAAACATTTCTTCTGAAACCAGAAAAATTCTTTAAAAGCACCAATTTTAGCCTGTTAATGAGCGTCAATCTACTCCATACAAGGTCAAGCAGTACTTGCTTACTGGCTCATTCACACAGGACAATAAAAATTGTATGGGAGAGAATTAATATTTTGTCCTCAAACATTCATGTAGGCCGCATATCAACATTAGTGTTCTTGCGAGTGCATTTGTGACAAATACTGGCTTATGTATAAGGGTCTTAATTATATAAAGGAGCATTATGGCTTGTCTTTCAATTACTCCATCTGTTAACAATCATGATAATGTGTGTAATGACTGTATTAACATACTTATTGATTGCCATCTTTACATTTCCAAAGGCGCTCCAGTCCTTTCTGGGTTCACCTGACCAGCTTATACAGCATCTTTTGTGTGGTGCAGAGGTCACTTTCTTAGTGCAATTCTATATGACTGACAACAAGGTATAGATATTATTCTACATTGTCAAAATCTATATTTAATTTACATTAAAAACATCTTACTCAAGGGCTTTAAATTGAAAGCACGCTTGTTCTTTCAGCTTTTGTTATATATAAGAAATACTTGAACACTGTTAGATTCAGCATCACCTGCACCTTAAAACAATAAGACGTTAATGACCAATGTTAAATACATAAGGTTTTGAGGTGAATTAATGTTGAGGCTCTGGACAATACAGTTGTTAAATTAAAAAAAGAAAAAAATATCAGTTCATTGTAACACATCGCTGATGATACAAGGCTGGCTGGACCTTTGTTGGATGGAAAAAGACCAATGCACATGGGACCACATTGCTCCATTATTATACTCTCTTTTTCTTTACATATCCATTTAACATGTTTTGCCTACAAGAAAAAGGATAAAAGAGTGTTACTGTGCTACATAAATAAAAAATGTAAAAATATTATTCAAAAGTCACCAATAATTTATCAGATAAAATCAGGGATAATGTTTTATTCAGATGATGAAACATATATTTCATTGCATACCTACCTCCCTGTCCTGCTGCTGGTAATTCTGACCATGTACCGTTATGTCTGCTTTCCTTAAACACAGTCATGCCCGAAAGGGCTTAAACTCATGAAATTGTTCCAGAAAATAATATATTTCTCTCTGAAAACTATTATAATTACAAATGTTTATTTAATAATAATGTAGAGCATGCGATTTTAATAAACTTTCAGATATACTTCATAAGAGAATTCTGGTAAAAAAACATTCATAAACCTTGCACACACAGACTGTGTGTGAAGCAGACATATGTTCATTCTCAGTGAGATCTGTCTTCACACTGAATAAGGCTACATAACCATATAAGGGAGGGGGCAGGGCCTACCCTGTACCTGCCTAGTGGCTACAGCTGATCACTGCATCAGATTACATCAGGGACAAGGAGCTCTGGGCTGACAGCACAAAGAAAGGAGATCTTATCTCCTGCATTCACATCGGGCTGCTCCATGTTATCAGTGAGGACAGAGCTGTGTGAGGACCATTAGCTGTTAGCAGGGAACAGCGTGATCTGAATGCAGAAGATTCACAGCAGCTTTGTGCTGACAGCATGGAATCCTTTGAGGTAATGTAATAGACTGATCTGTACTCAGTCACACTGTGTAGGTCCCGTCCCCCATTCTTATATGTGAGGTTTATAAACACCCTAGTGAGGACATCTTCTAGAAGGTGTATGAATGGCTTACAACCAGAATTTTCTTATGAAGTATATTTGAAAGTTTATTAAAATCATCGTCTGCATTATTATTAGATAACAATTTAAACGACAGTTATACTTTAAGCAGAGCCTCTCTGGACATGTAGCAAATGAACATTAAGGGCATTTCAGTAAATTAAGAGTGACACCTATGTTAGAACGTAAATATGTATTGTATATACATTGTATATTTATTATATATAGTAAAAGTATTTATAAATATAAGTATATATACAGATTGTCACATATTCTAGGCTATTTTATTAATAATTGCTTTTATAAGTCAATGACTATTGTTTATACACTCAGTTTATAGTGAATGTTGAGTCAATACTAATGAAAGTTTGTATATGAAATAATAAATGGTATAAATAATAAATGCTTTTAATATTGAACCCACATGAAAGGAATATAATAAGATACATAATAGAAAATAAAATGCAAAAAGGTTTTAAGGTAAGCAAAAATTATTTTAATAATACAAAAAACACTAAAATGTACTTATATAGAACTATCATATGAAAGTTTGTTGTTATAATTAGACAAAAATATAAACTATTGCATATTAATTTTAATTTATTTTTTCTTTGAAGGAATAATTTTTCATATATTTTTTATATATGTATATTTCTTACTGTATTTGTTGGTAGAAAACTATATGTAATTTTTAATTGTTAATGTCCATGATAAAGTTAAAATTGATATTCCACACCCTTAACGCTCAATGGGGTGTGAACAAGTTTTTTGAAACAACCACCACCCATTCATGATCAGTATATGACTCGCCCCAGTGGAGGCCGTGGGGTACTCGGAACCGTGCCCTCTCGACGTCATCGGGGCTGTGGGCTGTCATGGTGGCGCGACCCGGTCCGTGGTCCCCGGTGGCCGGTCAGTAAAAAGGGGGAGGAAAAAGGTAGAAATGAAAAGGTAGAAAGAATAAGTAAAAACTAAAATAAAAAGTTTGTTGTGACGCCACCCGTGGAAGGCGGACAGTAGAGGCCGCTGCTGCGGTCTGGGACCTCTGAGGATGATGGAGTTGCAGCTGTGATGGTTTTTCTCCCCACAGGAGGAGTGGGCCCCCAGGACTTCCAGAGTGGAAGGGGATTGAGGTGGTGGAGAGCCAGCGGGCTGAGCTGGCTGCAGGGCAGGGTCAGGAATACTTTCAGGCAGGCTCCTGCTGCCTGAGCGGCATTTCAGTCTACCACTCCTCAGGCAAGAAATATAAACAGTCTGACACAATGCTGAGTTTCAACCCAGTTTACTTGGCTTCTCTCGGCAGGCACTTCAAGTTACAGCACAAGTACAGTGGGGGCCCGGGTAGTCCTTGGCAACCAGGATGGTTTGTCCAGTTCACCCCCCTTTGTGTTCCTTTCCTCTCGGGTTTCCTCTCTCAGTGCTGTCTGTTCTCCTCCTTCCTGAATATGCTTCCGCACACAAAGCCCCGATCCAGCAGCCACGGGCCTTCTTGAGCTACCGACAGAGTCCCCTGGTCCTAGTATGGCTGCCTTCTCTTTGCTGTGTTGGGAGTTGGCCAAAGGTCTTGGAGATTCGTAGCCCCCGGTTCTGTGGTTGGAGCTTGGAGCCTCCTCACCACCTTCAGGGCCGGGCCCCAGGTTCTCGCCCTGTCCTTCTACTTCACTGCAGATTCGGGTGCACGGGTGGATCACTCAATGCCCGCGCCCCTAGGACTCCCTCCAGCTTTCTGTGGTCTTTAACTCCGGGACTGGCCTCATCGTGGTTCATTCCTCCGGGTCCTTGTGCTCTCTCTCCTCGCTCTCTCGTGTCCTCCTCTGACTGACTAACTACTTCCCGTGGTATCTTCCCTTTGTCCTCTTCCTTTCACTGACTGCTTCCTACAGCTAGGGTGTTAACTAATAACTGCATTTCTGATAAAATTCTCCTGACTAATGGTACCAGACAAGGGTGACCTATTTCTCCCACTCTTTTCGATTTCTTTATTGAACCCCTTGCAGAAAAAATACGTATGAACCCTCTAATCAAAGGAATTCCACTATATCAAAGACAATTTAAAATCTCCCTATTCGCAGATGACATTCTCATTACTTTAACCGACCCTCTCAACTCTATAAGAAATCTACTAGACACCATACAGTTATTCTATGAGTTATCGCATTACAAAATCAAACTAACAAAAACCCAAGCTCTAATCTTTAACCTAACACCACAACTACTAGACATCCTTAAGTCCGAAACGACATTAGCCTGGGGAAAAGAGAATATAAGCTATTTAGGCATATACTTAACTAAACCCTTATCTTCAATAATTGATGTCAACCTAGCGGATATATACAAAACTATCCAAACACATATACAACATTTAACTAAATTAGAAATCTCATGGTTAGGTCGAGTCAACGCATACAAGATGTGCCTGCTTCCCAACCTTCTCTACAAATTCAGGTCTATTCCCCTCTGTGTGCCGGCAAAGTGGTTGCAGAAACTTCAAACACAACTATTTAATTCGTATGGAACAAACTAAAACCCAGAGTTACGAAATCGACGCTCATGAAGTAAAAATAAAGGAGGCCTAGCCATCCCCAATATCAGTGCTTATCTACAAGCAACAATTATCAAACTCAGCCAGAATTGGTGGAAAAACACTGAGAGACCAGCTTGGCTAGGATTAGAAAAACCAAAGAATCTACGTAATAAAATGGGTCTGCTTCTCACAGCGTACCTCTGCGACAAAAAGAAAACTCTGCCTAAAAACACAATGGTGAAAGCAGCAATTAAAGCATGGAGATCTTTACTTAACTCATCTACTGCTCACTTTACACCAGCACCTCCAGACTGGATAAACATTGAAGTTCTGGAAATAATTGCTCCCAGAATAAAAACGAAGACGTGGAAAGAAGCAGGAATCAATTCCATATCTGATATATTAGACAAGTCGAAAAGTCTTTCCCCCTTTGAACGCCTCAGAAGAAAATTTAAACTAAATCAGTCTGAAGCTACGAACTGGTCTAAAATTCATGCACTAATAGAATCGCATAGAATTAACTTCTCTCTGCCACAAAATGTAACCCAAATGCTTAAATATCCCCAGACTACACCATTCTGGAAGACAAAAACAGTCTACCAGAACTTTAACCAGGATATGGTCTTCATGAACTCTCCAAACTTAAAAGCGTGGGAGAAGGAGATCCAGGTGAAAATTAACACTGACCAAATGCAAACTATCTTTGATAACATCTATGCGCATATCAGAGGCTCCCACCTGATTGAAACTCATTACAAGATCTACACCAGATGGTATCTTACTCCATACAGACTTCACCAAATCCAATCACAAAATTCTCCTCTATGCAGGAGGAACTGCACGGGAACAGGCACACTATCGCATGTCTTCTGGAATTGTAAGATACTTAAAACATATTGGTCAAAAATCCAATCGTTAATAAACAGTCTCACCAAAGAGCGCATACAAATAACAGAGGAGTTTGCCTTACTACTCGTAGGTGTCGACCAATTACCAACACGACATAGAGCAACATTAATACACATCATCCTTGCAGCCAAAAACAATATCGCAGCGAACTGGAAAAACGATCTTCCACCAAAAATAGAAGAAACAATAGAAAAAATTGCTTGCCACAATGCATTTGAATTCTCCTATTCACTTCGGAATAATCTCCTTAATAAATGCCAGTTGAAATGGAAAGATTGGAACCTGCTATATTCCCTTTCCTCTATTGGCTTAAGAGACCGGAACGCCATAGGGACCAATACCTAAACAATTAACCTACACGAAGTCTAGAAGAGTCAATATACTAGAGGCTGTTAATAAACAGACTAAACAAAATAAACCAATCTAGTTAACACTAGTAGAGTCCATGACCTTACTCTTATTATAGGCATGGACATACAACTCGAGTTTTCCACCATAACTTGTAGTATAGTTCTCACAAACTTGTATTATAGTTCCCAGGAGACTAGTCGAAGTATTAACTCATTATATATTAGTCTATCACCAAGACATACCTGGATTGAAATCCCAAAGGCTGATAAATCTTTACATATTGAGATGTTGAACGTTAGAATGTTTATCCTTTCTTTTACTTAGATACATACAACTATAATCTCTGATGACTGGATCTCTACATTTGTACAAATTTGCATCCCTTGAAGTTGTTTTGATATATTTGATGTACTGATATATTGGATATGTTTATTATCTTGTCATCTTATACCTGCTAACTTAAAACCAATAAAAACCATTGGAATATAAAAATAAATAGTGTGTTTCTGATGAATCAAGGTGCACAATCCATATTTGTCTATCCCTAAATGCATGGCTGGGTTTTAGATCTGGAACCAAATCTATTCTATCTCCTATGTTTGCTGGGACCTTCAGGGAGTCTTGGAGTTAACACTACTAGATTTGCAGCCGCTTACTGGGATTTATCTTTACATATGATATACCATTGCCATCCTATATAATAATTGCCAGTTTCTAGCATCCGGCCACTGTGCCGCTATTCCGGCATGCACCGTGGCCGGATGCCAGTGCCGCGAGCGATGGCGCTCATGCGCCATCGCGAGCCGCCGATGTGGCACACTGTATCAGTGCAGCTCCCTCCATGCTCCCTCCGTGTCCCCTCCATGCTCCCTCCGTGCCCTCTCCTCTCACCCTGTCTGTGCTCTCCTCTGCCATCCAGGCAGATGAGGTCCCGAGTCCCTGCAGCCGCAGCCTCAGCCGGGATCTGTGCTCTGTGTTAGATTAGGAATCTCTAAGTAAATAGAAAATAATACACCACACCTTGAAAAATCATTTATTTAAAAGAGAACACAAAGGCAATCCTCATTTCCATCTTTATTACTCCCCTACAAACAATCCACGATCCACGGCAACGTCCTCTCATGGTGGGACCAGAAACCGCTGTGAGCCAGGTGACGTCACAGTCAGGCTCACCTCAGGCCAGCTTGAGTGTCAGGGATGAGCTCTTACCTGAGGTGACCCTTCCCAAGGCACCCCACTCACATTGGGAAAAGTTTACTTCAATTCACAGAGCCATGATGCCCTTGGTGACCTGAGGTGAACCTGACCATGACGTCACCCTGCTCACAGCTCATTTACGACCCTGCTATGTCACATGGCAGATGTTTGCTGGCTCCAGATCATGCACACTGCACATTCTGAAGCTGGACACGTACACCCAATACTGGCCCACAATGCGAAGGACCAGAAGCAGACGCGGGCAGGAGCGTATTAGGGAAGAAGACAGCACTTGTGAATTAGGTTGTCACACACAGGGGTATGATAACCACGGAAAGAATCTTTGAAAGAAAGAATGCGCATATAGGGTCTTATCTCAATTAAACACTTTCACTTGTCGATGTGGAATTGCTCACCTTTAGCAGTTGTGAAACCCACAACTGGTAGAATAGCGTACAGGCAGCTGCTGCAGGGACTGCACTCTCAACGGTGACCGTGGTCGTGATGTAGATTCTTGGACAAAGTGCTTCGGTGTCCGCGCTGCTGCTCCGAGACCAAAGAAACACAGACACAGGAATGTCTGGTACAGCTACAGCCTTTATTTTCCGACGCGTTTTGGAGCCTCCTCCCGAGCTCCTTCCTCAGGGAACATCCTGGATGTTCCCTGAGGAAGGAGCTCGGGAGATGGCTCCGAAACGCGTCGGAAATTAAAGGCTGTAGCTGTACCAGACATTCCTGTGTCTGTGTTTCTTTGGTATGTAGATTCTTGGACAAAGTGCTTCGGTGTCCGCGCTGCTGCTCCGAGACCAAAGAAACGCAGACACAGGAATGTCTGGTACAGCTACAGCCTTTATTTTCCGACGCGTTTCGGAGCCTCCTCCCGAGCTCCTTCCTCAGGGAACATCCTGGATGTTCCCTGAGGAAGGAGCTCGGGAGGAGGCTCCGAAACGCGTCGGAAAATAAAGGCTGTAGCTGTACCAGACATTCCTGTGTCTGCGTTTCTTTGGTCTCGGAGCAGCAGCGCGGACACCGAAGCACTTTGTCCAAGAATCTAAACCACGGAAAGAAGGCAGGCTTAGATACTATGCAGAGGCCCTAAAGACTAATCTGTGTGCTAATTTACATGCGAAAATATAAACTTATAAATGCTTTTATCAACTTTAACAATACACTATTAGCTTTGACAGGGATGCTTGGGAAAGAACTATTCAGACACTGATAGCTTGAGGGCATAAATGAGCTGACAGGTTACCTTTAAATGCGATTGAATATGTTTTTTGTTCATTTTGATTTACACTGATCATATATATATATTACTGTTCTTAACGCATTTCATTAGTGATGAATAAAGATTTGCAACTGTGGAATATTTAACTAATTGAGATGTAGTATTTTAGCGTTCCTTTATTTTTTGAGTAGTGTACATACACTGGTGATCAAAATTAGAGCACAACACACAATTTACTTAATATTAAGGTCACTGTGTTGTCCAATGTGAAACTATCCTAACATGAGTAAAATAGCAGTATTTTAAGCTTATTTCATAAATTAAATATATTGTAAAGCACAGAATAAAAAAGGAAATAAGATAAATGAAAAAGAACACTGATCAAAATTAGAGAACACTTTGAGATACCTGCAGATCATTGGTGTTAATCTGGCACCTGGTGCTAATTTCCTTAATTATCTGACAAACCCTATTTAACTGGCAGACTAACGTTCTAGTTTGCACTCACTTTGCAAAAATGGTGTGCCGTTCAAAGGGACTAAAGCCCTCTGACAGCAGGTTGTCCAGATGAAGGTCAAAGGGGTAATCCTATCAGCCATATTAACAGAAGTTTGTCATTCCTAGTCTGTGATTTCTAAAATATAGCATCTTTACAACATCACAACTCTTTCATGTCCCCAAGAAGCCTTCAAAAAACAAATGCAAGAGAGGACAGGATAATGTGGAGAATCTCCATGGGTAATCATGTCAACACTGCAGCTGGAATAACTCGCCAGTACATGACTGAACAGGTTAAGAAAATGTCTCATCATACAGTATCGCAACATTTAATAGAGTTTCGACTGAAAGCCCAATCTGTGGTGACCAAGCCTCTCATTAGCAGAAAGAATCAAAAGGCTAGGCTCACCTTTGGTAAGGAGCATGTTGTGTGGACAGAGGAGAAGTGGTCCACAGTTCATTTTAGTGATGAAAGATTTATTTATTGGAATCTGATAGGAAACCTGATATTTGTCACCAAACTGGAGAAAGACTGAACCCAAAGTGTGTAAAGAAGTCAGTGAAAGGTGGTGGAGGAAGTGTCATGGTTTGGGGAATGTTTTCTGCTGCAGGGGTTGGACCACTCATATAGCTACAGGATAGAGTGAATGCAAGCGTGTAGCAGAACCTTCTTCAACACCATGTGGTTCCTTACTTGAATTCAGCTTTGAATCAGCCAGCAATTTTCATGCAGGACAATACCCTCTGTCACACAGCAAAATGGGTAAAGCAGTTCCTTGAAACTGAAAATATTGAAACAATGAAATGGCCAGCCCAGAGAGATCTAAACCCAATAGAAAACCTCTGGAAAATCCTTGGTGACAAGTTATGTCAGGAAACATATGTAAGTCAGGAAACTCACAACAGTCACAGAACTGTGGAAGAGACTGAAACAAGAGTGGACCAAAATCACCAGAGCAGTGTGAAAGACTAGTTATATCCTGTGGCCGCAGATGTGCTGAAGTCATTCAGAGCAAAGGTCTGTACACTTCCTACTGATTGGTGACTGTTGTAACCTTCACAAAATGTAGTTTTAAAGGGACACTGTCAGGTCATTTTTCAATATGATACTGATATTACCCTTGAATAGTGCCTGGGCAGATCTTTTGAAAACATGTAAAATCATTATTGTACTGTTTGTAGTTTCCATGTTATCACCATTGTCAGACCCTGTTAGAGCTGCTGCATTAGTCCTGTGCCATTATAAACAGAGACAATTAGTCCTGTGCTGTATAAACTGTCATGTAATTATGCATGCCTTCTCTGCAGCTCTCTCCTTTGCTAACAGTGCAGTGTCAAGTTTCACTTACACGTCTGTTCAGTTGATATCACCACAGAGGGAGAGAGCTACTGCAGGTCTGCCTGATCTAGATGCACAAAGAGCAGAGAGGAGAATACAGCCAGTGATCTCCTGTGCTGTGATGTTACATGCATATTCATGCATGGGAAGTGGACAGCAGAGAACTAAGTGGATCATTCATTGTGAGTGACAGATGGAATGATTCTCTTTTTATTAAGTTTACAGAAGATAGGAGAGGAATATACATTAAAAAAATGCATAAATAGAGAGAGAGATTAGAGGGAGTAATTAGAAAATTATAGTAGTTACATGTGGATTTTTGACCTGACAGTTTTCCTTTAATCTTTCTCTGTGCTGCAGTCATTGCTATTCTCTAATTATGATCATCACATTTTGGGTAAAATAAATGTTTTAAGTTAATAAACTTTGGTTATTTTGGTAAACACTGTTCTAGTAGCCTGGTGTACCCCTTACACAAAAGCCTTCAAATGTTGATCAATGTAGATTACATTCTGTCTGAAAAAATCAAGTGATCATACATTGTTCTCTAAATTGATCACCAGTGTATGTGTGCATTGATTTCAGCATGTCAGTGCGGATATTTTGTTTTCAATCACAGAGTCCTGATTTGTGTATAAAATATGATTTTTACGTTTAGGGTTGTACACTGATTGTGCATTGCTTTTTTCTTTTTCCTGCCGGATTTCTTTTTACTAATGTAGTATCTAATATATATTTTGGCTGTGCATGTTCATAGTTTTTATTTCAAATTCACATAAGAGAAATTGAAATTATGTGTGGATTTTCCCCCAAGGAATTGTAGTTGCATTTTAGTGCATTTCAACAGATTAAAAATTCATGTAATGCACGTGATTGTATCAATAGATTTTGTCAAAGCCAAAATACCAGGAAGTATCAAAAACAAAGCAACTCTATTTAAAATATAACATGAGAAAAAAATTCAACATCTGTACCATTAAAAACTAGATAAAAACGTATGCATAAAATGCACTTGAAAAAATGAAGAAAATTCAAGCAACCTACCGTATATACTCGCGTATAAGCCGAGTTTTTCAGCCCAAAATTTGGGCTGAAAAGTCCCCCCTCGGCTTATACGCGAGTACTGAGGTACAGCAGCAGCCCCGGAGGTATACAGGCCCCCCCATCAAGCTCCAGGGCCCCCCCCCCTTGTGCGGCAGCCTGTAAAGGAAAATCATACTTATCAGTGTCCCACGCTGTCCCGCTGCTGCCGACACACGATCCCGGGCTTCAAACCGCGTCTTCCGTGTTCCTGTGGTCGCGGGCAATGACGTCATTGCCCGCGACAAAAGGAAGCCGGAAGACACGGTTTGAAGCCCGGGATCGTGTGTCGGCAGCAGCGGGACAGCGCGGGACACTGATAAGTATGATTTTCCTTTACAGGCTGCCGCGCAAGGGGGAGGGGGGCCCTGGAGCTTGATGGGGGGGCCTGTATACCTCCGGGGCTGCTGCTGTATACACCCCTGGGGCTGCTGCTGCTGTATACACCCCTGGGGCTGCTGCTGTATACACCACTGGGGCTGCTGCTGCTGTATACACCACTGGGGCTGCTGTATACTACCTAAGGGCTGCTGTATATACCTCTGGGGCTGCTGTATACACCCCTAGGGCTGCTGTATATACCTCTGGGGCTGTATATACCTCTGGGGCTGCTGTATACTACCACTGGGGCTGCTGTATACTACCACTGGGGCTGCTGTATACTACCACTGGGGCTGTATATACCTCTGGGGCTGCTGTATACTACCACTGGGGCTGCTGTATACTACCACTGGGGCTGCTGTATACTACCACTGGGGCTGCTGTATAGTACCTCAGGGGCTGTATATACCTCTGGGGCTGCTGTATACTACCACTGGGGCTGCTGTATACTACCACTGGGGCTGCTGTATACTACCACTGGGGCTGCTGTATACTACCACTGGGGCTGATGTATAGTACCTCTGGGGCTGTATATACCTCTGGGGCTGCTGTATACTACCTCTGGGGCTGCTGTATACTACCACTGGGGCTGCTGTATACTACCACTGGGGCTGCTGTATACTACCACTGGGGCTGTATATACCACTGGGGCTGCTGTATACTACCACTGGGGCTGCTGTATACTACCACTGGGGCTGCTGTATAGTACCACTGGGGCTGTATATACCTCTGGGGCTGCTGTATACTAATCACTGGGGCTGCTGCTGCTGTATATACCACTGGGGCTGCTGCTGCTGTATATACCACTGGGGCTGCTGTATACTACCACTGGGGCTGCTGTATACTACCACTGGGGCTGTATATACCTCTGGGGCTGCTGTATACTACCACTGGGGCTGCTGTATACTACCACTGGGGCTGCTGTATAGGGGTCATTCCATGTCAAGTGATCCAAAAAGGAATATTTTTTTTCCCTGACGTCCTCAGATTTTTTTAATTTTTTTTCTATATGAAGAACAACTTTAGTTAATTACAAAAAAAAAGTTTTGAATTTTTTTCTTTATCAGTTAATTTTTTACAGATTTTTAAAGTTTTAAAAAAGTGCGAATTTTGGCCTGGTATGGCTTTACATTTTCTATCATATCTCGGGCTAGAAATAAGATAGAGAAACAAAATAAACACCAATCTACTCAGAACTGTCCAGGCTTTCATCAGATATGTCACAAGAGGATCTTTGTTAATATTTTACCCATGTGATCGCAAGCGCAAAACTTTAAAACGCATTTCTGAAAAATCGGCGCGCTTTAAATATTTCAAAAACTGCCCATGTGTCTGCTTTGCTCTTAGCCACATCTGTACCAAATTTCAAGTTGGGATCGCAATGGGATCATATTTTAACATATTTTTCTAGTAATAGCGTCAATGGGTCATTCCATATCAAGTGATCTAAATATGAATATTTTTTTTTATCTGACGTCTTTAGATTTTTTTTTTTTTTTTTCCTTTATGAAGTACTAGTTTAGTTAATTACAAATTAAAAGTTTAGAATTTTTTTCTTCATCAGTTAATTTTTTACAGATTTTTAAAGTTTAAAATTTTGGCCTGGTATGACTTTACATTTTTTTTATCTCAGGCTAGAAATAAGATAATGAAGTGGGAGAGGCATCATTTTACTCAGAACGGTAACAGCTTTCATTTGAGATGTTACCAGACTATGTTTCTTTATATCAAATTCAAACTATTGACGGGCAATTGTGAAAAAATGACTGATTGTGTTCTTGGTGACTTTTGAATTGACACTATAATAGTTAAATATTTTGCACTTAGGTCCAATGAATGCATCCATGGGGTCAAGCTGGGACAGAGTCATCACAAATTAGCCTTATTTGCAGATGACCTGCTACTTTACATCTCCCAGCACCTGGTCTCCATCCCTTCGGTCTTAATGGAGTTTGAACGGTTCGGACAATTGAGCAACTTTAAAGTGAATTGCTCCAAAACCGAGGCACTCAATATTTCTTTGCCTGGAGAATTGGTTTCTCATCTATCTAAACAGTTCCCATTTAAATGGAAAGTAGAAGCCATTAAGTACTTGGGAGTCCTTATACCAAAAGATCTTAAACAAATATTCAATTTAAATTATCAACCACTTTTGACTAACACGGAATCGGCATTTACCTCCTATAGACAATTAAAGCTATCCTGGTTCGGGAGAATAAACGTAGTCAAGATGGATGTCTTGCCCCGACTCTTATATACTTTTCAGACAGTTCCTGTTCTATTGGATAGAGGCTTCCTCTCCAAAATGCAATCTATGATCCTTAGATTTGTCTGGGGGGGCAAGAGGTCCAGATTGCGAATGAATATCCTATCCTTGCCCAAGACCAGAGGAGGGGTTGGACTACCCAACATACGAGCGTACTTTGTGGCTTCCTCTCTTGTTAGAGCTCTAGATTGGCATTATCATGCGTCCTCCAAGAAATGGGTAGGGGTGGAGCAAGAGGGTTTGGGGATTCCGCTGAAACACCTGCTTTGGATTTCCCCTAAAGACTCCACAGACCTAGTACCTTTGACAGACATGACCAGAAACACCTTGAAGGTATGGCACCTAGTGACGAAAACCCTCCGCTTAAACGACAGACTTAGCCCTTTGACTCCCCTTTTTTCCAACCCATCTTTCCCACCCAGATTTGACAGGCAGAGATTTTTATGTTGGCGGATTGTGGATGACACCCGAGTAGGACAGACTCTGTCCAGTGGTGGTTTGCCCCCGATGGCAGAGCTACAACTCAAAGAACCTACGAGACCTCTTAAGTGATTCGAATTTCTCCAATACAGAGCATACCTATATTCAGCTGACCACTCTTGCAGGGTAACATTGACGCCCAACGTATTGGAGAGGTTATTCCAACTGGAGGCTCCACCGAGGCGCAAAATATCATTTCTATACCAGGCCTTAGGGTCCATGAGAGAGCAGGGCACCCTTTACTTCCAACGTGCTTGGGAGAGGGAAATGGGGTGTAGCATTTCAGAAGCTAATTGGCAGAAATGCTTTATATTTACTCACTCACTAGCTAGCGCTTGTTCTGCACAAGAAAGAAGCTATAAGCTGCTCACTAGATGGTACTTGTGCCCGACGACACTCCGGAACATGTTCCCTGGAACCCCTGATACCTGCTGGCACTGTGGGGAAGAGAAGGGTACAATGATACACATTTGGTGGAGTTGCGGGGAAATCCGGCGGTTCTGGTCTGAGGTTTTCAATGCATACGCCCGGATAACAGGTAAACAAGCCGAATGCTGCCCAGAATCGGCAATGTTATCCATTTTTCCAGGTCCTATTGGGCTACAGAAGAGGGATATTCTCCGCTTTTGCATCTCGGCTGCTCGTGCTGTGATCCCGAGGTTCTGGAAATCAAGCCGGGCTCCATCTCTACTTGATTGGTTCAAAGAATTGATGGACATATATCGAATGGAGGAGCTCGCAGCTGATGCGTCGGGATCTCGGAACAAATTCTTAGGGATTTGGGTTGAATGGATTCTTTTTCACAACTCTGCAGAATTTAGGAGTATCTTTTCCAGCACAGATAATATGGCTCGACCTCTGGCTGATGGGGAGCCAGTGGGATGAGTACCCTTTCTCCTTCCCATACCTCACCCGTCCCCCCCCCCTCCTTTTTTTCTTTTTTTCTTACGTGGCTTTTCTTTCCCAGTATAACTTTTTCTTATGGTTTTTGTTTCTCTTTTCTCTCTCTTCTTTTCTATTTCTCTTTTCTTCCCATCTGATACATTCAGTCTAGGTATTTCCTTTCTACACCTATACCTTCAGAATTCTAGTGAACATTAGACAGGTATCGAAAACTCTGAGCTGTGAGTAGATCATTAATATTTCGGCCTTCCTTTCCGGTACACCAGTCGATAGACTATTCCAACTAGGCCTCAACGGGTAATGACCCACTTACGTGGTCAACCTGTTAGAAGGGGCCAAGTGATAAAAATCATTCTGCTGGGGCTGCTTGTCCCCTTGACATCAGAACATCTCAAAACCCTGAGAAAGGTTGTATACTTGAGTGTTTGGAATTATATTTAGATTGTAGTATATATTGCACCAGAGATAAGCGCAAAAGTAAATTTGCAGCTTATTTTAAAGTTACTAATAACTTTGTGAATTCTCTTTTTGTATATTTTATATGTCTCAAGATTTTGTTAAAAGATTGAATGTATGTCTTTCATATGTTTTTTCAAAATTTAATAAAAATTAGATTAACCATAGTTAAATATTTTAAAATATGATCCCATCACGATACCAACTTGAAATTTGGTACAGATGTGGCTAAGAGCATAAAAGACACATGGGCAGTTTTGGAAAATTTTTATTGAAACGTTTTTTCGGAAATGCGTTTCAAAATGTTGCGTTTGCATTCGCATGGGTAAAAAATTAAAATTAACAAATATACTCTTGTGACATATCTGGTGAAAGCCTGGACAGTTCTGAGTAGAATGGTGTTTATTTTGTTTCTCTATTTATTTCTAGCCCGAGATAAAAAAATGTAAAGTCATACCAGGCCAAAATTCACCCTTTTTTTAAACTTTAAAAATCTGTAAAAAATTAACTGAAGAAGAAAAAAATTCCAAACTTTTAATTTGTAATTAACTAAACTAGTACTTCATAAAGGAAAAAAAAAAAAAAAATCTAAAGATGTCAGGTAAAAAAAAATATTCATATTTAGATCACTTGATATGGAATGACCCATTGAAGCTATTAATAGTAAAATATGTTAAAATATGATCCCATTGCGATCCCAACTTGAAATTTGGTACAGATGTGGCTAAGAGCAAAGCAGACACATGGGCAGTTTTTGAAATATTTAAAGCGCGCCGATTTTTCGGAAATACGTTTTAAAGTTTTGCGCTTGCGATCACATGGGTAAAATATTAACAAAGATCCTCTTGTGACATATCTGGTGAAAGCCTGTATAGTTCTGAGTAGAATGGTGTTTATTTTGTCTCTCTATCTTATTCCTAGCCTGAGTTATGAGGAGAAACGTAAAGGCAGGCAACAGCGAAATTCACACTTTTTTCGAACTTTGAAAATCATTTTTAAAAAAAATAAATTTTTTAAAAAAATTTTCTCTTCATATTTTGCATTGTCTGACATGCTATTATCAAATAACAAAATCTCAAAAGAATTAAAAATATAGAGGTAATAATCATTGGTTCACTTGACATGGAATGACCCATAGTACCACTGGGGCTGTATATACCTCTGGGGCTGCTGTATACTAATCACTGGGGCTGCTGCTGTATACTACCACTGGGGCTGCTGTATATACCTCTGGGGCTGCTGTATACCACACTGCTGGGGGCTGTATACCTGTGCTGGGGTCCACCCTCGGCTTATACACAATCAATAGGTTTTCCAAGGTTTTGGGGGCAAAAGTAGGGGGGTCGGCTTATACACGGGTCGGCTTATACACGAGTATATACGGTAATAGGCGCAGAAATGCAGAAATCTAAACCATCAAAAACTCAACAAATTACTTGTCGTGGGAATGAAATCTTAAAAAAATGGAACTATTTTATCCAGAGGAAAATCGCTGAAAATGTGCATCAGCTGTTAATTTGCTTCAGCAGATATCAAATGACAACACAGCTATATGAATTATTAGTTCTTATGTCTCTTTGAAATGACTGATCGCAAAACGAATGCCTACAGACACAAACCTGTGGGATAACGTCTATTTTCAGTTTCAATATGATTTTTTTTTTTGTACAAGGCTGGAGAGGTAAAGATTGCAGGCTAAATACCTTTGATGGGTAATTTAAAAGGAGGTTGCTCCATAAAATAATTCACGCGCTACCCCTAAAACATATGAAGTTATGGCCGAAAGTGATGGCACCCTTTAAACTGTTTCAGAAAACAAGGTATTTCTCCCAAAAAAATTATTGTAATTACACCTGGTTCGTTATACATGTTTCTTTCCTTTGTGTGTAGTAGAACAACAAAAAAATATGTCCATAAAAAGACAAATTGGACATAATTTCACACAAAACCGCAAAAATGGGCCAGACAAAATTTCTGACACCTTTCCAAAATTGTGGATAAACAACTTTGTCTGAAGCATGTGATAATCATTCAAATTCACCTGTGGATAGTAACAGGTGTCGGCAATATGAAAATCACACCTGAAACTAGATAAAAAGGGAGAAGTTGACTCAATTTTGCATTGTGTGTCTTTGTGTGCCACACTAAGCATACAGAACAGAAAGACGAGAAAATAACCGTCTTAGGACTTAAAAAAAAAAATTGTTGAAAATGTTCAATAATCTCAAGGTTGCACGTCCATTTCCAGAGATGTTGCTGTTCCTTTGTCCACAGTGCACAGCACAATCAAGAAGTTTTCAACACTTGGCTAATCTCACTGGATGTTGATAGCAGAAAATTGATGAAAGGTTGCCATGGAGGTTAGTCCGGATGGTGAATAAGCAGCCCCGCTATCAAGTTCCAAAGAAATTCAAGCTGTCCTTCAGGCTCAGGATGCATCAGTGCCAGCACAAATTATTTGTGCAATTTTAAATGAAATGAAATGCTTTGGCAGGAGATCAAAGAGAACCCCACTGCTTTCACAGAGGAATAGAAAAGCTAGACTGCAGTTTGTCAAAGTGGACATGAATAAACCAAAACCTTTTTGGGAAAGAGTCTTCTATACAGATGGGACCAAGACAGAGCTTTTTTGATAAAGTCCATCATTCTACTAGGGTTGCATCCTAGGTCGTAGATCTTCCAGCAGGACAATGACCCCAAATATACTTCAAGAAGCATCCAGAAATGGATGGAAGCAAAGTGCTTGAAAGTTCTGAAGTGGCAGCAATGAGGCCTGATCTAGATCCTATTGAACACCTGTGGATAGATCTTAATATTGATGTTGGAAGAAGGTGCCTTCAAATATGAGAGACCTCATGCAATTTGCAAAAGAAGAGTGGTCCAAAACTCCAGTTGAGAGGTGTAAGAAGCTTGTTGATGGTTTTAGGAAGCGATTGATTGTAGTTATTGATTCCAAAGAACGTGCAACCAAGTATTAAGTCGAGAGTGCCAACAATTTTGTCTGCCCCATTTTTGGAGTTTTGTGTGAAATTATGTCCAATTTGCCTTTTTTTGTCTGTTGTTTTCATTACACACAAAGGAAATAAACATGTGTTTAACAAAACATGTGTAATTGCAATAATTTTCTGAGAGAAAAACTGCCTTTTTTTCCAAATATAAGACGCATCGGACAATAAGATACACTCAGGTTTTAGAGGAGGAAAATAGAAAAAAAATGAAACAAAAAATGTGATCATGGATGCACTGTTATAGAGCGGACTTGTTCATGACACTGTTATATCTTTAATATACGTCAATCCTATACTATTGCACTCCATCCTGGCTCCCTTCCAGGTATATAACTACCCCATCTTGATGTACCTATCCTCCGTCCCAGTCCCATCCAGGTATATATCATCTTCATCATGGTATGTATGGCAATCATTCTGCGCACATCCCTGTACATATTGCCCCATTCTGGTACATACAGCCCTCATCCTGGGCCCATCCGAGTGTATATGGCTCAATCCTGGCACATATGGGCCTTAACCTTGTCCCATGCTGGTATACATATATATATATATACTTTATATATATATATATATATATATATATATATATATATATTTATATATATATATATTTATATATATATATAGTCTTCATCCTGATATAACAATAAAAGAATAGGAGGAGGAACAAGAGGCGCAATAGTGCCCTATCACTTGTGACACTGAATATCAAGGTGGTGTATAAGAATTTCACTCACCTATGCCAGTTGTGAGACCCACAACTGATTTGAAGGCATATGGTAATAATGTCCTGATGGCTGCTGCTGGACTTCCACCGACCACTCACTCGTGGAGACACATCAAAAATGGAGAAAATAAAGGAAAACTGTTTGAACATCACCTACATGTGTGTTCTTTGGAGTAAAAGTGGACCTGGCAGCGCGGACTGTTACACACCTTTCCTTCCCAACATCTTGATTCATCCTGATATGTATGACCCTATCCTGGTATATATGGCAGTCATCCTTGGTTCATCCTGGTTTCATATGGCCCTCATCCAGGGGAGATCCTGACATATATATATGCATCCTGCCCAAGATTACTGGATTAATGGACATGGGAAAGGATAAATATGCATTGTGCTTCTACATGCTCGCTGTCTTCAATTCAATGGCGCTTGGATGGCACATGCAGAGACTGATCTCTGGTGCCATTATATTGAAGACAATTTGTAGAATCCTCAGGTGTTTGTCAAAATGATGCTGCATTTTAAAGTCTAAAACTAGATCAGATTTTAAGATGCAATTGAGCTTGCGCTGCCGCCATTTCGGTAGAGACTTAAGGATTCTACAGACTATCTTTAATAAAAAATGCACCAAAGACTGGTATCTGCGCTGTTTTCTTGAAGACAGTCAGGCCGCAGAAGAAAAAGTCATTATAATTGCTCCCCACGGCCATAATCCCACCCACCTCTCAGCGGTTGGATTAATGCAGAGAGGTGGGCGGGAGATTATAGGCCTGGAGAGCAGTGAATATTCAACTTCTTAAACAGTGGTCACACGTGTTAGCCCCGTCTCCTGCGAACCTGTCCCTTCCTCTTTTGACCCCACACACAGGCACAGCCAGGTACCTCAAGAATATAAGACACAGCTCCCACATTACTCCAAAACATTTTTGGGGAAAAGTACTTAATTTTCTGGAACAATTTCAAGGGTTTCAACACTTATTGCTATGACTGTAAAATGAGATAGATATATCGTAGCTCAGAGGATAAATTCACACATTGGAGATAAAGTACATTTTAGTTTACCCAATGAATAGTCTAGGCTAGAAGGTCTCTGTGCATTATTAATACATAATGTATCAAGTGACTCAATTAAAAAAAAATCTGTCACCCAATGGGAAAAACTGTTTGTACTTACTTGGTATTCATGATATCCTTGTGCCTTGTGAAAGTTTTGCTGTGATCTTGCACCCCCATTTTCTGATCTTCAGAAATATCATACTCCCGAACATCATTAACTTCTTTAACCTGGCCCGTAATCACTTTGACAACAAACATTACTATGTACTGAGTGAAAAAAAAAAGCAGAAATAATATTAAGTGGAATTCAACATTTATTCTAGCAAAGAAAATGGTAATCTGGTAGGTCGAGGGTAAACGTATTGGGCATGCTTACAAAATCTAGGCAGATTATTATTATTGTTGTTAACGTGTAACATAAATCCATTTCCTGATAAATTAAAACATATGCCTTGATATAGGAATCTGGCTTGTAGATCGCACTTTTCAAAGATTTGGTTAAGAAAATCACTCCAAGGACCTCGAATCTTATGACAAAGATCTTTATTCCTCGACAGACTCAAAGCGTTTCGTGTACCCACTGTACACTTCCTCAGGAGTTTAAGAATTACACAGCCACCATGAATCAAGCATGTTAAATAAAGCCCTTGGCAGGAAATGAGGTCTGAAACCTCATTTTTTTTTCTTCCAAATCTTAACAACAAATGTACATCACCACATAAATGTACAAAATACATCAATATAAAACAATACACATCAATTAAACAGATCTCCCTCTATAAAACAAAGCAGTAAAATCACAATCTTTTAATTAAAATATTACAAACTCTTTAAAAATAATGCTCATTAGCACATTCCTGTGCTCTGATACATTAGTTTATCCCTTACACTTCCATGGTGAATAGGAGTGTAGTGGAGAAATCATAAAATTGTATCTGTCTGCAGGGCCGCACCGTCCATTGGACAGTGTGAGCCCTGAGTATCAGGCGGCAGCAGCCAGGGGGAGCGGCAGTGGAGAAGGGGGTGGCGCCTGCATCACACATCTGCTTTCTGTGTGATAGGCGCCGCTGCAAACATCAACGGTAAGATGCGCCCTATTCTTACCCACGGCTGCAGGAAGGCAGTGCTAGTAAATAACACCCCCCCACCTGCTCCTGACCTAACGCTGCAGGGGAAGGCGGTGCTTGTAATCAACAGCACCCTTCCCCCCCTACTCCTCACTTAAGGATACAGAGGGCGGCGGTGCTCATGTCTGACAGCTAAACCCCTCCACAGGGCGAGTGTCAGACGGCAGGGAGGCATGATGTGCCCCTGTCTGTCTGATGATTAATGGCACACATCATTTACCACTTCCTATCTATTTATCCATTCTACCTCCTTTGGTTTTTACCCGTTAATTCATATTCGCTGGTTAATGTATTCGATCCTGTGTGCAGGCATCAATATATCCCCAATGTCACTGTTAATCCTATATTACCTGCAGCGCCACTGTGCTGCTCGGGGAAGACAGCGCTCTCTTGAGGTTAAACATCGCTGCAAACCATCCTATTGGATCTAGAATTTTGAATAATGTTTTTAATTGAAAACACTTTTTGACATTTATCCTTTCGCTCACATATTGAGTGAGCACCGTCAATTATATCTGCACTCAAGTGAATAGGTGTCTATGTTGTACTATGATAGGGCATAATGTCAATCATTTTAAATTAAACCAGAACAATATGACATTTGACATAAAGTTCTTTTTGACTTGCAAGACTTCATATGTTATCTATCTGATCCAATGTGAATGTGGACTACAGTATGTCGGGAAAACAACACAGGAGTTGCACAGTCGTTTAAATTCGCATAGACATAATATAAAAGAGGGCTATTTGTTCCATAGCCTCTCTAAACACTGGTTGATCAAACACGATAAGAAACTGTGTATCATGGTGGTCCCAATTATTATTATTATTTATTTATATAGCGCCATAATATTCCATGGCGATTTACATGTTAAGAGGGCAGACTAGGACAAGTAACATAGTAACAATACAAGTAACAATGGCTGTGGACAATTCTAACGTACAGATACAATAGGGGAGAAGATCCTATCCGCGAGGGCTCACAGTCTATGAGGGGCGGGTAGGGATACAGTAGGAGGGGGAGATGTCGGTCGTGAGGCGGTGCGGTGGACCGGGTCTCATTGCAGGTTGTAGGCTTGGCGGAACAGGTGGTTTTCAGGCCTCTTTTGAAGGTTCTCAGGGTAGGGGAATGCCTGATGTGGTGGGGCAGCAAATTCCAGAGTATGGGTGATGCACGGGAGAAGTCCTGTATGCGGTTGTGGGAAGAGGAGATGAAGGGGGAGTAGAGGAGGAGTTCTTGGGAGGATCGCAGGTTGCGTGAGGGTAGGTATCGGGAGACCATGTCGTAGGTGTATGGAGAGGACAGGTTGTGGATGGCTTTGTATGTCATGGTTAGTGTTTTAAACAGGGATCTCTGGGAAGCAGGGAGCCAGTAAAGGGCTTGGCAGAGGGGGGAGACAGGGGAGTAGCGGGGAGAAAAATGGATTAGGCGGGCAGCAGAGTTTAGGATAGATTGGATAGGTGAAAGGGAGGTAGCGGGGAGGCCGGTGAGTACGAGGTTGCAGTAGTCGAGGCGGGAGATGATGAGAGTGTGAATAAGGGTTTTAGCGGTGTCATGGTCAAGGAAAGTGCGGATCTGAGAGATGTTTTTGAGCTGGAGTCAGCAGGAGGTGGCGAGGGCTTGGATGTGGGGCTTGAAGGAGAGGGAAGAATCAAGGATAACCCCGAGGCACTTGGTGTGGGGGACTAGGGAGAGAGAGCAGTCATTGACAACGATGGATAGGCCAGGTAGTGAAGGGAAGCGGCTTGGGGGGAAGATGATGAATTCGGTTTTGTCCATGTTCAGCTTAAGGAAGTGAGCAGAGAAGAAGGAAGACATGGCGGACAGGCATTGCGACAATTGATCATGTGCCAGAAGATGCTGCCAATAGGGACGCTGCATTGATGAGGAAAGAGATCTCTTGGATCCTGCAGCCTTATGGTCTAAATGAGGTCTCGGATCTCTTCAAATAGGAGTGCCATTTCTCACGAAATTAAAACTGAACCAACCTCTAAGATGCTGATTTTGGAATCAATTGTGTCATTCTGGTATTTCAAGATCATGCCCAAGAGGTTGGGCTGATCTGATCGAGAAAAACACGATAGCCGATAGTCTTGGTCTATGTGTTTCGGGTGAGATGTGGAGAAATGATAAGGTGCTGCTTGATTTCAAGTTTGAAAGCTGACCAGTGGGAACATTTGTGGGAGGGTCCTTTGTGTCAACACACTCCCCTTGACAAACTGAACCAATCACAGGAGACTGAATGCAGTCTCCTGTGATTGGTCCAGTTTGTCAAGGGGAGTGTGTTGACACAAAGGACCCTCCCACAAATGCTCCCACTGGTCAGCTTTCAAACTTGAAATCAAGCAGCACCTTATCATTTCTCCACATCTCACCCGAAACACATAGACCAAGACTATCGGCTCTCTCTCCCCAGTCCCCCACACCAAGTGTCTCCCCGCTACTCCCCTGTCTCCCCCCTCTGCCAAGCCCTTCACTGGCTCCCTGCTTCCCAGAAATCCCTGTTTAAAACACTAACCATGACATACAAAGCCGTCCACAACCTGTCTTCTCCATACATCTACGACATGGTCTCCCGATACCTACCCTCACGCAACCTGCGTTCCTCCTAAGAACTCCTCCTCTACTCCCCCTTCATCTCCTCTTCCCACAACCGCATACAGGACTTCTCCCGTGCATCACCCATACTCTGGAATTCGCTGCCCCACCACATCAGGCATTCCCCTACCCTGAGAACCTTCAAAAGAGGCCTGAAAACCACCTGTTCCGCCAAGCCTACAACCTGCAATGAGACCCGGTCCACCGCACCGCCTCACAACCGACACCTCCTACTGTATCCCCACCCGCCCCTCATAGACTGTGAGCCCTCGCGGATAGGATCTTCTCCCCTATTGTATCTGTATGTTAGAATTGTCCACAGCCATTGTTACTTGTATTGTTACTATGTTACTTGTCCTAGTCTGCCCTCTTAACATGTAAAGCGCCATGGAATATTATGGCGCTATATAAATAAATAATAATAATAATTGGGACCACCATGATACACAGTTTCTTATCGTGTTTGATCAACCAGTGTTTAGAGAGGCTATGGAACAAATAGCCCTCTTTTATATTATGTCTATGCGAATTTAAACGACTGTGCAACTCCTGTGTCGTTTTCCCGACATACTGTAGTCCACATTCACATTGGAACAGATAGATAACATATGAAGTCTTGCAAGTCAAAAAGAACTTTATGTCAAATGTCATATTGTTCTGGTTTAATTTAAAATGATCGACATTATGCCCTATCATAGTACAACATAGACACCTATTCAAATTACACCTGAAAGATCCCAGTTTACTCCCATTTGATGGTTCTTTTCTGGAGCTTTTTAGAACTTTCTTGAGGCGGCTTGGTGCTAGCATATTTTTAAGGGAGGAAGCCCTTTTAAATGTTACTCCCACATTATTTTGCAGGATGTTTCCCAGTATCGGATCATTCATAAGGATCAGCCAATTTCTCTGCAGAATACTCCTGATTTTTTTGTGCTGTTTTGTATATGTGGTGAGGAAGTTGATAGAAAAATCCTTTCCTCCCCCCTCCAACCTCTGTTTGGGAGCTAGCAAATCTTCCTGACATAAATTTGCACAATCATTATAAGCTTTTTGTAGCAATTTTTTGGGATAGTTTTTTTCCAAAAACCTTTCTTTTATGTCAGTAAGATTTGAAAACTCCCACCTGAGGAAGATAGCAGGCCGCTGTTGAAACGCATAGTGGGCAAGCCAACATAAACAGGTCTACTTTAATTATTGGTATCTGCTTCTCTTTACTGAGCGTTCCAAAATAATGCCAGAATTATTGCCTTTCATTCTGGTATTCCAAGATCATGCCCAAGAGGTTGGGCTGATCTGATCGAGAAAAACACGATAGCCAATAGTCTTGGTCTATGTGTTTTCGGGTGAGAAGTGGAGAAATGATAAGGTGCTGCTTGATTTCAAGTTTGAAAGCTGACCAGTTGGAGCATTTGTGGGAGGGTCCTTTGTGTCAACACACTCCCCTTGACAAACTGGACCAATCACAGGAGACTGAATGATGAGAGTTGTAACAGTTGGATTCACTTGAGTGCAGATACAATTGACGATGCCCGTTCAATATGTGTCAAAAGGGAGGGTAAATGTATATACCGTATATACTCGTGTATAAGCCGACCCGTGTATAAGCCGACCCCACTACTTTTGCCCCCAAAACCTGGGAAAACCTATTGACTCGTGTATAAGCTGAGGGTGGACCCCAGCACCAGTATACAGCCCCCAGCAGTGTGGTATACAGCAGCCTCCCCAGTGGTAGTATACAGCAGCAGCCCCAGTGGTATATACAGCAGCAGCCCCAGTGGTAGTATACAGCAGCCCCAGAGGTATATACAGCAGCCCCAGTGGTAGTATACAGCAGCAGCCCCAATGGTATATACAGCAGCAGCCACAGTGGTAGTATACAGCAGCCCCAGAGGTATATACAGCAGCCCCAGTGGTAGTATACAGCAGCAGCAGCCCCAGTGGTAGTATACAGCAGCCCCAGAGGTATATACAGCAGCCCCAGTGGTAGTATACAGCAGCAGCCCCAGTGGTATACAGCAGCAGCCCCAGTGGTAGTATACAGTAGCCCCAGAGGTATATACAGCAGCCCCAGTGGTAGTATACAGCAGCAACCCCAGTGGTGGTATACAGCAGCCCCAGAGGTATATACAGCAGCCCCAGTGGTAGTATACAGCAGCAGCTCCATTGGTAGTATACAGCAGCAGCCTCAGTGGTATATACAGGCCCCCCCATCAGTATACAGGCCCCCCCAATCCTGTAAAGTAATAGATTATTATACTTATCCCTGCCGCTGTCTCCCCGCCATCGCGCTCTTCTGTCTTCATCCAGCATCTTCCGGCTTCCTCCTCTGGCGCGCAGACAATGACGTCATTGCCTGCGCCCACCGGAGGAAGCCGGAAGAAGCCGGATGAAGACGGAGGAGTGCGATGGCGGCGGCGGGACAGCGGCAGCGGGACAGCGGCAGGGAGAAGTATAATAATGTATTCTTTTACAGGATTGGGGGGGGCCTGTATACTGATGGGGGGGGCCTGTATACTGTATACACTGTATACAGTGTATACAGTATACAGTGACTCGCGTATAAGCCGAGGGGGGGACTTTTCAGCCCAAAAATTGGGCTGAAAAGTCCCCCCCTCGGCTTATACGCGAGTATATACGGTATATGTCAAAAGGTTTTTTCAATTAAAAACAATATTCAAAATTCTAGATCCATTAGGATGGTTTTCAGCGATGTTTAAGCTTAAGAGAGCGCTCTCTTTCCGAGCAGCACAGTGGTGCTGCAGGTAATATAGGATTAATGGTGACATTGGGGATATCTTCATGCCTGCACACAGGATTGAATACACTGACCAGCGAATATGCATTAACGGGTAAAAATCAAAGGAGGTGTAATGGAGAAATAGATAGGAAGTGGTAAATGACATGTGCCATTAATCATCATACAGAGATAGAATTTTATAATTTTTTCCACTCCACTCCTATTCACCATGGAAGTGTAAGGGATAAACTAATGTATAAGAGCACAGGAATGTGCTAATGAGCATTATTTTTAAAGAGTTTTGGTACATGAAACGTATCGAGTCTGTGGAGGAATAAAGATCTTTGTCTTAAGATCCGAGGTCCTTGGAGTGATTTTCTTAACCAAATCTTCGAACAGCGCGATCTACAAGCCAGATTCCTATATCAACGCATATAATTTATACAACTCTTCTGGCTGATTGCTGCATTTGACAGGATCCAATTGTCTGGTTTATTAGTAGTTGTGTCACACACAATCCCGACCAGGTGAGTACGACCATACTTATAATTGACTGATAATATCGGATAAGACCCTATTGTGCTCTTCCTCTCCATTTATTACTGATGAATTAAAAGGCAGTGTGGCACATTTCCAACTGAGCATGGTGCCAGCACTGCCAGCGTGTAAGGCTATGACCATGCCCATTTTTCCTTATTCTGCTACCCATTTGAATTAATGATTGACTGTACAATATTACAATATATTCTACTCTCGCAATGTTATTTGCATTTAAGGTTGTATAGAATCTTCTTTGATATATAAAATGAATTCTATTACATTACACAGACTGTCAAATGATTTAGATGGATGCCTTGTAATGCTTCATTATTCCTTTGGTGGTGCTGCAGGGGAATTGAGAATTGCTACCAAGATGCCCTCTTTCACCTATAGTATTTTACTATTCCAATCTGTCTGTAGCTCTTTACTTGATGATGTGTCTTTAAAATTATTATTTCCTACTCTATCCTACAATAACATAGTTGAACTGGACATACATATTTTTTTATAAAAACACTAGCTGTAGTACCCGGCTACGCCCGGGTTAATAAATAACTGATGTTAGCTATAACAAAATAGAATTTGAATATGTCATATCAATGACCTGTAAGAAAATAGAAGCTGATCAGTGATTGATTGCTATAGGCAGTCTAATAAATCTCCAGCAAACAGTAAACCCTCCCCCTGGCCAGGCAGTATATGTTACCTCACACATACACATAATAGACAGCTCATGTGACTGACATCTGCCTTAATTCCCTATATGGCACATGTGTTGCACATTGGCTGTTTTTAATCAGATGTTTATGTTTGGAAATTAAAGATAGCACACGTATGAGGCGAGTTGTGTGAGGTGATTTGTGCACATGTGTGTCTGTCTGTGTGTCCCTGGGGTGTGTATGTGTGTGTCCCTGTGGGGTGAGTGCATGTGTCCCTATAGGATGTGTATGTGTGTGTGTCCCAGTGGAGGGGGGGGCTGTGTTGTGTGTGTCTCTTTGTGGTGTGTGTGTGTGTGTCCCTGTGGGGTGAGTGCATGTGTCCTATAGGGTGTGTATGTGTGTGTGTCCCTGTGGGGGAGGTGTCTGTGTGGGGTGTTTGTGTCTCTGTGTTGTGTGTCTCTTTGTGGTGTGTGTGTCCCTGTGGGGTGAGTGCATGTGTCCCTATAGGGTGTGTATGTGTGTGTGTCCCTGTGGGGGGATCTGTGTGGTGTGCGTGTCTCTTTGTGGTGTGTGTGTGTCCCTGTGGGGTGAGTGCATCTGTCGCTATAGGGTGTGTGAGTGTCCCCGTGGGGATGTGTGTGTGTGTCTCTGTGTTGTTTGTGTCTCTTTGTGGTGTGTGTGTTTGTGTTCGGGTGCGTGGTGAGTATCCAATGTTGGGGCTGCACCTTAGCGACTATACACTTGCTGTTACTCTTTGTGTGCATGTGGTGTGTATACATGTCCCCGTGCGTGGTGAATATCTCATGTTGGGGCCCCACCTTAGTGACTATATGCGGATATGTGCTGTTAGTCTTTGGTGCTGTCATTAAGCCCCTCTCATTCACAACTGTCAACTGGTAACTGTCACTTTTTCCCCATTATGTAGATAGGGGCAAAATTGTTTGGTGAATTGGAATGCGCGGGGTTAAAATTTCGCCTCACAACATGGCCTATGACGCTCCCGGGGTCCAGACGTGTGACTGTGCAAAATTTTGTGGCTATAGTTGACAGCTGTCGATTTTCCTCCAGCACTTTTACCCCATTATGTAGCTAGGGGCAAAATTGTTTGGTGAACTGGAACGCGCAGGGTTAAAATTTCGTCTCACAACATAGCCTATGACGCTCCCGGGGTCCAGACGTGTGACTGTGCAAAATTTTGTGGCTGTAGTTGCGACAGTGTAGATGCCAATCAAGGATATACATACATACATACATACACACACACACACACACACACACATACACACATTCAGCTTTATATATTAGATTTGTAAATATTTAGCACAACCCAACCTAATGGGAAAACAGGAAAACCTTGGTTATATATAGCCCCAAAGAGAAAGAAAGGTTGAAAAACATTGGTATTTAAGAGAGTTGATGTCTCAGCTGTCTCTTTAAAAGGGTTTCCCCCACAAAGTTAATTTTAAAGTTAATTTAATCAATAGACTTTGGAATAATAATAATTTCCACAATTGGATGTGTTTAATAAAATGTTCCTGTGCTGAGATAATCTTATATATGTGTCCCTGCTATGTACTATGTAATGGATGTGTCTGACCGTACAGGGACATGGTCTGATCATACCACATATCCAGTGCTGAGATGATCTTATATACCGTATATACTCATGTATAAGCCGACCCCCCTACTTTTGCCCCCAAAACCTGGGAAAACCTATTGACTCATGTATAAGCCAAGGGTGGACCCCAGTACAGTTATACAGCCCCCAGCAGTGTGGTATAAAGCAGCCTCCCCAGTGGTGTATACAGGCCCCAGCAGTGTTACAGCAGCCTCCCCAGTGGTAGTATACAGCAGCAGCCCCAGTGGTATATACAGCAGCAGCCCCAGTGGTAGTATACAGCAGCCCCAGTGGTAGTATACAGCACCAGCCCCAGTGGTAGTATACAGCACCAGCCCCAGTGGTATATACAGCACCAGCCCCAGTGGTATATACAGCAGCAGCCCCAGTGGTAGTATACAGCAGCAGCCCCAGTGGTATATACAGCAGCAGCCCCAGTGGTAGTATACAGCAGCAGCCCCAGTGGTAGTATACAGCAGCAGCCCCAGTGGTAGTATACAGGCCCCCCCCATCGGTATACAGGGCCCCCCCTTGCTGCCACAAACCTGTAAAGTAATACATCATTATACGTATCGCTGTCGTCGCCGCCGCCGCCATCGTGCTCCTCCGGGTCTTCATGCTTCTTCCTGCTTCCTCCTCTGGCGCACAGACAATGACGTCATTGCCTGCGCCCACCGGAGGAGGAAGCCGGAAGACGCATGAGGACCCGGAGGAGCGCGATGGCGGCGGCGGTGGCGACGACAGGGATAAGTATAATGATGTAATACTTTACAGGTTTGCGGCAGCAAGGGGGGCGCCCTGTATACCGATGGGGGGGGGCCTGTATACCGATGGGGGGCGCCTGTATATGACTCGCGTATAAGCCGAGGGGGGACTTTTCAGCCCAATTTTTGGGCTGAAAAACTCGGCTTATACGCGAGTATATACGGTATGTGTCCCTGCTATGTACTGTGTAATGGATGTGTCTGACCATACGGGGACATGGTCTGATCATACCACAGCTGCTGGGCAGGCGAGGACATAAAAATAAGACATTACATCATGGGATCATAAATACTTATTTCTGTGAGGTAAAACATTTCCCTGCTTGTTTTTTAAAAAATGTTTTATCTTAAAGAAAGAATCAGCTGTGATTCCATGTTGTAATGTCTGTATATTGTTTTTAATTTCTCCCCGGCCCGAGAGATTTGGTATGGTCAAACCATGTCCTTGTACTAAGTATAACCAGGAAAATAAGAATGGCACATCCATCCAGAAGGTACAGATATAATAGTCTTTCTTTATTTCAAAATTCCATTAAAACAAAAGTGTAGTAGAATCCATAGCAAACATTTAATACCTCACAAATGTTTCTCATAATATGCATTTCTGGCGTATAATAATGCCCGAGTCATAGCATGGATTCAACTGCACTTTTGTTTTAATGGAATTTTGAAATAAAGAAATAATATATTTTTTAAGTTCCGGATGGATGTGCCGTTCTTATTTTCCGGCTTCTACTTCATAAATTGCTGTGCTGCGCCAGCTAAAGCTGCTTTCACACAGCGTTATTTTGCTGTCCAAGGGGATCCGACTTTTTGTAGAACCCCTCGTACAGCAACGGATTCAAACTGATGCCTGCAATCGGATGCCAAATAGGCATTCGATTCCAATATTTTGCAGGATCAGTTTGGATCCCTCCCCGATCCTCCTGTCACCTCGTCCCCCTCCTCTCTGCCTCCTGTCACCTCTTTCTCCCCTCCTCTCTCTGCTCCCTCTTTCTCCCCTCTTTTTCCCCTTTTCCAGACCTTACAAAATAAACAAAATCTTTATTCTCACCCATCCACGAGTCCCCCAGCGCTTCCAGCTATCTTCTTACAGGAACTGGCGTGATGTCACAGTCACATGACTGGTTACCGCAGTAACCGGTCATGTGACTGTGACATCACGCCAGGTCCTATAAGCATCGAGCGCTGAAGGCATCGGTGGATCGCGGGACAGGTGAGAATAAAGTTTTATTATTTTTAACTCTTCCTTTTCACTAAATTTCACTTCTGCAATGTATGAATATACAAAATGAGTGTCAATTCACATCGATCTGGGGCTCCATGCAAAATCTCACCTCATGCGATATCCTGAGGAAGGTGAGGCATCAGTCTAAAACTATGATGGGGGGGGACTTGTTGATGATCTCAAAGCAGTTGGGACCTCTGTCACCAAGAAAACCATTGGTAAGACATTACACTGTAATGGATTAAAATCCTGCAGTGCCCACAAAGTCCCACTGCTCAAGAAGGCACATGTGCAGACCCGTCTGACGTATGCCATGAATACCATGGTGATTCTAAGAGTGATAGGGAGAAGGTGCTGTGGTCAGATAAGACAAAAATTGAGCTCTTTGGCATTAACTCAACTAGCTGTGTTTGGAGGAAGGAAAATGCTGCCTATGACCAAAAGCACACTGTACCCACAGTCAAGTATGGCAGTGGAAACATTATGTTTTAAGGGTATTTCCCTGCTAAGGGCACAGGACTACTTCCCCGCATCAATGGGACAATGTACCATAAAATCCTGAGTGACAACCTCTTCCCTCCATATGGACACTAAAAAAGGGTCGTGGCTGGGTCTTCCAGCACAACAAGGACCCAAAACATACAGCCAAGGCAACAAAGGAGTGACTCAAAAATAAGCACATTAAGTTCATGGAGTGGCCTAGACAGTCTCCATAACTTAATCCCATAGAAAATTTATGGAGGGAGCTGAAGCACTGAGTTGCCAGGTAACAGCCTCAAAATCTTAATGATTTAGAAATGGTCTGCAAAGAGGAGTGGACCAAAATTCCTCCTGACATGTGTGCAAATATCATTATCAACTCCAAAAAAAGTCTGACTGCTATGCTTGCAAATTAGGGTTTTGCCACCAAGTATTAAGTCTTGTTTGCCAGAGGAATCAACTACTTATTTCTCGCTAAAAAATGCAAATACATTTATATAATGTAGACAATGTGATCTTCTAGATTTTATTTTAGATATTCTATCGCTCACTATTGAAATTAAACTACCCTAAAAATTATAGACAATTCATGCCTTTGTCAGTGGGCAACTTACAAAATCAGCAAGGGATCAAATACTTATTTTCTTCACTGTATTTCTCCCATATGAGGACGTAAATGGATCTTTCACCATATTTTTGCCCTCTATCCTCTACCAACATTATATACGCCCTGCTGTTGCTGAAGACCATATAGCATATATATAATTTTCTTCAATATTAGATTCACTTGATTCAGTACGGCAGCAAAATACAGTCTCAAAAATATATGACTGTATCTCTTTGGGTGCTGCTCAGCTTTCATAAGTAAGCAAAAAAAAGCCATATTTTCCAGACTGTTCGTGAAAAGAAATCTACAAATCCTTTTAAGGAAAACATGTTAAGATAAGAGGTTAGAAACATGGAGACTTTCAAATAAAATAATCAACGTAGTGTAAATGGTTTGTGCGCTACTCTAGGCCACATACCAAATTCAGAATTCAATGCTTGTAGCCACATCACAGAATGGGCATTGTTCGTGTAGGATGTACATACTGAGGTTCACTATGAATCACAGTATTGTTGCAAGTATTTGCAGTTACAGTGAGTTCATGTAACGTCTGTATATACATTCTTGTGTTTTGTTAATGGTCTATCACAGCATTAGCATTGTGTTGTCACTGGTGATTTTTAGGAGTCGTCTTATTTTGTGGCTAGATGGTTGGCAGCATGAGAAGTGGCATAATAGTCATTTTACATGAGAATGAAAACTTTGTATAAAGTCAAGAGAATATATGCACAAAAAGCAGGTTTTTTAGCCAACTTCTAATTGATAAAGACATTTGTCTGATTCAAATTACAGTTAATCTACGCCAAGTGGTAGATAAATCATTGATGCCATCCAGCAGTTTTACTGTAGTCCAAAGGCAGTAGACTTTATCAAATAAATACATGTGTAATTAACTGCTGTTAGGAACTGTTAGGAACTTATCATTTAGCCTATGAACATCTGCTTGACATATTATAGAATTAAAATAAAATGTTATTTGCACTTACAAAACTGCTTAGATGATCGATTCATCATTTATAATTTACTAAAGTCACTTTTCTTTTTTTGTCTTGTAGTAATTGCTGACATTTTGTTGTGAATGAAACATTCAAAAATCGTGCACACTATCCATGAATTCGGTGCAAAATAAAAATTGCTCTTTATCTTGAAACTTTTCAGCACCAAAAAGTTGCAAATGATTTTAAAAAATCATGAAAATACACCAAATTTCTTTATTCCAGGGTGGTTTGGAGCGGGATGCAGGAAAAGTGTGACATTTGGTAAAAGAAGCATATCATGAATCTGCCTAAAGTATGTAGAAAGTAAAGCTGAAGTCATTTTTCTTTTTTTGTCTTGTAGTAATTGCTGACATTTTGTTGTGCATAAAATCTTCAAAAATGGTGCACGCAGTCCATGAATTCAGTGCAAAATAAAAATTGCGCTTTATTTTTATCTTTACAACTTTTGGTGCTGAAAAGTTTAAAAAAAACATTTAAAGATAAAAATAAAAAGCAATTTTTACTCTGCAATGAATTCATGGATTGCGTGCATCATTTTTGAAGATTTTATGCACAACAAAATGTCAGCAATTACTACAAGACAAAAAAAGAAAAGAGACTATAGCTTTACTTATCCACATGTTTAATGGCCCAGTTACACAGCACGACATCGTCAACGACATTGCTGATAAGTCACGAGTTTGGAGGCATACCAGCGACATCGTTATGACCTCATTGCGTGTGACTCTGGCAAGTTGATATGATAAATCGTTGGATCGGAGTTGACAGGTTTAACAGCATGTTGGAAAACCTGACGATCTCAACTCCAGCAACCTGTTACATCGTTCTGTGTGACACCGCGATAACGATGTCGTTTACGACGTTTACAGCAATGAGCAGGGATCGTTCGTGGGTTTTGTGAATGATACCTGCTCACAACATTATTGGTGAGTTGTTCACAATATCTAGACGTGTGACATTTCACCAGCAATGTTGAAGTAGTGCCAAAAACAACCGCACGCTCTAGAGATCACTGCCGACATCGTTTCAACATCGTGCCGTGTAACGGGGCCTTTAGGCAGATTCATGAAAAGCGCCTTTTACCAAAGGTCACATTTTTCCTGCACCCCGCTCCAAACCACCCTGGAATAACATAATTTTCAATTTGGTGCATTTTCATGACTATTTAAATCATTTACAACTTTTGGTGCTGAAAAGTTTCAAAAAACGTTTAAATGATTTAAAAAGTCATGAAAATGCACCAAATTTTTTTTGAAGCGGAATGCAGGAAAAATGTGACATTTGGTAAAAGGCGCATTTCATGAATTTGTCTAAAACATGTGGATAAGTAAAGCTGTTGCGAAAAAAATAAAAATAAAAAACACAGAAAACTTAAAAAGTAATGCAAAACATACAACTACTAGATGGTGGCCCGATTCGAACGCATCGAGTATTCTAGAATATGTATGTAGTTTATTTATGAAGATTTAAGAATAATGCAATGAATACACAGGATTTTCCAGGTAAAATATATACATTCTTATAAAATTTTATGGCCACTTTACACGTCCCAACATCATTCCGATGTTGGATACAACGGTGCGGGAGCACGCATTTTTTGGGCAGAATAACAAGATCGCATAGGAGATGTTACACAGCATGATATCGGTAGGCAACGCAACTGCGATGTGTACGCCCCCTTGTACGGGCGACCCAGGAACGACCATTTAACATGGGAAAGAATAGGGGAAGTTGTACTCCAAATCGTTGTTGGGCTTTCACACAGCACAATCCGGCCACATCGTCCATCCAATATCGGGCAGTTGGAGAGACTGCTCATTTCTTCCCCGATATCGTTTTGGTATCGTTCTTGCATCGAATTGGACATTTACACCATACAACGCACGAACGATATCGGGGCCAACGCACGAACCACGTGACTTTTTATCGGAGTTGGACGCCGATATCGGGACGTGTAAAGTGGCCATCACTGCTCATAAAACTTAATACAACTGAATGAAATTATTAAACAGATCATCAAAATATATAAACCATTACATGAATATCTAATTCTATTTAAATAAATTATCGGACAAAAGAAGTACCGTATATACTCGTGTATAAGCCGAGTTTTTCAGCCCAAAATTTGGGCTGAAAAGTCTCCCCCTCGGCTTATACACGGGTCTATACGGTAGGCTGCGTGGTGGGGGCTGTGGAGGCTGGAGCAGGCGGAGGGAGGCTGCTGTATGAGCGGCCCCGTCACGTGGGGCCGCTCATTATATATGCACTGCTTCCCCTGTCAATCAACGGCAGGGGGAAGCAGTTCATATATGCCCCCCAAATGCTGGCACTCTTCCCCCTTGTAAGGGCCCCCCCCGCTGCTTATATTATCATCCCGGTCTTCTGCTCAGCGCCGCTCCTCGGTGCTCCGTCCTCGCTGCTCCCATCCTGCTACATCCGGGATCTCCGGCCGTCGCAGGCATATGACGTCATCGCGCGACGGCCGGGGATCCCGGATGTAGCAGGACGGGAGCAGCGAGGACGGAGCACCGAGGAGCGGCGCTGAAGAAGACCGGGATGGTAAGAGAAGCAGCGGGGGACCCTTAGAAGGGGGGCGAGTGCCAGCATTTGGGGGCTGCTGGGTACCCACAGGGGGCTGCTGGGTACCCCCTGGTGGCTGCTGGGTACCCCCTGGGGGCTGCTGGATACCCCCAGGGGGCTGCTGGATACCCCCAGGGGGCTGCTGGGTACCCCCTGGGGGCTGCTGGGTACCCCCGGGGGCCTGCTGTATAAACCCCCGGGGGCCTGTTGTATGTACCCCCGGGGGCCTGCTGTATGTACCCCCGGGGCCTGCTGTTTGTACCCCCGGGGGCCTGCTGTATGTACCCCCGGGGGCCTGCTGTATGTACCCCCGGGGGCCTGCTGTTTGTACCCCCGGGGGCCTGCTGTATGTACCCCCGGGGGCCTGCTGTATGTACCCCCGGGGGCCTGCTGTTTGTACCCCCGGGGGCCTGCTGTATAAACCCCCGGGGGCCTGCTGTATGTACCCCCGGGGGCCTGCTGTATGTACCCCCGGGGGCCTTCTGTATATACCCCCGGGGGCCTGCTGTATGTACCCCCGGGGGCCTGCTGTTTGTACCCCCGGGGGCCTGCTGTATAAACCCCCGGGGGCCTGCTGTATGTACCCCTGGGGGCCTGCTGTATGTACCCCTGGGGGCCTGCTGTATGTACCCCTGGGGGCCTGCTGTATAAACCCCTGGGGGCCTGCTGTATATACCCCCGGGGGCCTGCTGTATATACCCCTGGGGGCCTGCTGAATACCCCTGGGGGCCTGCTGTATACCACTGGGGGCCTGCTGTATACGATACTACTGGGGCCTGTATACCACTGGGAGGGCCTTTATACCACACTGCTGGGGGCTGTATACCTCACTGCTAGGGGTTGTATACCTGTGCTGGAGTCCACCCTCGGCTTATACGCGAGTCAATAAGTTTTCCCAGTTTTTGGGGGCAAAAGTAGGGGGGTCGGCTTATACACGGGTCGGCTTATACACGAGTATATACGGTAATTCTACACTATAATATATTTGTTAACAATATCAACCCAAAATATTTTTGTACACCACATTTCTTGTGAATACCTTTTGACTGTTTATAAGCAACTTTCCTTGTAAAGGGGTATCAAAAACTTGCACCTTGACATTGGATCTCATTTTAACTCTTGAAAATGCAATGTAGAGCTGTCCATGACCAAAAACAGGCTCCGGTAGATATATGCCAACACGGTGTAGAGTTTGACCTTGTGACTTGTTTATTGTCATGGCAAAAGCTAGTTTTACTGGAAACTGTCGACGCCAAAGACCAAATGGAAGACCGGTGTCCGAAGGACATAAATCAATGCGTGGAATGAACACTTTGTCTCCTTTTGCTGATCCAGTGATCACTCTTGCATGAATTACATGGCAATAGAGTCCAGTAACAATAAGGCGAGTTCCGTTACATAGACCATTTTTTGTATTTAGATTCCGCAGCAACATTATGATTGTTCCAACTTTGAGTTGTAGTCTGTGGGATGGCATTCCTAATGGCATAAGACTATTTAAAAATTCAGGTTATAATGCTCTCATTCATCTTCATTGTCTACATCCAATGAATCATAACTTTTGTACAACTTATACTCTCCAGGCATTTTATCCATGACACAGGAATTTAGCAGAGCCACGCCATCGTTCTTGGGACAGAGAATTGCATGGGAAGAGGCCCTCTCAACACTGCTTTGGTTATTCACATCAATTTCAATGCATTGTCCAAAAACATCACTTACGATGCAGTCAGTTCACAACATGTTTTCTGGTAATTCAATAATGTCTTCTCCAAGGTTGTATTCGTTGCTAAGTTCACCGTTACCAAGTTTAAGAAGCCAGTTGCTGTACTCTGAGTTGTTGCATGTTGTTAATTCGTTGGAGTTTATTAAAAGGTTTCCGAAGGTCAGCCATTTTTAAGCTGGACTCGATAACATCTGTTTTTGTTCCATTTGGTATGACTGGAAGACATTGCCTAAAATCTCCGCCAATTACAAAAACTTTACATCCAAACGGAATTTCATTTTTTTTCAGCAACATTTGTAGTCATTACTTCATGCAAAAGTCTGTTCATTAAGTTCAAAGCGTACTTGGGTGCCATGGTGCACTCGTCAAGTATCAAAAGATTTGCATTGTTTAATTGTCTTCCTACAAATGTGTCTTGTTTTATTCTGGAAACTGAGATTTTGTTGACTGGAATTGGTATCCCAAAGAGTGAATGCATAGTGGGACCTCCTCGTAATAGGTTTGTTGCAATACGACTTTTCCCAACCCGCTAACGTGATGCATTAAAACTTCATAGAGTTATGTTTTAACACTCCCTCCTGGACCGTCAATAAAGAAACATTTTGGTCTTGCATCTGCTTGGTTTTTTATAGCGCTCATAATTGTGTCATATGCAATCCGCTGTTTATTAAGGAGTTTCTCTACTCTGTTGCCAACAATAATTTGTAAGCTTCGTCATACTCTGGAACTTGTGGAACTTGAATTGCAGGCTGTGGCAAATTAAAGTCTGAAAATGTTTTTCCATGCAGTAGTAAGACATTTTGGACATCTTGCATGACATAAGAGTCGCAATTTTTCCAATTTCTACTTCTGTTGTGAAGACATAAGCAGTAATCCTCGATTATATGTTCCTTGAAATTTGTCCAAAGTTGAGCCGGATTTGTAGGCGGTCCAAATACACAGATGTAGGCAAACAATTTGCAAAGTGGCCTAGGCATATGTAGGGTAACTGCGTCTTCTAAAGTAAGTCTCCACACAGTATCAACCAATAGAAGTCCTAAAGCCAAAGCTGCAGCTTTAAATGTATCGTGCAATACTCTGTCAACTGTTTTCAAATTGTCATAACTTGTAGGTCCTTTGACATGCAGTAGTAGCCAAAGGCAATATCTTTTTTGATCCTTGACACTAACAGTATACATGCATCCAATTATTCTGCTAAGTCCTCATTGTCTTGGATTCCAAGTTTTATTCCAAACGTAATGCTCTGGAATCTCTCGATACAAATACTGCCTTGCATTTTCGTCACGTTGGTTCAGCAAAAACCATTCCATTAATGTTGACGTTGTTCTTAAAGTTTTTAAGACATCTTCAACTTGAGCATCTTCAAAGAAATAAAGCTGTTGTTGATTTGGTAAATGAATAGCTAAACGTATAATGGCATGGGAATGTGAATGCACTGCAAATGCAAATATCCTCCAAGCAGCTTCTAGAGCACACACATATCTTGAGTCAACAAAAGTTGATGATTCATCTTGATTGACTGTTTTCTGTTGTATTTCGACGTTAGCTTTGTCATACCTCTTGTACATGTACTTGAAAAGATATTTTACCCTTTTTATTGAAGCGCAGATTTCGACGTTGATGTAACAGTTGTAGCATTTTGATAAGTACGGGTTGTATGGGACTATCCATGAGTTATTTATATTTTTTTTGTTGTGACCAATATTATCTATGTGTTGTTGCCGGTACGATGGGTAGCCATCCAAGTCTTTAACAGTGTGCTGTTTCAACTCCTTTGGAAACCCTTTTGTACACTTTCCATTTTCCATGCATGGACTTTTTGGATTTGCTACACCGCATGGGCCATGAACCATATGAGAGACTACAATATTATACAGTTCAGGATACTTAGTTAGTAATTTCAGCCCACACTATGTTATTGATTTCTTCCTCCGTGCAAAACTTTGAATCTGCGTCTAAGATAATTAGTATATACGCATGTGGGAGACCTCGTTTCTGAAACTCTATGATGTGTACCATTGCTACGACTGTTCCAAAAAGCCAATTTTTGATATCTTTCAAAAGGCTGGTGAGTTTCAGTCGAAATATGCGTGCGACTAAGTCTGGCCTGTGTTCAACTTGTTGTCAGGGTTCTAGATTTTCGGTAATTTTCGGCTATTTAGGATTACGGATCATTGTTACAAAAATCCAGGACAAAGTGCCTTCGAGTCCGCACTGCTGCTCAAGAAAAAAAAAGACTCACCGGGATATCTGGGATAATGATAGCTTTATTAAACCAATGCGTTTCGGAGCCCCTCCTGGCTCCCTGTGTGGCCGCGCTGGTCCGAATCCAGGGGGGCGGTGCAATGTTGGCACCAAATGAAGCAAACGCATGAGAAGTGTTGATGTTTCTGATATTTTCCATAAAAGTTCTACTGTGTTGATGTGTTCCTTTCATCAATTGCTCAAACAGATCTGAGTAGGGAGGTCTTGGTAGCATAACTCTTCCTTTTTGGCAGCATTGAGAAAACTGATTGTCAGATGGTTTTTCTTCAATGATATTTAGAGAGTCGCTTTTAGAGCAAACTGCATTCATATTCCCACAGTACTGTTCAATAATTGTATATTCGTTGTCTGTTACGTAACATGCAAGTTGTTGAATATTCTCCTGGGCTTGCCTTAGTTGTTTTTTTATTAATTTGGCGATTGTATTGTTTTCTGTTTGCCCTGGATTGTGGAGATTCATTCACCCGACATTGTGGGATTCCGCATCGTGTTCCTTCCTAGTGGAAATGTGTTGTGGTGTCTCCTGTTCCTGATGTTGTCTTTGTGAATCAGATACTTGTACCTGTCGTGTGGCAGTTTGTTGTGGTGTCTCCTGTTGGCGACGTTGTCTGTGAGATTCCGCATCCTGGGCTTGTCTGGCGGCAGTTTGTTGAAGCGTCTCTTGCTCTCGACGTTGTCGTTGCCTTGCTGCTGCTTTTCTGTCATCCTCATTGGCGTATTTTCGTTTACGAACCATTGGTAGACAGGAAGCATAAATCGTGATAGCGTACAGTAACAAAGTATATGTTCAGCGCGTTGTGACTGAACTTGTTCAGTAAACATGACTGAACTACGTCACACTCTGACTGACAGAACTTGTTCAGTAACCGTGAGTGAACTATGTCGCACTGTGACTGACAGAACTTGTTCAGTAAAGGTGATTGAACTATTTGGCACTATGACTGACAGAACTTGTTCAGTAAACATGAGTGAACATGAGTGAACTACGTCGCGCTGTGATTGGGGGTTAAATTCCGCGCCAATATCGAAGATTGGTCACGGCCGGCCGGGTGCGACCAATCAGCGAAGCGTGGTTCAAATCCCGTGCCTATGTAGGCCTCTCCAACCACCTGTCACGCGCTTAGTTGGCGCTGGCATTGCTGGATGCTGCTGTATATGTGTTTGTCTTTAACAGCTGCATGGTTGATAGTTCTGAAGGTCCTGGACTCCTGTGTTGTTCTCCTGAACTGCATTCACTATTAGGTTCAACTGGTGGCTGAGGGGTTAATGTGTGACTCACCTGAACTGCCCTCCCCCTAGCCTTTAAGTAGCCTCTCCTTCCAGCAGGTGGTGCTGCTGATAGAGTTTCACTCTATGCCTGGAAGCTGTGCTGTGCTGACCTGTGTGTTTGTGTTGCTGAAGTCCTTTCCTTTAGAGTTGCTGTATCCCAGTTCTGTGGAGGGAGGTGAGGGGGGAATAGTGCAGGGCTGGTGGAGGAGGTTAGGGAGAGGCTGGAGGCCCTAACCTTCTCACTTTTAGAGATACCTTTGGGATCAGGGCCATTCAGGGTTCCTAGCCTAGGGTCAGACTAGTCTTCCCTGATCACCCTGCCCATACCTGACATTCCCTCATCAGCATTCTCACTACACCGTGACCCCACCCCTAGACGGAGAAGTTTCCGGGTCTCCCAGGACAAGTGAATTGCACTACCTCAGTAGAAGTACTGGCACTGGGTCAGTCTCTCCTTACATCATTGTTCCGCTACTTGGACTTGGTCAATTTGAGGAGTAAGTTGTGGAGGACCGGAGAGAGGAAAGCTTCTGGGAGATGAGAATAAAGTAAGAGGCCTCCTTTTTTGAGACCTCTCACTGGATTGTTCTTGGAATCTGAGGTCAATTCGAGTAGTGGGAGCAATCAATTCGCCAGAGTAGAAGAAACAACCCATCCAGCAAGATAGGCCCCACCAGAAGGCCCTGACCAGAGCTTCATTGTTGCATTAAAATTCTGAGAAGATGGTATGGAAGTAGATAGCGTACTGGTCTATAGTGAGGGAACTTTGGAGCAGTGTGAAGAATAAAGCTGTAATAAAGCTGTCAAAGACTTTACGGAAGGTCTCCAGGAAAGATGACAGGCTGGATCATTATTCTCCATTAGGGGAGTGATTCAAGTGAGGGCATCTCCCTCTAGATGAGATTCGAGGAAAGTCACTCTGGCCTGATAGGTAGGGTACTGGCGGGGAAGGAGGTCAAAGTGCAGCTGACACGGGGTGAGGAATAGACGGTAAAGCACAGGATCTCCATTACAGCATGGAGGTTTGCATAGGCACAGAGGCAGCATGGATGCAGAGGTTATTGCTGGATCTGGAACAGTGATCTTGGTAAGGTTTGGAGTGACTGCAGATTGCAGGATATACATGAAATCAAGCATAACGAGTCAGCCTGTAACAGGATGGTGCATGCAGGTGTAGGTTGTCGGCGCAGGCTAGTGTAGACTGTCACAGACAGGTGCAGACAGTAAAAGGTGGGTGCAGGCAGGTGTATCAGGGTCTAGGATGAGGCACACGTTAACAAAGAGCACCGATATTAAGTACAAAGGTTCAAGAGACTAGGCACAGGGACAGGGAACTTTAGTACTAGTAACGTCTCTAAAGTATGACCACATTGCTCAGGCATCTCCCAAAGGGGAAGGCGCCTTAAATACGCAGTGCTTTTTGACAACAGGCTGAGAAGCAGTTCCGGGTTTAAGGGCATATTGGCCTTTTAAAATTCAGAAGAGTGCGCCGCCTAAGTGTGCTCCCAGGAGACCTGTGCAGAGGACGCAGGCCCTAGGGTTCGGAGGACATAGCCACAGAGCAAACAGAAGGTCGCAGGACTGCAGGAAGGGTGAGTATAGCACTGGAGCACAGGCAGAAGGTATGGGGCCATTGCCAGGGTGAGCATGCTGCGGATGCTGGTCACCCTACTACCTGGCGTTAAAGTTAGACAATGGTGCAGCTCAGATCTGCGATTTTTATCCTCAGCCCTAATAGCAATGAGGAAAATAAATCACAGCATGTTGCAATTGTCAGCGAGTCTCGGCTCACTCGCATCCATACAAGCATATAGGTGTGACAGAAACATCGGACTGCACTTGACTGTCATCCAAGTTTAGTGCGATACATGCAGAGACTGACAATGGAGAATATGGGAAATATTAATCTCTCCCTCCTCTCTCTATCGGTGATCTGATCAGAGGATGCAGAGAGAATCACAGCAGGATCGGATCACAGCAAAATGACACTCAGTCACGCTAACAGCAGAGCCTGAGCTGACTGCCACATGACTCGCCCACCAGGGCCATGGGGTACTCGGAACCGGGCGGCAGTTTCTGCAGGGGTGGTTATGGGAGTCAAGGCCCAGCTCCGTGACCCTAGGCGGTCAATAAAAGGGGGAAAATAATTGGGAATTAAGGTGATGCCGCCCGTGGGTGTGCGGCTATGGGTAGCCGTCGCTGTAGTCAGGACCTCTGGGGATGATGGGAGTATCAGCGTGGATGTTGAGCTCTCCATGGGTAGGGCTGGTCCCCAGGGCAACCGTAAAGTCAATAGATAAGCAGGGGTGCAGTGTCCCCAGTCACAGGCAGCCACTGGCTGCTGGATTCCCAAATCGGTCTACCTCCTTTCAGGCACAAGAAATACAGTCTCAGACAGTATACAGCTTTAACCGGGTATTACTCTCTTTTCTCGGCAGATGAAACAGTTTACAACAGTTCAACAGCGGCTCCGGTGTGGACTAAGCAACCGGGATGGGTCGTCTGCTTCACCCCCTTTAGAGACTCTTTCGGGCCTTTTTGGTCTGTTCCGCATGCTAGCTACGATCCAGCGGTCATGAGCTTTCAGTGGGTGACTTTCCGGGTTCCCTAGCCCTAATACGACAGCCTTCTCTTTACTGCATCGGAAGCTGGGTCTCGGGACATAAAGACCCTGCACCTCGCCGGGGTTTGTGGTTGGAGCATGCAGTGACCTGGCCACTTCAGCAGAGCCGGAACTCTGGTTCCGGCTCAGTCCCTCAATGTCCTCATTGATTGGGGCACACCTGGACTCCCTCTGTCTCTGTTTAGTGCCTGCAGCCCGGGACCCGGACAAGCCCAACGGTGGCACAGGCCGCCAGGTCCGTGTTCTATAAGTCCTGTATGGTGGTATTCTCGCCTCTACTTTTGCTGACTGCTTACTACTCCTTCTCTCCCTCTCTCCTTCTGCTTCTCCACACCCTGGACTTGGTATTGTGTCCTTTTTGTTCTGTTGTTACCATCCCTAACCGGGTCCTTCCCTAACTTTCCACCCTTCACCTGGCTCCTCCCACTATCTCATTGCTGGACATAGAGTACCTAGACTTAGGATCGGGAGTGTGTCACGTGTGTGTTTCAGGAGACCGACTTACCAATCCCGGCTGCTGAGCCATCTAGTGGCAACCGGTCCGCAGGGGCGCCACACATACACTAGTGTGACTCTACCCTTAGAAAAATTAAAGCTCTGGTTAGCTGGTTTAGGCTGAAGGCACATTGGCGCAAAACTCACGTGAGTGTAATGCGAGAAAAAAATCGCATTGCACTTGGACCTGTATCTTTAAATGATACAGGTCACATCAATGCGACTTTCTCACATTACACTCGCAATGCGATGGGAATGCAAGTGCAATCGCAGCATGCTGCAATTGCACGTGATTTCCACGAGCAAGTGGCCATTAAAAGTATATGGGTGCAAGTCAAACTCGCACCCATACAGCACACTGTGCGATACTCGCACGAGTGTGCTGTTATAATCGCTTCAAATAATACAGTAATCATTACTGTTCCAGCACTGTCACAACAGAACTGAAACATTATTGTTTAACAAACTCAGTTAGAAAACTAAATAATAAAGTGCTGTGTGTTAATAAACATTTTAACCCCCTCTGCAGGCTCTGTGCTACATGTCAGCACAGAGCCTGCAGATGTGGCTATTAGAAGCCGGTGTCAGAAGAGTTAAAATGCAGTTAGTGTGCTGCCATCATCTTTACACATAGCGTGTACACTCTGTATAGACATAGTGACAACACACCCTGGCAGTGCAGGGGTTAATAACTTTATTTTACTGATCCCGGCAATTGTTGGGTCATTTTACATTACTAACAAGCCGCTCTCCTCCTGTACTGAGCTGTCCATGGTCCTGAAGCTTCAGCGTGATATTACTGTAATATCACGCTGGAGCTTCAGCACCAGGGACAGCGGCTGTCATGGTATACCAATTGCGTATGCAATTGGCGTAAGTACGCAAAAAGCATACCATGGCAACTGCTGTCCATGGTGCTGAAGCACCAGCGTGATATTACAGTAATATCACGCTGAAGCCGCATCTGCAGGTTCTGTGCCGACATGTAGCGCAGAATCTGCAGTGGGGTTAAAATGTTTATTAACACACAGCACTTTATTATTTAGATTTCTGAGTTTTTTTAAACAATAGTGTTTCAGCGCTGCTGGGACAGCGCTGATACATAATTGATTACTGTACAGGGAAAGCGGTAAATTCAAACTCGCTGGCTTTGACAGCCGGCAAGTTTAAAATCACCACAAATGCTGTCCACGATCCTTCACGACCATGAACAGCATCACAATCACACGCACCACACATGCACTCACACCTCACACTCGCAGCACACACACATGAATACAGGCAGGCACACTCACCACATGCACCACACCACACCACACACACCCAAAAACACGCATATCACTCGCATCACTGTCGTGCATCAAACACACTCCGTCATGACCCGAAACAGTTAATCAACATTTTTAACTTCCTCTTTTGCCTTCCATTGCCCCATCCTTACCTTTCTCGCCTCTACAGAAGACTTTGCCGCATATTTAAAAAACAAGACCAACCAAATCAGGCTAGTCTTTACTGCTTAATTGCCACAATCAATCCAATGATTTTCGCCCATAACCTACTTCCCTACCATCACTGAAGGAGAGCTTACTAATCTCCTCTCTAAATTGCACCTCACCATTTATAAACTTGATCCCATCACATGCCGCTCCTCCTCTACCTCACTACCATGCTCATCTCAGTCCTAACCCATCTCTTCAACCTATCGTAAAACTAGGGTAGCTTCCATTCTGCTTTTGAATATGCCACAATCACATCTGTCCTGAAAAATCCTCCCTTGACCCGACCTCTACATCCAGCTATTATCCCATATCGCTGTTCCCATTCATTTCTAATCACCTCAAATATGCATGCCCACACTAAACTTTGCTCCCATCTCTCATTTAACTCAGTTTTCGGCAACCTACAATCCGGCTTCTGTCCCACTACTATGCTGAAACTGCCCTAATAAAAATTATCAATGACTTACTGCCAAAGCTAAAAAACAATTCTCTATAATCCTCCTTCTAGATCTGTCATCTTCCTTTGACCCAGTTGACCACTCCCTCCTACTAAAGAACCTCTCTTCCACTGGCGTCAAAAACCTTGCCCACCTCTTGATTTCCACATACTTTTCTAATCAAAAATTTTGCGTCTCCCATTTCCATACTAACTCCTCATCCCATGCTCTCTCTGTAGATGTCTCTCAGGGCTCTGTCTTGGGACCACTACTCCACCTCATCTATTTAACTTTAGCTTTGGATAACTCATAAAGTCCAATGGCTTCCAGTACCATTTATATGTGGATGATATTCAGATCTACCTCTCTGACCCAGACATCATCTCTCTGCGGTCAAGAATCCGGTAGTGTCAGACTTATCCTCTTTCTTCTCCTCTCACTTTCTAAAGCTCAATATGGACAAAACCAAACACATCATCTTTCCTCCATCCCACTAAATTCTCCTTCATAATCAATCTTTTAATATAAATTACATCATGCTTTTACTTGTACCAGAAGTCCACTGCCTCAGAGTACCTTTTGACTCTGACTTGTCCTTCAAATCACACATCCAAGCTCTTACCACCTCATATCAACTCCATCTTAAAAATATTTCCAGAATACATAATTTCCCCAACCCTGATACTACTAGAATGCTAGTGCATGCATTCATCATCTCCCACCTCAACTGCTGCAATATTCTTCACTATGGCCTTTCTGACAATATTATCGCACCTCTCTAGTCCGGATCTAACACTGCTAACCAACTAATTCACCTCTCTCTTCGCTACTCCTCTGCTTCTCCCCTTGGCAAATCCCTTCATTAGCTTCCAATTCCCCAATGTATCCAGTTCAAAATACCGTATTATTATTGACTACAAGCCATCCATGATATGTCTGCTCTATGTATCTCCTAACTAATCCCCTGATATTTTACCACACATAATCTCCCATATTTCCAAGACCTCCTTCTCTCATCCACCCTCGTACGTTCCTCACCCAATCACTTCCCAAGCTTCTCCCAAGTATCCCCATCCTCTGGAATTCTGTGCCCTAACATGTCCAGTTATCCTTAACATTTGGAACTTTTAGATGGAACTTGAATACCCATCTCTTCAAGAAAGCTTACAGCCTGCAATGACATCGCTACTACCACCTCATCACCACCACAACCCCCAATATACTGTCTTATTCCCTATTATCTCGTACAATTCTCCTTTCTGTACCAGTCTGTCATTGTTTGCTAGCTCATTGTAATTTATATTTGTATGTAACCTCTTCTCATGTGTAGCACCATGGAAACAATGGTACTCTAAAAAATAAATACATAATAATAATATCTTACCTTAGTAATATAACATAACTGTTAAGCTTTACAGTATATGAAATGTTAATTGCACACCGACATTTAATATATCTTCAAAAATATTTACTTTAGTGTGCAAATAATATATTGAATATAAAGATTGAATCCAACTAAAATCACATACTCACCAAAAACCAATAAATATTCATAAGTGTCAATAAGAATAGGAGGATGTTGAAGAAGAAGTAAAATGGGATGTTTGGATTAGATTCAAGGCTGGAACAGCACGTAATATAAAGGACCTTTATAGGAAACCAGTAGAGTCGAAACCAGAACCTGAGGGAAGAGGAACATGAAGATGTAGTGGTCTGGACATAATTATAGGATAGATTATATCTTTTAGTATTTACGTACCAGCTTACACTAAACAGAACGGATCCAATATCTGTAATAAAGGTATTGATTTTGTGGTGTTTTCCACCTCGTGTTTTAAAATAAATGTTGAGTTTGGTGAATTCCAGTAAAATATCATTAAAATCATGAAGAAAAAGTACTAAAATTCCAATATTGTGATATCTGAAACAGAGAAATATGGGATCAGAAAATTCTGCAAATTTGTTAGATTTATTTCGCACATGCAGATTCAATATTACCCTTTTTACTATCACTTTTAACACCATATCTCAAGCAAAGAATTGAGTTCTATATGGCATATAAATATATAGTATAAAAAAAGCTTTATTTATTCTTTTCGAGAACCAGGGGACATTCATTATGTGTGGATAAAAGGCATTAAAGGGAACCTGTAAGCTGCCCTAGTGGGCCAAATGAGCCACCATGTTTTTACTGAATCAATTCCAATAAACACAATAAAATAAAATCTGTGGTTGCAATATGCTAATTAGTGGGTGACTAGTCATAGGACACTTATTTCCTTTTCATTGATAATCCTCCCATTAATCATGTTATCACTGCAGTGATACCCGGGGTAACCTTCCTGGCTTTATTGGCATACTACACATGTCCAAGGCAGCAGGGGTGATGCATTATTCAGCCATCCACAAAGGAGCTCCACACAGTGTTTGGCAAAAATAATATAAGACCGATTTTACAACCCCCACATACCACTAGTGGGCTTTGCATTTCATTGGTGGTATATGTGGAGCTGTAAGCCCTTCATGGCTGGCTACGTAATGCATCACTGCTGTCTCCCTTGGCATGAGCAGTGAACCAATGAAGCCGTGGTGTGCACAAATAGTTTCACTGTGCATTGCCAGGGTGGCATGCGAGATTAGCATAATAGGCGACGGTGATGTCGGTCCTGTAAATCATGTCACTCACATGAATAATCAGAGGATTAATCCAGAGAAATCAACACACCCATGACTAGTCACCCACTAATTAACATAACGAGCACTGTTTTAAAATAGATTTTTATGGTGTCAATAAGCCAAAAAAATGAGCTTGTTGGGAGGTAGATATTGGGTTCAATAAATACATAGGACATGGAGAAGGCTTGGGGGGCGGGTGCTCAGACAGCTATATATAGAAAAAGGTTCTATACAGCTACACCAGTTAAACTACATTAAGCTATATTCATCCTCAAGAGATAATTAAAATACTAGAGAATACTAGCAGATACTTTGTCAGCATTTAAAGATGCAATTTATCTAATAACAAATCAAATTGTGAGTTATAAATAATTAAATAAATAATTGATCATGAAAGGTTGAACTTGAAGAACTTGTGTTATTATTTCAATCTTTGTAACCATAACTATATTTGTACAAAGCCAAGGATCAAGGGTTTCATGACAACTCTTTAGGAAACTCTGCTCCTAGACTAATCATTTAGGCCTCAATTTATTAAGCATTATGTCATAGATAGAGATGAGCGAACATTTTGAAGTTTGGGTTCGGTTCTGTTTGGCGAACGGGAATATGTTCGCCGAATAGATCAGCGAACAGTTCGTTGAACTTCATGGCAATGGGAGGCAAAATCAAGGGCCTAGAAATATCTTCAAAGGGGCCCAAAAGCTGCCAAACACAGCTCAAACTGTTTTAGAGTAGAGTTCCCCTCGCTCTTTTGCCCATTAGATTGCTAGGCTATTACTTATCAAGCTTTAGAGCCACTGTCACCCTGCTTCCAGACCCACTCATGAACCTCAGACATATTGACTACTATCTTCCCCTTGATTAGTTAAAGTCAGCCACAACGCACCAGACCAGAAATAACATGACATACCAGGAAGAAGACCCACAGATTTCAAACGTGAGAGCTCACTTGTGTATCCATTATCACGCTCACCGGGGCGTGATTACAATGGTGCGACGGGGGACATGCAGCCTTACAGAACTCCCACAGTGTCTGCAATCTTGTCGACACCCTGGTTATTACCATAGGAGAATGTAAGTTAAAACATCATTTTACACAGCGATTACAAGACATATTTAGGTCAGACAGGGATAGTTAGGGATATACTAGGAAGCTTCAGGGACAGGTAGTGATAGGTTTGGGGCATAAGCTAGTTGACAGGTTCCCTTTAAGCATGTAATGAACATATCTGCTATCAATTCATATAAAAAGAGCATAAGTGTAGAAGAGGTGGCCTCGCACACTGCTGACTCTCTGCAACATTAAAGGTTTACTCTCTAAAAAAAAAATATATATATTAATTAAAGTATTAATAATAATATAAAACTAATAAAATAAAAAAAGATAAAAAAAATACAAAGCTCTCTTGAAGGCATGTTTAAAAGGATATTGTAAGGTTCCTGGACTCCACTGCTGCTGCCACATCTGGCACTGTCCCAAAAATTCAAACTCTACAGGTGTCCCAACACCTGCAAACTCAAGGAATCTTAAAAATTATTTTAAAGCTCCATTAAATTTTACAGGTTGAAAGAAAAAAACGGTAGAACTGATGCCTGGGAACATTTCTAACCTAAAGTCAGTAAAGTGTTGTTCCCAGCTGTCGGGTCTTCCTGCAAGAGTTTTGGCCCCAAAGATCCAGGGAAAGTTTTAGGGCCATTTTAAAATGTCTAACTTTTTCACAAAAAATCTGCATTTGACAATTTTTTGATAAATTGCTTGTGTTTCCGAACACGAACCGAATCTGCAATGGTCATGAAGAATTTGAAATTGGAGAACATGTTTGGGAAAAGTTCACTCATTCAGTCATAAACTGCTTGAAATGTTGCAAAACTCAAGATTGTGCAAATAATTTGTACCGTTTGATATTTGTTAAGCCCTTCCCGACCTTTGACGTTGTACAACGTCATGAAATTCGGTGCCTTCCCGACCTTTGACGTTGTACAACGTCATGGCGGTTACCGCGGCTCCGTTGCCGCAGTAACCGCCATTGGGCACCGGTATTCAGTGATCCTTATCACTGAGCACTGGGGCTTGAGGTCAGGGGGGATGGATTCCCCACCCTGCTCCCAGGACCACGGTGATTGGCTGATTGAACAATCAATCACCGTGATCCTCTGCCAACAATGGAAGAGGCTGTGGTGCGGCTCTGATGGGAGTGATCATCCCATTAGATCGCTTCCATCAGAGTTGGAGGGGGGCAACTAGACCCCCAGAGAACTTATCTAGATGCATAGTGAGCACTTTGAACCCCCAGGTGCTTCACAAATTAATCTGTAAAATTAAAAAAAGACAATGTTTGTGGGGAAAAAATACTGGGGGTTCAAAGTGCTCACTATGCATCTAGATAAGTTCCTTGGGGGGTCTAGTTTCCAAAATGGGGTCACCAGTGGCGTAACTAGAGTCCGAAGGGCCCCAGTGCAAAATTTGGACTTGGGCCCCCCCTTTCCCCCGGGCGCGCACATTGGTGAGATGTACGGGCCCCATGTAATGTTCTAAATCCTATAAAGACTCACAAGTTGACCTCTCTCCCCTTCATTATGGATTAATGTCCCTTATCCTGCTATATATCGTCCTCCTCCTAGAATATGTCCTTATCCTGATATATATGGTCCTCCATTATAGTATAGCACAGCCTCATAGCCCTCCAGATAATATAATGCCGCCTCATAGCCCTACAGATAATATAACGCAGCATCATAGCCCTCCAGATAATATAATGCAGCCTCATAGCTCTCCAGATAATATAATGCAGCCTCATAGCTCTCCAAATAATATAATGCAGCCTCATAGCTCTCCAGATAATATAAAGCAGCATCACAGCCCTTCATATAATATAATGTAGTGTCACAGCCCTCCAGAAAATATAATGCAGCGTCACAGTCCTTCATATAATATAATGCAGCGTCACAGCCCTTCATATAATATAATGCAGCATCACAGCCCTCCAGATAATATAATGCGGCATCACAGCCCTCCACATAATATAATGCAGCATCACAGCCCTTCATATCATATAATGCAGCGTCACAGCCCTTCATATAGTATAACACAATAATGCAGCCCTCCATATAGTATACATCCTCCCCAGAGACACACTGTCTCCTGAACAACCTGCCCCAGTCACACTGCCCTCTGTACAGCCCTCCCCCCACACACACAGACACACTGCCCACTGTACAGCACCCACCCAGTCCCACTGCCCCATGTACAGCCCACACACACACAGTTGCACAGACACAGACATACACAGTCACATACGGTCAAACACACAGTCAAACACACACGGTCACACACACACACACTGTCAAACACACACAATCACACACAAACAATCATGTACTCACAGATACACACAGTCTCACACACACAGTCACACACACATGGTCAAAAACACACACAGTCACACACAATCATGCACAGACACAGACACACACGGTCACACACACAGTCACACACCCTAGCTGGCAGCAGCCTGACACACACTGTAGCTGGTGGTGGTAGCAGCCTGGCACACACACACTGTTGGCACTGCCTGGGGCCCCCCCCCCACCTGCTGACAGTCACACACTGTAGCTGGTGGTGGTGGCAGCCTGGCACACACACAGGATAATGGCTATGTACCAGGATGAGAGCTATGTACCAGGATGGGGAATGAGGGCTATGTACCAGGAGGGGAATGATGGCTATGTACAAGGATGGAGAATGACGGCTATGTACCAGGATGAGGATGAGGGCTATGTACCAGTATGGGATGACACTGGCACACTTTCAGGATTCTGTTGTGCTAATGGCAAGCTTGGACGTTCATGTGGACACAAGTATGTGATTCATATTGTTCTGTCCACATTCACACCAGACATTTCTGGACTCACTAAACTTATTTTCATTAATCGGGGGATCACACGTCTAGTCAGCATGTACCGTACAGACCAAAAGTTTGGACACACCTGCTCATTCAAAGATTTTTCTGTATTTTCATGACTATTAAGTAGTGTAGGGAACTGTCTCTATAGTAGCAGCAAGTAAGGCAGTGACACTCAGGCTTAGTCCAAAAACAAGTGTGTTTTATTGCACACAATGGCAAAACAAAAACAGAAACAGTCCTTTCATCAGGATAAATAGTGTCGGCCCTAAACCTGCTCCTCCTGGAGCTCGTCTAGGGGTCCTATCCCACCTTGGGGTCCGGTACACGCTCTCTGTGTGCTCACAAGCTACTCCTTTTCAGGCACCCAAAAACAACAAAAACCTCTCCCTCTCCTCCTTGACAGCCGTCTCCGCCGGCCTAATCTCTCTCACCTGTCTTTCCCTCCCAGCTACTTCAAAAGCCTGGGGCGGGAGGTGAGGAATGGAGGCCCGCCCAAAACCTTCCCCCATTCCTCATAGATGAGGTCCCATAACAGGCTCTACCACCAGCCACCGTTCTAAGTAACTGTGGCCACACCTACCTCACCTATGCTTATGTAAGCATCTCCTGTCCCATACATGCAGTAGCTCACCATCCTTGGGGAAACATAGCGTCCCTCTACCACCATTCCCCTTTCTACCTCACACACCCCACCCCCTCAGTTCAACCCAGGGGGGATGAACTCTCGACACCAAACAGTGAGCCCGGGACAAGGCATCCGCATTGCCATGCAGCCTCCCGGCTCTGTGTTCCACCGTGAAGTTAAAGTTCTGGAGCGACAAGAACCACCTGGCGACTCGCGCATTCCTCTCTCGGGACTGGCTCATCCACGTGAGTGGGGAATGGTCAGTCACCAACCGAACCCATCGCCCCAGCAGGTAGTACCTCAACGCTTCCAAGGCCCACTTGATGGCCAGGCACTCCCTCTCGACCACACTGTAATTTTTCTCTGCAGGTGTGAGCTTGCGGCTCAGGTAGGTAACGGGGTGTTCTTCCCCATTCACCTCCTGAGAAAGGACTGCCCCTAGCCCCACTTCTGATGCATCGGTCTGAACGACGAAGGTTTGGGTGAAGTTAGGTGTGATAAGGATGGGAGACCCGCATAACACCGTCTTCACGTCCCGAAAGGCATGCTCGGCCTGGGGGTTTCATTTTAACATGACGGGTCGTCTTCCTTTCAGAAGGTCCGTCAATGGGGCTGAGAGTGTGGCAAAATTGGGGATGAACCTCCTGTAGTATCCCACAATTCCCAGGAAGGCTCTCACCTGCTTTACTGTCCTTGGTTGTGGCCAACTCTGGATGGCTTCGACCTTGTTGACCTGCGGCTTAATCATACCTCGCCCTTTCATGTACCCCAAATAGCGTGCCTCCTCCATTCCCAGAGCACACTTTTTGGGGTTGGCAGTCAGCCCCGCTGCCCGGAGAGAGTCCACCACAGCCTGTACCTTGGCCAAGTGGCTCTCCCAGTCGCTGCTGAAAACGATGATGTCATCCAGATAGGCCGAGGCGTACCTCTGATGAGGCTTCAACACGATGTCCATTAATCTTTGGAACGTGGCTGGAGCCCCATGTAAGCCAAATGGCAACACCAGGTAGTGAAACAGACCCTCCGGAGTGATGAACGCGGTCTTCTCTTTGGCGCTATCCGTAAGGGGTACTTGCCAGTATCCCTTAGTTAGATCGAGTGTGGAGAAGTACCGGGCTTTCCCGAGTCTTTCAATCAGCTCGTCTACTCGTGGCATTGGATAAGCGTCAAATTTAGAGACCTCGTTCAGCCTCCGGAAATCGTTGCAAAACCGTATCGTCCCATCGGGTTTGGGAATGTGGACAATGGGACTAGCCCATTCACTTTTCAACTCCTCAATAACCCCTAACTCCAGCATTTGACGAACCTCCTCTGAAATGACCTTTCGCCGTGCTTCCAGTACTCGGTATGGCCTCATCCAAACTTTTACCTGGGGCTCAGTGACAATGTCGTGTTCAATCAACGAGGTACGCCCTGACACCTTTGAAAACACATCCGTATTCCTGGCCACAAACTCTCGCGACTCTTGCTGCTGGTTTTTCGTTAGGGTTTCTGCTACCGTCACTTCTGCCACTGCCCTCTCAGGCACTATCTTGGCCTGAAAAGCAAGTGCGGGAGGATGGTCAGCGGGAGACCCTTCTGTACCCAGACCCTTTCTGTCTTTCCAGGCTTTTAGCACATTTACATGGTATATCTGCTCAGTCTTTCTCCGACCCGGCTGATATACCTTGTAGTTGACCTCCCCGACCTTTTCTAGGACTTCGTAGGGCCCTTGCCACTTTGCTAAGAATTTACTCTCCACAGTAGGCACTAATACCAGGACTCTGTCACCCGGGTTAAAAGTTCTGACCATAGCGGATCTGTTATATACCCGACTTTGAGCTCTTTGGGCTTCCTCTAAGTGTTCTTTCACTATCGGCATCACCGCTGCCATCCGGTCCTGCATGGTCGCGATGTGCTTGACTACACTTTTGTGGGGGATGGGTTCCTGCTCCCATCCCTCTTTGGCAATGTCGAGCAGGCCCCGGGGATGTCTACCATACACGAGTTCGAACGGAGAAAAACCTGTCGAAGCCTGTGGTACCTCCCGAATCGCGAACATCAGGTATGGTAGAAGACAATCCCAGTCCTTCCCATCCCTGGATACCACCTTTTTCAGCATGCTCTTTAGGGTTTTGTTGAATCGTTCGACTAGGCCATCTGTCTGCGGATGGTAGACCGAGGTGCGCAACTGCTTTCCCTCGAACAGTTTACATAGCTCCTTGGTAACCTTGGACATGAACGGCGTCCCCTGGTCCGTAAGTATTTCTTTAGGAATCCCTACCCGGCAGAACACGGCGAGTAGCTCTTTGGCTATCAATTTCGCCGAGGTGTGCCGCAGTGGAATGGCCTCTGGATACCTGGTAGCTTAATCCATGATTACCAGGATATGCTGATGCCCTCAGGCAGACTTGACCAGAGGACCCACCAGATCCATGGCGACCCTTTCAAATGGTACGTCTATAATAGGCAGGGGCACCAAGGGACTACGGAAGTGCGGCATAGGAGCGGATTGCTGACACTCGGGGCATGATTCGCAATACCGCTGCACCTCCCGAAACACTCCTGGCCAGTAAAAACGTTGCAAAATTCGTTCCAGAGTCTTTTTATGGCCGAGGTGTCCGCCCAACACATGCCTATGTGCCAAGTCGAGCACCGTCGGCCGATGAGGCTGCGGAACCACCAGCTGTTCCAAGGTCTCACCCCGCACTCTGTCAACCCTGTATAAGAGATCCTGGTTGACAGCCATGTGGGGAAACACCTGGTCTGCTCCTGGGTACTGAAACACCCCATTAATACAAATAACATTTTCCCTTGCCCGAGTTAACGTCGGGTCTTGGAGCTGCGCAGTACCAAAATTGTCACGGGGAACTCCCAACTCTGCAAACTCAGGTACTGACCCGAGTTTGTCGGCTTCACCTGCTAATACCTCTAGAGGGGACACTGTTACTCCCACGGCTGGCACCCCTGAGTCGGGATCACGAGGTTCAGGCTCAGGGTCAGTGACATTCTGGACTTTACCCCTTGACCCCGGGTTTCCCAGTAACAGAGTCCAGAATAGGGAAAAGTCTCTCCCAAGGATCAGTCCATACTGCAGGGACTCTAACACTCCCACCTCATGACGATACTCCCCCTTCGGAGTTTTGATAGTGATTATGGCGGTAGGGTACTCTTTCAAGTCCCCATGAATGCACAAGACCCCCACATTCCGTCCCGTGTAAGATGCAGACCCAGCCAAGGTGGTCTGCACCAGAGTAATAAGGCTTCCCGAGTCCAAGAGGGCAGCTGCAGGACATCCCGCCACCATAACCTGACACATGGGAGAGACATGTGCAGGCTCCGGGGGAGCAGCGGTATATACCGGGGAGGCATAGAGGGAGACGCATCGGGCCGCACTGCAGTCCATAGGATCTGTGGTGATAGGGCAGTTTGCAGCAATGTGTCCTCGCTCTTGACACCTCCAGCACACAACGGTCTCTAGCTTCCTTGCCTGAGGGCCTGGAGGGGTGGGGGTGCGGGTCAGAGTCCTGTATTTCTCAGGGTCGGTGACCTTGCGGGATTTGGGGAGCACCCGGGCTGGGGAAGATACTTTTAACAAGTTCTGGGTGGCCTCATAACGTTCCACCAAACCGACCAGCTGGTTGGCATCGACAGGATCCCCATGTCTCACCCACTGCTGTATGGCTGGGGGCAAGGCCCGCACAAATTTGTCCAGTACCACTCTTTCAACCATCTGCGCTGGGGACAACAGCTCCGGCTGTAACCATTTTTTTACAAGATGGACGAGATCATACATCTGAGACCGGACCGATACAGTCTCTACATAGGCCCACCGATGGACTCTCTGGGCACGGAGATACACATTCACACCTAAGCGAGCTAGAATCTCGGCTTTTACCTTTTAATAGTCCCGGGCGTCTTGCTCGCTCAGGTCGTAGTACGCTTTCTGGGGTTCTCCAATCAGATATGGCACTACGACCACCGACCATTGGTGTAGCGGCAGACTCTCTCACTCTGCCACTCTCTCGAACCCCGCCAAGAAAGCCTCGACATCGTCCCCTGCGGTCATCTTTTGGAGGGACGCACGGATCCGCTTCTTGATGTCCTGCTGTGGATCAGATGGTGCGCTTGACCTCAGGGCTGTTAACTGTTCCATCAGGAGTTGGTTAGTTTGCTGTTGAAGTCTCAGGGCCTCCGTATGGCTGTGCTGCTGGGCCTGCAGCGCCTCAGCATACATCTGCTGTTGCTGCTTCTGCTGCAGGTTGGCTTCCACCAATGCCTTTACAACGTCCTCCATTGCTGAGGACTGCTTTATGGCTTGCTTCACCCAGGACATACAACTCGTCCTCTACAGCGATTAGTGTATGCCTTACTGCATTGCCCGCATTCTCCACCATATGTAGGGAACTGTCTCTATAGCAGCAGCAAGTAAGGCAGTGACACTCAGGCTTAGTCCAAAAACAAGTGTGTTTTATTGCACACAATGGCAAAACAAAAACAGAAACAGTCCTTTCATCAGGATAAATAGCGTCGGCCCTAAACCTGCACCTCCTGGAGCTCGTCTAGGGGTCCTACCCCACCTTGGGGTCCGGTACACGCTCTTTGTGTGCTCACAGGCTAATCCTTTTCAAGCACCCAAAAACAACAAAAAACTCTCCTTCTCCTGCTTGACAGCCGTCTCCCCTGGCCTAATCTCTCTCACCTGTCTTTCCCTCCCAGCTACTTCAAAAGCCTGGGGCGGGAGGTGAGGAATGGAAGCCCGCCCAAAACCTTCCCCCATTCCTCATAGATGAGTTCCCATAACAGGCTCTACCAACAGCCACCGTTCTAAGTAACTGTGGCCACACCTACCTCACCTATGCTTATGTAAGCATCTCCTGTCCCATACATGCAGTAGCTCACCATCCTTGGGGAACCATAGCGTCCCTCTACCACCATTCCCCTTGCTACCTCACAGTAGCCACCTTTTGCTTTGATTACTGCTTTGCACACTCTTGGCATTCTCTTGATGAGCTTCAAGAGGTAGTCGCTGGAAATAGTTTTCACTTCACAGGTGTACCCTGTCATTTTTAATAAGTGGGATTTCTTGCCTTATAAATGGGGTTGGGACCATCAGTTGTGTTGTGCAGAAGTCTGGTGGATACACAGCTGATAGTTCTACTGAATAGACTGTTAGAATTTGAATTATGGCAAGAAAAAAGCAGCTAAGTAAAGAAAAATGAGTGGCTATCATTTCTTTAAGAAATTAATGTCAGTCAGTCCGAAAAATTGGGAAAACTTTGAAAGTGTCCCCAAGTGCAGTTACAAAAACCATCAAGTGCTACAAAAAACTGGCTCTCATGAGGACCGTCCCAGAGAAGGAAGCCCAAGAGTCACCTCTGCTGCGGAGCATAAGTTCATCTGAGTCACCAGCCTCAGAAATCACAGGTTAACAAAAGCTCAGATTAGAGACCAGGTCAATGCCACACAGAGTTCTAGCAGTAGACACATCTTTACAACAACTGTTAAGAGGAGACTTTGTGCAGCAGGCCTTCATGGTAAAATAGCTGCTAGGAAACCACTGCTAAGGACAGGCAACAAGAAGAAGAGACTTGTTTGGGCTAAAGAACACAAGGAATGGACATTAGACCAGTGGAAATCTGTCCTCTGGTCTGATGAGTCCAAATTTGAGAACTTTAGTTCCAATCACCGAGTGTTTGTGCGATGCAGAAAAGGTGAACGGATGGACTCTACATGCCTGGTTCCCACCGTGAAGCATGAATGAGGAGCTGTGATGGTGTAGTGGTGCTTTGCTGCTTTGAAACTCATCAAGAGAATGCCAAGAGTGTACAAAGCAGTAATTAAAGCAAAAGGTGGCTACTTCAAAAAACCTAGAATATAAGACCTATTTTTAGTTGTTTCACACTTTTTTGTTAAGTATATAATACCACATGTGTTAATTCATAGTTTTGATGCCTTCAGTGTGAATCTACAATTTTCATAGTCATGAAAATACAGAAAAATCTTTGAATGAGAAGGTGCGTCCAAACTTTTGATCTGTACTGTATGTAAATCGCATACTTATGGTTTGTGACCTCCCACTCTCATCGCCGGCACCAGAGAATCCTGACAGCGTGCAGTGTGCGCACTGTGAGAATTCAGGAGTCTGCAGTCACATAAAGAGACACACAGAGTGACACATAGAGTGACCGCACACTTATAACAAACTTGGACAACCCCTTTAATGCTCCTAACAAATAAAAACATAGTAACCATGGCACAGAACATTATTAACATAGCCATGTCTAATGTAATCTTACAAGTTATGGATTGTTTTTTTTAAAACCAAATTAATTTTTATTAGGTTATCATTGACATTACAAATATCGCATGTCAGATACAAAACCAACTGTGTAAAACATCCCTCTGTACCTAACTATCCACCCCCCTCCCCTTTGTCTGAACATACATTCCTATACACTCCACTGTAGAAGATCACGTATCAACCCATTACCATCCACGGAGACCATATACTTTCAAAGAAATTATCTTTCTTTCTCCTCTTATATATACTTTCATCCAGACGAATAATATGGTTAATTGTTTAACAAACTCTCCCCTGGTCGGAGGCTCTTCTTCAATTCAATGTCTTGCAATCAATTTACGAGCCACATACAATATTCTTGCTTCAGCTAACTTATATGCATTAGTAGTATTAATTTCTTACACATACACGAGCACACATGTCTGTGGGTTCCTATCCACCACACACCCATACATACTTTCATCACCTACACTTTATTAATCACCGTAATCCAATATGCAGATAACCTCAGACATGACCACAGCATATGAAGCCAAGTTATGGATTGTTTCATGTGTTCAGGATCAGAACCACTAACAGCACAAAACCTACTTCACCAGAGCCCTCATCAGTACAGAAATACTACTATGTCAAAACTCTTATCATTAAAGAAATACATCCAAAAAAACCACATCAGTACAGAAACACTATGTCAAAACTCTCAGTACAGAAATACATCCATATAACACCCATCAGAATAGAAACACTATGTCAAAACCCTCATCAGTACAAAAATACATCACCAGACCAACCAGAGGTACAGAAATACATAAATAGAACACTCATCATTACAGAAATCACAAATCCTCATCAGTAACAAAATTCATAATCAGAACCACCATCAGTACCTGGTAAAACAATTCTAATGTCAGGTCAGACCAATACACATTTGTACTGCATGAACCTACAACTCCCACTGTGAATTTGCAGCCAGCAGAGAGACACCTCGGGAGCTGCAGCAGGAGGCCTGACAGCACCCTCCCCCCCGCCTGCTGCGCCCAGGGCTGGTGCCCCGCCAGCCCCACCCCTAGATATGCCACTGCAGTAGGGAGCGGGGGTTGGGACACCTCCTAAGACTAACCTGTGTCTATACCTGAGCGGCCCTATATGGGTCCGCCCCCCCTTCGAAGTCATGAGCTTAGTCCCTGGCTGTCCCCTCCACTCACCCTGGCTAGTGCTAAAGCCAGTGAGTGCACTAGATGTCACCGCTAGCGTACAAAAACACCAGGATAGGAAAACAGACAAGGGACAAAGACAATAAGAATAAACCTAAATTGCTGATCTATCGTCAGCCTATGGAATTTGGCTGCAGATAAAACGGCACCTGGACAGCAGGTCTCCAGCAGCAGATACACTAGAGCCACAGATCTCCACAAAACATGTTGGTCAGAATAAAAAGAATCTATTACTGCCCACAGTTGTTGGAACATGTGACTACTTAAAGGGAAAGGGGAGTGGTTATAAACTTTTGCAAGTAAGGGTGCTTTCACACTACGATTTTTGCTTCTCCGATGCTGCCCGATAAAAATCGGACAGCATCGGACCGATTTTCGGACCCCATGCATCCCTATGGGGATCGGACCGAATCGGCTGTGCACTAAATGCCATCCGATTTGGTCCGATCTGATTCTGTCCGATTTTATTATCGGTGCAAAAATCGGAGCCTGCTCCGATTTTTGCACCGAAAATAAAATCTGACAGAATCGGATCGGACCAAATCGGATGGCATTTAGTGCACAGCCGATCTGACCCGATCCCTATAACATGGGGCCCTATAAAGAGGGGTCTGAGGAAACATTTTTGCACCGAAAATAAAATCTGACAGAATCGGATCGGACCAAATCGGATGGCATTTAGTGCACAGCCGATCTGACCCGATCCCTATAACATGGGGCCCTATAAAGAGGGGTCTGAGGAAACATTTACTGTACTGAGCATGCTCAGTACAGTAAAACTGCTCCTACTGTGAGCACAAGGGTTAAAAAAAAAAAAAAAGCTTATGCTCACCTCCCCACGAGCCCCTGCCGTCTCCAGCCGTCTTCCTGAAGGCTCCCGGTGGCTCCCGCAGGCTCCCGGTGTCAGCAGAGGTCTTCCTCTGCTGTCCAGGACCTGCGGTGATGTCACAGTCATGTGACCGCAGGTTACCATGGTGGAACCCACGGTCACGTGACTGTGACATCACCGCAGGTCCTGAACAGCAGAGGAAGACCTCTGCAGCCACCGGGAGCCTTCAGGAAGACGGCTGGAGATGGCGGGGGCGCGTGGGGAGGTGAGCATAAGATTTTTTTTTTTTTTTTTTTTTCAGCCCGGAGGCAACGATTTTATGCCGGAATCGGATGCCTATTTGGCATCCGATTCCAGGCATCAGAAGGGAGCCAATGCTGTCCGAATTATTCGGACAGCATCGGCTCCCTTCAAAATCGTAGTGTGAAAGCACCCTGAGATGAAACTGGCCTAGAGCTACCAGCAAGGAAAAAAGACATTAACCCTTGCTGATACAAAAGGAATTAATCACATTTAAAATCAACCAGATTTTCAAGATGTCACAAGTCTCCCAATGATTGGAGATACTTGTGACCATACACTCAAGTCCCATTTTCAGGGAGATTAGGACATACCATATTTTTCGGATTATAAAACAAACTTTCAGGGTTTCAGGGTTCAGGATAGAAACGCTATATACCAGAATGGGAAAGACATGTACCAGGATAGGGGATATAGATACCAGGAGGGAGGGGCCATGTACCAGGATGGGGGATATATATACCAGGATGGGGGGGGGGCATGAGGGATGAGAGACATATATACTGATTGTAAGATGGATACTGGCATTATAAGGCAAACCCGATTTAACATTACAATTTTTTTTCTCTTTTCCTTTACCAAATTTGGGGTGCGTTTTATAATCCTGTGTGATTTATAAAGCAAAAAATATGATAAGCTCTGACGTGACCACTCAACAGGAGACAAAACACAGTGTGAAAGCAGCCTTATTATTAAACTCTAGCTGGTCATTTATTGCACTTGCATTTTATGTCGATGTATGTATGTCTTTTCACATGTACAGCATCCTGGAATTAATGGTACCGTATATACTCGTGTATAAGCCGACCCGTGTATAAGCCGACCCCCCTACTTTTGCCCCCAAAACCTGGGAAAATTTATTGACTCGTGTATAAGCCGAGGGTGGACCCCAGCACAGATATACAGCCCCCAGCAGTGTGGTATACAGCAGCCTCCCCAGTGGTATATACAGGCCCCAGCAGTGTTACAGCAGCAGCCCCAGTGGTATATACAGCAGCAGCCCCAGTGGTAGTATACAGCAGCCCCAGAGGTATATACAGCAGCCCCAGTGGTAGTATACAGCAGCAGCCCCAGTGGTAGTATACAGCAGCAGCCCCAGTGGTAGTATACACACAGCCCCAGTAGTATATACAGCCCCAGTGGTAGTATATAGCCCCAGTGGTAGTATATATACAGCCCCAGTGGTAGTATATAGCCCCAGTGGTAGTATATAGCCCCAGTGGTAGTATATAGCCCCAGTGGTAGTATACATACAGCCCCAGTGGTAGTATATAGCCCCAATGGTAGTATATAGCCCCAGTAGTAGTATACAGCCCCAGTGGTAGTATATAGCCCCAGTGGTAGTATATAGCCCCAGTGGTAGTATACATACAGCCCCAGTGGTAGTATATAGCCCCAATGGTAGTATATAGCCCCAGTAGTAGTATACAGCCCCAGTGGTAGTATATAGCCCCAGTGGTAGTATATATACAGCCCCAGTGGTAGTATATAGCCCCAGTGGTAGTATATAGCCCCAGTGGTAGTATATAGCCCCAGTAGTAGTATACAGCCCCAGTGGTAGTATATAGCCCCAGTGGTAGTATATATACAGCCCCAGTGGTAGTATATAGCCCCAGTGGTAGTATATAGCCCCAGTGGTAGTATACAGGGCCCCAGCAGGGCCCCCCTCATAATTTGGCGCCCCCACCTCAGTTTCTGGGCCCCCCCGCATGCAGCGCTGCACATATACATTACGTGTCTAGCAGCTGTTACCCTCCGGTGGCAGATCGCGGCTCCCGGCTCCGGGCTCCATCTTCCTCGCTGTCTTCCTGCTTTGTGACCGGCGCGATGACGTCATCGCGCCGGTCACATGACAACCAGGAAGACAGCGAGGAAGATGGAGCCCGGAGCCGGGAGCCGCGATCTGCCACCGGAGGGTAACAGCTGCTAGACACGTAATGTATATGTGCAGCGCTGCATGCGGGGGGGCCCAGAAACTGAGGTGGGGGCGCCAAACTTTGAGGGGGGCCGTATGACTCGCGTATAAGCCGAGGGGGGGACTTTTCAGCCCAATTTTTGGGCTGAAAAACTCGGCTTATACGCGAGTATATACGGTAATTTAAAACAACAACTAATAATCTACTCATTTTCATCCAGTGATACAAATTAGTAAAAGAATAGCTCACATGGGTCATACTGTGCAGCTCAATAAGGCTGCCTTCAGATTTGCAGATGCCTCCGCAGCGTTTTGCGGAGGCATCTGCAAGCATCTGCATGTAGACGGCAGCCCTTATGTTTATAATGGAGCGCACGGCGGTCAGCAGATGCTTGCAGACCGCCGTGCGCACCCATCCACTCCTATATGTGATCTGTGCACAGGCAGATGCCTGCGCACAAATCACACACTCTCGCCCGCACCAGGGACGCAACATGTCGCGTCCCTGGTGCGGACGAGAGTGTGTGATCTGTACGCAGGCATCCGCCTGCGCACAGATCACATATAGGAGTGAATGGGTGCGCATGGTGGTCCGCAAGCATCTGCAGACCGCCGTGCGCTCCATTATAAACATAGGGGCTGCGGTCTGCACGCAGATGCTTGCAGATGCCTCCGCAAAACGCTGCGGAGGCATCTGCAAATCTGAAGGCAGCCTAACACAGTCAAATGAGTGGACAAGTTCTTGGCTTCTAGATCAACAAGCAGACTAGCTAATAAACAGAATAGAGAGGCAGATAGGCTGTGAGTTAAGTCTGTAAAGTAGTGACGGGTGAAGCCCCCAATGCTCGAGATTGGCTGGTTCGCCAGGATCTTTTTGTAAAGTCGGAGTTTGGGGCTGGATGTAACATAAACTTGCATTCAAATCCCAAGCTTGGATTTTACAGCTTTACAGTTATGGGATGGGGCGGGGGGCTGTAAAACAAAGCTTATAGTTAATAAACATTATCAATTCTGTTATTACTGACGATCATAGAACCATGCTCAACACACCCATTACCACCATGGAAGTGTTACAAGCCATTAATACACTTAAGATATTGAAGGCACCGGGACCGGATGGTTTTAGTGGAGAATATTACAAGATCTTAGGCCCCTCAGTAGTTACACATTTCTGTAAGGTGTTTAATGGAATAGTAGAGACGGGTTGTCTTCCAGACACATTTAATGAAGCATGCATCATTGTGCTTCCAAAGCCTGGAATGGATCTGATGCAGGTAGAAGGATACTATTTCATTGCTTAATTCCGATTTTAAGCCCCTCGCAAAAATTCTGGCAACCAGGATTCAACAGATTTTTCCTGAATTAATCTCACCGCACCAAACAGGGTTTATACACAGGAAATCAATAAACATAAAAACAGCGATAGGAACAATATTCGGCTGTAGACTTAATAAATGCAAAAAAAAATAGTGGTCAGTCTCGACATAGACAAGGCATTCGACCGAGTCTCGTGGAGTTACCTACACAAACTGCTGGACACTCGAGGTTTGAGTCATGGTTTTGCAATGCAGTCAGATTGCTCTATAAATATCCTAGGTCTACACTCCTTATAAACAATACCTTGTCATCACCTTTCGAAATTCAGCAAGGTACAAGACAAGGATGCCCTTTGTCCCCACTACTATTCACTTTGGTGTTAGACCCCCTTTTACGAATCCTTCAGAATTTACCAAAATTTGAGGGGATCCACACTGGGAATGTGGAGACTAAACTACCGTACTTGCTTTTGCCAATGATATACTTCTTTTTATTGCCAACCTGGATCAGGCAATTCCAGCTATGTTAGCGACTTTACAAGAATTTGAAGATACTACTACAGGGTTCAAGGTTAATCACCATAAATCGGAAGCACCCGCACTTTTTAGATCAGGCAGGACATCTGATGGTTCCTTTCTTTTTCAATAGAGGACAGAATCTATCAGGTATTTGGGTATCCAACTTCCAGCAGATCCCCAAATTCTATATAGGATTAATTATAAACCATTTAGTATTGAGTTGACTAACCTCTTAAACTCCTTGAAGCACTGCACCCTATCCTTTTCGGGGAGATGTCATTTGATCAAAATGGTAGTATTCCCCAAGCTGCTATATCTTTTCCAGACACTCCCATTATTATTACTCCAATCTGATATCAACCTATTAAACAAGATTTTCCAGCAGTTCATATAGGGCAATGGGGGTAGGCCACGTATTGGGCTCTGTAAATTACAGCTACCAAGAAGGGAGGGGGGCATCAACTTTCCTGATGTCAGCAGATATAATATAACAGTTAATTTCAGGTATGTAATCGACTGGTTACGGGAGACCTCACATTTTGCTAACGTCTACATAGAGAGGCAGTTATACCCCTATATTTCCTTGATGGCAATGGTGCACATGAGTAATGAGGATCTTCCTAGCGACATCAGAGAGCACCCAGTATTGTGGCAGACCATCCTGACATGGAGAAGAGGGAGAAGAATGCGTAATCTAAAAAGTAGACTGTCACCCTTCCAACCTTTCCTTGATAACCCTCAGTTCTTAAGGGGCAACCACTTGAAGAATATAAGATTCTTGCACAACAAAACTATGTCATGGTGATAGATCTATTAACCCACCATTTTTCTATACTCACTTTTGATAGGGCGGCACAATGCTTTCCCATCTTTAGATGCAGACCATTTGTATTCCTCCAAGCACGCAGTTTGGCTCTAAAATATGTAAATAGTAGGCAAGGGGCGATTCAAGGTGATGAATTAGACGTGCTCCTTAGAGCAGGTAGATCCCAGTTCATATTAACTATAGTAACATATATTCTGTATTGTGTTGAGATTGATCAAGGGAGGAGAGGGACACAGGCCCAGTAAGATAGACAAGGGACATTGGGGGGTTGGAGGTGCATGACACTTTAGATGCTACAATGACACAACGCAAAATTATCTCATATAGCAGCAATACAGATATGGCTTTGTTGCTTATGCACAGGGCATATATCACCACCTATATTCAGTCCAAAATGTCACCTACAAGTTCATATCAATTTGCCAAATGTGGACTACGCAATACTTACATATTTAATCATATGTGGAGCTGTTCTAATATTCAAAAGCTGTGGCATGATATACACTCTGAATTGCAAAACACATATGGGCTTGAACTTCCCCCTACCCCAAAGTGGGCAATTTTCAATATCTTGGAGGAATCCCAGAAAACATTGTCCAAACATATGAAGGCTGTATTGGTGATTTGGGCCTCTGCGGTTAGGAAAAGTACCATATTTTCCGCTTTCTAAGACGCACTTTTGCCTCCCCCAAACTGGGGGGGTAAAAGGGGGTGCATCTTAAAAAGCGGATGTGAAAAAATAAACAATTAAAAAAAAAATGAAATATTACCAGGGGTGGGGGGGGTGCGCATGCCGAGTGGGGGTGCCGGACGCAGGTTCCGTAGGGTGAGGGGCACAGATTCACTACCGGAGCTGCAGGGGATGACCGGTGGTAGCGAGCGGTGGGCGCCGCCATATTCTCTCTAACCGGCTGCATTCACTAAGCAGTGTGCAGCCGGCCGGTAGAGGTGCAGACTCCAGAATGGCCACGGGTCTCCGTTATGGCCGTGGCCATTTTGTTGAAGCATTTCCTGACTGGCTGCACAGTTTGTAATACTACTGAATGCAGCCAGCCAAAAGAAACATGGCGGCGCCCACCGCTTGCTGCCACCTCTCATCCCCCGGTACTCCGCTCCTGCCCCCGTGCCCCCACTGCAGCGTCGGCCCTGCTACTGTGCCTCTCACCCTCCTGAACCTGCCTCCGGACCCCCGCTCGGCAGCCACATTTCAATTAAGCAATTGTGGTCCGGGGGATAGGGAAGACACAAAAGGGGCAATACTAAGGATGGGGACATATATACAAGTTTCAGGATGGGGGGACATATATAAAGGATGGGGGCATAGTTTCAGGATGGGGCATATATACAGGTTGGGGGACAGTTATACAGGATGGGGGACATTTATACAGGTTGGGGGGCATATACACAGGATGGGGGGCATATATACAGGATGGGAGACATATACACAGGATGGGGGACATATATACAAGATGAGGGACATATATACAGGATGGGTGGCATATATACAGGATGGGTGGCATATATACAGGATGGGGGCATATAGATAAGATGGGGGAATATATATGCCAGAATGGGATATATACAGGATGGGGGGCCGTATTTACAGCATGGGGACATATATACCAGGATGAGGGACATGTATACCAGAATGGAGGGGACATATATACCGGAATACCAGGATGGGGGGGTTTATGTACCAGGATGAGGGACATATATACTGATTTGTAAGACGGACACTGGCATTATAAGACGGACCCCATTTAACATTAAAAATAACATATTTTCTCTTTTCCTTCACCAAATTTGGGGTGCGTCTTATAATCAGGTGCGTCGTATAAAGCGAAAAATACGGTATCTTACACCAGTGAATGAATCTAAGTACGCCGTCAAGATCTTTGATTCTGACAATGTTTTTTTTTTTTAATTTAAAATGGCCTGGTTGGAAACCCTGACCAATAAAGAAAAGCTCACTGAGAAATTTTTTACCACTTGGTCGCTTTTTATCTCAACATTGGACTCAAAAATTCCAATAAAATAAATAAAATACAAATAGACTCAAAATGCAATTTGAAAAGGCTAAATGCTATTTGTTGCAATGTATTGGTGGAACAACTCCAATTCAATAAGAATAATATATGTTTAATGATGAATGTAGGGAGGGGAGGGGGGAGGGAGAGGTTTTTTAAAATATTCGGGGAAGGTTATGAGTGGGGTTTAATTGTAATTCAATTAGAAAGGTTACTCCGACATGTCACAAGAAAATGCAAGATGTAAGCAGTTCTGTAACCCTGTTCATTGTTTTTTGTTTTCTTCATGTACAAAATCAATAAAAATAGTTTATATTGATAATGTTTATTTATTTATTTTTTTACTTACTGGGCCCCACAGCACGTGTCCTGCAGTCCCACTGTCTCGGCCGCATCTACTTACGGGGTCGCTCATTAACTTCAGGGGTGTCACGATCTCCATACTGTCCTTGACTGCTATGTTACTATTGTGTGGAAGCTGTCAGTCTGTTTTGTTGTGCTGGGTGTGTGCTGCAATCATCTGTGTTCACTTCTCTTGATTAGTTCTCAACTTAAGCATGCTAGCTCCTCCATCCAGTGTTAATCTTACACTTGCTGCTGCCTGTGTAAGACTGATCCCTTTGTGTTCTGTGCCTGACCCAGCCTGACTTTATTCTCTTACCTGGACTTTTCACCCTTTGCCTATGACCTGACTACTCTTTTACCTGCTCCCTGTAAACTGTTTTGTTTTCACGGTGTAGTGACTACTGATGAGGGAATGGCAGTTACGGGCAGGGTGACCAGGGAAGACTAGTCTGACCCTAGTCTAGGAACCCTGAATGGCCCTGATCCCAAAGATATCTCTGATGGTGAGAAGGTTCGGGCCTCCAACCTCTCCCTAAAACTCCTCCACCAGCTCTGCGCTATTCCCCCCTCACATCCCTCCACAGAACTGGGATACAGCAACTCCAAAGGAAAGGACATCAGCCACACAAACACACAGCACGTCAGTACAGCACGACTTCCAGGCATAGAGTGAAACTCTATCAGCAGCACCACCTGGTGGAAGGAGAGGCTACTTAAAGGCTAGGGGGAGGGCAGTTCAGGTGAGTCACACATTAACCCCTCAACCAGCAGTTGAACCTAATAGTGAATGCTGTTCTGGAGCACAACACAGGAGGCAAAGACCTTCACAACTATCAACCATACAGCTCTTAAAGACAAACACATACACAACAGCATCCAGCAATGTCAACGACATCTAAGCGCATCACAGTACCTTCTCTTTTATGAACGGCCTCCAGACTCGACTACGTCACATCCGAAATAAGTTCATATCCCCTGAGCGACGAGATATGAAGGACATTATGGGTTGCCAAACCAGGGGTAGGTCAAGGCGGTACAGCACAGGACTACAAATGGCCGATATCCAAAACGGTCATATAACCCCAGAACCAGGATCCCCAGCAGCACACCTCCACCTGACGTGCTTGGACAACACCCACACATACTCATTAACTCTCAGGTCTGGACTTGCATGTTTATTTCTAAATCTGCGGTCACAGGTAGAGGGCACACATCCAGGATGGTAAATTGCAGCAGTGTCCCCCCAGGGCCCAGGGCTCCCTCCCCTGGAGTGCACAGCAGGAACCACCATCCCTCCCCGGCCCCTCCTCCTGGAACAACGCCTAGACCCACCATTGATCTGAGGCGTAGTCTGGACTCCACCCCCTTTTCCAGGCTCACTCCTATCATTTCTGGAAGGGGGTAGGAGTTGGGGCAACCAGTACAGTAGAAATAGTTGTAGCTAGGCAATTACTCACACAGAAAACCCCCCAAGTTACAACCTTTCTGGCCCACCAGTCAATCACTGGGTTGTGTTTCTCCAGCCAGGGAAGGCCCAATACAATGGGAGTGGGCAGGTTCTCCAAGAGGTGACAAGACAGAACCTCCTGGTGGAGAGTTCCTATACTCAAGTTCACATTACGCACCACTTGGGAGAGGACCTTCTGGCTGAGCAGAACTGAGTCAATCGAAGCGATGGGAAAGGGTCTCACTAAAGCACTGCTGGTGAGTTCATGAGCCTGAGCAAAGCGAGAATCCATCAAATTGACCCCCGCTCCGCTATAGACCAGAACTGGCACAGTCTCGGTCTTACCATCCCCCACCACTTTGGAAGATTGGAAGATAGTGTCAACGGAGACTTAGCGAGGAAGGAAAGATAAAATCTCTGGTCGTCTCCTTCTGAACGACACGAGGTAGGCTGCTTCTGAGACTGCGTGGTCTTGGAGCGAAGTAGACAAACCTTAAAAAAATGGTCAGATTTTCCACAGAAAAAACATGCTCCGCCCACTTGGTGAACAGTAGCCACAGGAGTTTTAACACAAGAACCTACTGCCTCCAACTGCATGGGTTCATCGGGTATAGTCTCCTCAGCAGGGATAGGTACAGGAGACGAAGCAGGTCTCTGTCTCTCCCTTAGGCGTCTGTCAATCTGTATGGCTAGGGACATCGCAGCCTGCAATGACTCAGGTGTGGCGTACTGAACCAGGGTGCCTTGCAGTCTAGCTGACAAACCCAAGCAGAACTGACTCAGGAGGGCTGGGTTGTTCCACTGGGTGTCAGTCGCCCATCTCTGAAACTCCGAGCAGTACTCTTCCACTGCTTGTGTGCCCTGCTTGAGTTTACAGAGATTAAACTCAGCAAAGGTCACCCTATCAGGTTCGCCATACACCTGAGCCAGAGCAGCAAAAAACCTGTCCACCAACGATGATGAGTCGGCCGGGAGGGAAAAGGCCCAGGTCTGGGGGTCCCCTTTAAGAAAGAAGACTATAATCCCCACCCGCTGTTCATCACTTCCCGATGAACCGGGCCGGAGCCTGAAATAAAGCTTACAGGCTTCACGGAAAACAAAAAATGTGTCTCTTCCCCCAGAAAACCTAACTGGAAGAGAGACCTTGGGTTCTGGTATGGCCTGAGCATGAGCCGACACCAGGTAACCCACGACTTGCTGCAGCTGTTGCACCACCTGAGTCGGCAGACCAGTTACCTCTTCAGAGATGGTCTGCATCAGGCAAGAAAATGCATCAGCTGAGGCAGTCTGAGACATAGTGACTCAAAGGAAAAGGTATGGGCTGCTGATAATGTCACGGTGTAGTGACTACTGATGAGGGAATGGCAGTTACGAGCAGGGTGACCAGGGAAGACTAGTCTGACCCTAGTCTAGGAACCCTAAATGGCACTGATGCCGAAGGTATCTCTGATGGTGAGAAGTTTCGGGCCTCCAGCCTCTCCCTAAAACTCCTTCACCAGCCCTGCGCTGTTCACTTCTCAGCTCCCTCCACAGAACTGGGATACAGCAACTCCAAAGGAAAGGACATCAGAGACACAAACACACAGGTCAGCACCGAATGGCTTCCAGGCATAGAGTGAAACTCTATCAGCAGCACCACCTGGTGGAAGGAGAGGCTACTTAAAGGCTAGGGGGAGGGGAGTTCAGGTGAGTCACACATTAACCCCTCAACCAGCAGTTGAACCTAATAGTGAATGCTGTTCTGGAGCACAACACAGGAGGCAAAGACCTTCACAACTATCAACCATGCAGCTCTTAAAGACAAACACATACACAGCAGCATCCAGCAATGTCAGCGCCATCTAAGCGCATGACACTTGTCTTTCTGGTTTTCCTGACCCTGGCTCATGAATTGGATTTCGTCTCTGCCTACCACTTGCTGCACTGCACCATTTCCTCGGATCGTTTGACCTCCCTTTACTTATCCAGTAGGTAGAATTATAATATAATTACTATGTGTAATTTTAGTCTTTTTGTCCACTTCTGGGACTAGTTATCACTGTAGTGACTCGTGTCACACGGGGATATTCATTGCACTGCTAAGAACTGGGCAGTTCTTGGCAGTGTTGACGTTGGCATCAGGGGTCACTGGAGTTCATGGCTCAGCTATTAACTTGATTGACTTACGACTGTCACTGTCAGTCTCAGCCTGCTTGTCGCTCTGGACAGACGCTTGTCTGTTCAGAGCGATAAAGCAGAGCTGAACCTGCTCTGTCTATGGAGGGAAGGGTTTCTTGTAATTAAATATAGAGTTCCTAAATGTGTTTTTTGTTTTATTTCTAATTTTAAAAAAATTTCTCTGTGTTGTGCGTTTTTTTACTGTTTACTAGAAATTCATGGTGGCCAGGTCTAATTTGGCTTGATGCGATGATTTTCAGGCTTAGTACCAGCTGAGAATACAAAGCATGCCACCTCCCCCCTCCTCCACCAGGGTCACTGGAAGAGCTCGGTAAAGTGTCTGGAAATGGCGCTACGATGAATGTGCCATTTTCAGGGGAGACTGAGGGCTGCGGACACGCTGAGAATCCCAGCCCCCAGCTGTCTGGTTTTACCTGGCTGGTGATCAAAATATGGCAAAAGCCCACACATTTTTTTTATTTAAATAATTTTTAAAAAATATCGGGCTTTCCTGTATATTGATTGCCAGCCAAGGTAAAGTCAAGCAGCTGGGGATGGCAGCCCTTAGATGTCCACTTTTCTGCACTAAGAATCAAAAATACCACGAAGCGCTACATCATTTTTTTAAATTATTTATTTATTTTTGCACTACTATATGTGTGTCAGACCCAACAGCCAATTACAGACACTGTGGCAGAGAATGGGTGACTGTGATTGGCTGTTGGAGTAACCTGGAACCTTCCCATACCTTCTAGATGCTAGAAAGTATGGGCTGGTTTTCAGGTTACTCCAGCAGCCAATCACAGATTCCCACTCTCTGTGGCAGTGTCTGTGTTTGGCTAATGGGCCCTTCACAGATTGACTGACATCATAGTATTGTAAAAATAAATAAACAATTTTTAAAAATGACATAGTGCTTCACAGTATTTTTGGTTCTCAGTGCAGATAAAGCGGACAGCTACGGGCTGCCACACCCAGCTGCCTGACTGTACTTTAGCTGACAATCAAACTACCTGAAAACCCAATATTTTTTTTTAATTATATAAATGAATAATTTAAAAAAATGTGTGGGCTCAAGTAGGGATGGGCGAGTACCGTACCATTCGGAATCGCTATACCCGCAACGAGTAGGTCTCGATACTCGCTACTCATTGCGAGTATAGCGATTCCGAATACTTTTGCAGTGTATCAATAGATACACTGCAAAAGTCCTGTAAAAGAGAGGAAAAGTGGTTAATAAAAAAATCGGATACTCACCTTAACCGACGGCTGTACCGGGACCGGCCGATGCACATCTATTCATGTTAAAGGACCTTTCACTCTCTCATCCAATCAGATGGCTGGGAGAGATCTGGCCAACCAGATGCCGCCACGTCACAATGACGTAATCGCTAGCGGCCACCTGATTGGCCAGATGGAAAGGTCCTCGGTGTACCTGAGAGGACCTTTCCATCTGGTCAATCAGGTGGCTGCTAGCGATCACGTGATTGTGACGTGGCGGCATCTGATTGGCTGAGAGAGTGAAAGGTCCTTTAACATGAATAGATGTGCATCGGCCTGTCCCGGTACAGCCGTCGGTTAAGGGGAGTATCCGATTTTTTTATTTTTTAACCACTTTTCCTCTCTTTTACAGGACTTTTGCAGTGTATCCATTGATGGCACTATGAAGAATGCACCATTTTCAGGGGCGCCTGTGGGCTGCGGTTTTCAGTGTGGGGACCCCAGAATGCTTGAGCCAATCACAGACGCCCAGGGCCCAGGGTGTGATTTTCTGTTGAAGCCAATAAAGTGAATATTGCCAGAAGATAATGAGTAGCCCGGAAGTAGATGCAGCTATGACAGCGGGATGGGAGGACGCACGCCGCGGGACCAGGTTGAATGATTACGTTTATTAATTATATGCTTTGTTTTACAGCCCCCAGACCCAAACTGTAACATGGATTTCAAAGGGAAACCAGTGTTCAGGATTTGTGCATGAACACTAGTTGTTCGGTACGGACCCCGAATTTTACAGTTCGGGTACGCCCATCACTACTGTAAAGTGCTTGTATCTGTCAAACAATTCTTGGACCAAATAGTGGCAGTGGAATATGCATTGGCTATAGTATAGTATACTATAGTAATTAAAATGCTTAATCAGCATAATTGAACCACAATGCCACATTCCTGGAATTACCAATCTTATGAGAATATTATAATCCTTCTATAATCACAATAATTAAAAAAAATTTAAATTTCTGGTCTGTAAATTCCATATTTTTATGTACAGTTGTGGTCAAAAGTTTACATACCCCAGCAGAATGTTTGCTTTCTTGGGCTTATTTTCAGAGAATTTGAATGATAACACAAAAACTTTTTTTTCCACTCATGGTTAGTGGTTGGGTGAAGCCATTTATTGACAAACTACTGTTTTTTCTCTTTTTAAAACATAATCACAGCCAAAAACATCCCAATGACCCTGATCAAAAGATCACATACCCTGGTGATTTTGGCCTGATAACATGCACAGACGTTGACACAAATGAGTTTGAATGGCTAGAAAAGGTAACATCCTCACTTGTGACCTGTTTACTTGTAATGAATGTGTGTGCATAAAAGCTGAGTGAGTTTCTGGGATCCAGACAGACTCTTGCATCTTTCATCCAGTCACTGACGTTTCTGGATTGTGAGTCATGGAGAAAGCAAAAGAATTGTCAATGGATCCACCGGAAAAGATAGTTGAATTGTATAAAATAGGAAAGGGATAAAAAAAGATATCCAAGGAAGTGATAATACCAGACAGCAGTGTTCATTCTGTGATTAACAAATGGAAAATCAGGGGCTCTGTAAAAACCAGACTGTCACATCGCCATTGGACTCGGTGGCCGGTGTTCCTGCCCCGGCTGCTGGGAGGAGCCGGATTCCTTCGTCTGGTGGTGCTGGTGATAGGAAGGCCTTGTCCTCATATGGACCTGCTCCAGCGACGTCTGCCTCTGTCGCTGAGCGCCGCTGTGTTTCCCCTCTGGGTGGTGTTGGTCGCAGAAGAGCGGGCCCTGCAGAGGTGTCCGTTAGGCGCAGCCTGCGTTCTTCTGTCAGAGGTGGGATGGGTGGAGCCAGTCGTGCATCTCCATCTGGCCTGGCTCTAGGGGCGGTCCGGATGAGGTCATCAGGCTGTGAGCTCCAGCCTATGGGAGGTAACCGCGCCCTTCAAATACATTGGAGCCTGTCTTGCAGGCCGCCAGATATAGTTTTGGTTCCCCAAGTGACATAGTGTGTGTGTTTGGTTTTGACTCTGACCTTTGCCTGGATTTTTGACTCTGTACCGCCTGACGATTTTGTACCTTTGCTGCCCTCTCGGTTTTGACTCTGACCTTTGCCTGGATTTTCGACTCTGTACCGCCTGACGATTTTGTACCTTCGCTGCCCTCTCGGTTTTGACTCGGACTTCTGACTACGTTCTTCGCTTCCTGATTTTTCCCTTCATAGACGACCTCCCTGCTCTGCTGCTCCCATAGGTAGCTACCCCCTGGGCTCCGCTATAATTCCAGATCCCTGTATAGGGGTTAAGGGTCTCGGGGTTTCTCGGGGTGCTGCCTTACCAGCAGCTCAGCCTTACAGCGGACGGTCGTCACATTATATCTGGCCATACCATTTTTTCTATATATATATCGACTATATATATATTTAAACGCATTCCCTTACCTTTTTTTTTCCTTTCTCTCCTTTTCCCAATGGTTTTACCTGTTGTTTTTTTTTCTTTACTCTGAGCTGTGTCAGCTGTTAATTGCTTCCTCCAATGCATCTGTGTCCAGCTTCTCAGTCCTGTGGAGGAACACTCCCATCTTCTCATACCAACATGCTGCACAAGTCACCATCTGAAGTCCTCTGCATGAATGCTGGAGATCAGAAGGCCTCATTCCCTGGATGTCAGCACCTGGGGGGCCCTGGCTATGCCTGCTCAGGTGCCCAGGTAGGATTGCCCGCAAATGCGGCCAAAGTCCTGTTACCTATTTCTTTGACTTACCTTAAGAAATCTGTGTGTTTGGAGGCTTATGTTGACAGTGGCTCAGAGGGGAATTTCATAGACCTCCATGTAGCGAGAACTCTTGGAGTACCACTGCTAAGGCTTAATGCCCCCATTAGAACCACTGCAGTTAATGGCACTCCCCTCATCCAGGGTGGAGTGGAATTTGTCACTGAGGAAGTGTCAATGCTGGTGGGGTCTTTACATGCTGAAAAGATGTCATTTTTTGCATTCAGTAATTTATCATCTGCAGTAATCCTGGGCATGCCATGGTTACGTAAACATAACCCAGTCATAGACTGGCACTTGGGTGACATCGTGCGCTGGAGCCCAAAGTGTCAGGATAACTGTATCTCGCTATCTGTAAACCAAGTGAAGGTCAAAACTCCTCCATTTGTACCATATGCCTTTAGAGATTTTGAGGATGTATTTTCTATTCAGGAATCAGAGAAATTACCCCCTCACAGAAAGTATGATTGCGCCATATATTTGATACCTGATTCTCGTCTCCCAAAGGGGAGAATATTTAACCTCTCTGGTCCTGAACGTCAGGCTATGAATGATTACATAGCAGACAGTCTGAGAAAGGGGTATATTAGACCGTCCACCTCACCAGTAGGGGCCGGTTTCTTTTTTGTGGGAAAGAAAGATGGCGGCCTCAGACCTTGCATTGATTACCGCGAATTAAACGCGATCACTGTAAAAAACCAGTATCCTCTTCCACTCATCCCTGATCTTTATAATCAGCTGTTGGGAGCCAAGTATTTCACCAAACTGGACCTCAGGGGAGCATATAACCTGGTCCGTATAAAAGAAGGCGATGAGTGGAAGACCGCGTTCAATACACCTCTTGGCCATTTTGAGTATCTCGTAATGCCGTTCGGGTTAAGTAACGCACCTGCGGTTTTTCAGAATTTCGTGAACGACATATTCAGACATCAGTGGTGTATATGTGGTCGTTTATTTGGACGACATTCTGTTTTTTTCTCCTGGTCTTTGGTCGCACGTACGACATGTCCGTACTGTGCTCCAGAGACTCAGAGAGCATTCTTTATTCGCCAAATTAGAGAAATGTGTCTTCATGGAGGAGGAGATAAACTTTTTGGGGTATATTATATCTGCTAAAGGTTTTCGCATGGATCCTGCCAAAATTAAACCCATTAAGGAATGGGTACAACCCAAGTCTCTGAAGGCACTACAGCGATTCTTGGGTTTCGCTAACTATTACCGCAAATTTATTAAAGGGTTTTCCGAGATAGCCAAACCACTCACTGATTTGACGCGTAAAGGGGCGGATGTGGTTAATTGGAAGCCTGAAGCAATTTATGCGTTTTCTAAGTTAAAGGAATGTTTCTCCTCTGACCCAATATTGGTTCAGCCTGATCTGGACCGCCCCTTCATTGTAGAGGTAGATGCCTCTGAAGTTGGAGTGGGAGCAGTGCTGTCACAAGGCACTGCATCCCTCACTCAGCTTCGTCCGTGTGCCTTCTTTTCCCGAAAATTTTCATCTACCGAGATGAATTATGACATAGGTAACCGAGAGTTGTTGGCAATCAAATGGGCCTTCGAGGAATGGCGCCACTTCCTCGAAGGCGCCAAACATAAGATTACCGTAATTACTGACCACAAAAACCTGACCTACTTGGAGTCAGCGAAAAGACTGAATCCTAGACAGGCTAGGTGGGCTTTGTTCTTCTCCAGATTTGATTTTGTTATCACCTTCCGTCCAGGTACTAAAAATGTGAGGGCTGATGCCCTGTCTCGAAGTTTTTGCCCCATACAAGTCGGGGACGTTGAACCGACTCCCATTTTAGCCAAGGGGATTGTTGTCTCGGCTGTGTCTTTGGACCTTCTGGAAGAGATTCGTAGATCTCCAGAACAGGCCCCTGACACTACTCCTGCCCAGAAACTATTCGTCCCTGCCACATACCGCCTCAAAGTCCTTAAGGAATCTCATGATTCCGTCCTTGCAGGGCATCCTGGTATCAGTAACACCATCAGACTGGTAACCAGGAGTTTGTGGTGGCCAACCATAGTAAAGGACTGTAAGGAATATGTACTGGCTTGTGAAACCTGTGCTCGCGCTAAGTCTCCCCGCAACCGCCCTGCCGGGTTGCTCCAGTCCTTGCCTACCCCTGAGGGTCCTTGGACTCATATCTCCATGGATTTTATTACTGACCTGCCACTCTCAGAAGGGAAGACTTGTATCTGGGTAGTGGTAGACAGATTCAGCAAGCAGTGTCATTTTGTTCCGCTGTCCGGGTTACCTAATTCCGAGACCCTGAGCAAAGTATTTATTAATCATGTTGTTCGATTGCACGGTGTTCCTGTGAATATTGTTTCTGACAGGGGCACCCAGTTTGTTTCTAAGTTTTGGAGGGCATTCTGTAAACGGATTGGAATTGACTATTCCTTTTCTTCTGCCTATCACCCTGAAACCAATGGTCAAACCGAGCGCGCTAATCAAGCTCTCGAACAGTATCTACGTTGTTATGTCTCTGAGCATCAGTCTGATTGGGTGGAACATCTGCCACTAGCAGAATTCGCCATGAATAATCAGTACCAGGAGTCCATCAAGACCACCCCTTTCTACTGTAATCATGGGCTGCACCCGCGCTTTTGTTCATTTTCTTCTAGGCTTTCTGACGTTCCTGGGGTAGAAAGGTCCGTAGATCAGTTAAAGGCTATCTGGTCTGAAGTGAAACAAAAACTTAAAGGGGGTTCAGACTAGGCAGGAGTCTTCTGCTAATAAACGGCGTTCCAAGGGTCCGGACCTGGGAGTTGGGGACAAAGTTTGGTTGTCCACAAAAAATATCAAGCTCAAAGTGCCGTCTGCCAAACTAGGTCCCAGGTTTATTGGTCCGTATGAAATTATTGACGTGATTAACCCTGTAGCCTTTCGTCTGAAGCTCCCTCAATCATTCAAACTGCCCAATGTATTCCATAAATCCCTTCTCAAATTGTACCGATCTCCGATTCGTCCTGTCCGGTCCCCTCCTCCTCCGGTCTTGGTCGGGGGTGCCGTGGAATACGAAGTTCAGCGGATCCTTGATTCCCGCTTGGTGAGAGGATCCGTGCAGTATCTGGTACATTGGAAGGACTATGGTCCGGAGGAGAGGTCCTGGGTGCCTGCCGGTAATATCCATGCCAAGGGTTTGATCAGGAGGTTTCATCTTCTTCATCCCAATAAACCGGGTTTTGTGGGTCCGGAGGCCCCTCGTAGAGGGGGGGGTACTGTCACATCGCCATTGGACTCGGTGGCCGGTGTTCCTGCCCCGGCCGCTGGGAGGAGCCGGATTCCTTCGTCTGGTGGTGCTGGTGATAGGAAGGCCTTGTCCTCATATGGACCTGCTCCAGCGACGTCTGCCTCTGTCGCTGAGCGCCGCTGTGTTTCCCCTCTGGGTGGTGTTGGTCGCAGAAGAGCGGGCCCTGCAGAGGTGTCCGTTAGGCGCAGCCTGCGTTCTTCTGTCAGAGGTGGGATGGGTGGAGCCAGTCGTGCATCTCCATCTGGCCTGGCTCTAGGGGAGGTCCGGATGAGGTCATCAGGCTGTGAGCTCCAGCCTATGGGAGGTAACCGCGCCCTTCAAATACATTGGAGCCTGTCTTGCAGGCCGCCAGATATAGTTTTGGTTCCCCAAGTGACATAGTGTGTGTGTTTGGTTTTGACTCTGACCTTTGCCTGGATTTTTGACTCTGTACCGCCTGACGATTTTGTACCTTTGTTGCCCTCTCGGTTTTGACTCTGACCTTTGCCTGGATTTTCGACTCTGTACCGCCTGACGATTTTGTACCTTCGCTGCCCTCTCGGTTTTGACTCGGACTTCTGACTACGTTCTTCGCTTCCTGATTTTTCCCTTCATAGACGACCTCCCTGCTCTGCTGCTCCCATAGGTAGCTACCCCTGGGCTCCGCTATAATTCCAGATCCCTGTATTAAGGGTCTCGGGGTTTCTCGGGGTGCTGCCTTACCAGCAGCTCAGCCTTACAGCGGACGGTCGTCACACAGACCATGATCAGGTAGACCAACATAAAATTCGACCACAACTGCCAGGAATATTGTTAGGGATGCAAAGAAAAACCCACAAATAACATCAGCTGAAATACAGGGCTCACTGAACAACTAGCGCTGTGGCTGTTTCAAGATGCACAATAAGGAGGCACTTGAAGAAAAATGGGCTGTATATTCTAGTCGACAGAAGAAAGCCATTACTGTGCAAATGCCACAAAGTATCTCATCTACAATATGCCAAACAGCACAGAGACAAGCCTCCAAACTTCTTGTTCAAGGTAATTTGGAGTGATGAAACAAAAATTGAACTTTTTGGCCACAACCATACACATTACATTCGGAGAGAAGGTGGATCGCTGATGATGTGGGGATGTGTAAGCTACCAAGTCACAGGAAACTTGGTCAAAGTTGAAGGAAAGATGAATGCAGCTTGTTATCAGCAAATACTTGAGGCAAATTTGCACTCATCAGCCCGGAAGCTGTGCATGAGATGTACTTGGACATTCTAACATGACAACGATACAAAACACAAGGCTAAGTTGACCTATCATTGGCTACAGCAGAACAAAGTGAAGGTTCTGGAGTGGCCATCTCAGTCTCCTGACCTCAATATTATTGAAACACTCTGGGGAGGACTCAAGTGTGCAGTACATGCAAGAAAGCCCAGAAAAGTACAGGAACTGGAGGCTTTTTGTATAGAAGAATGGGCAGCCTTACCATCTGAGAAAATAAAGAGCCTCATTCACAAATACCACAAAACACTCCAAGCTGTCATTAATGTTAGAGGGGGCAATACATGGTAGTAAGAACTGAGGTATGTGAACTTTTGATCAGGGTCATTTGGATGTATTTGGTTGTCATTATGAGCTAAAAAGAGAAAACACAGTAGTTTGACAATAAATGGCTTAACCCAAGCACTAACCATGAGTGGAAAAAAGTTTTAGCTTTATCATTCATATTCTCTGAAAAAAAGCCAAGAAAGCAAAAATACTGCCGGGGTATGTAAACTTTTGAGCACAACTGTACTTTCAACAAAATCATAATTTGAAATCTCAATGTGACATTGGACTTACCGGAAAGCATATGAAAAAGAAATTAGAGTGAAAGTGACCACATGATGCACTATCATTACAATGGAGTCTTTTCTCCATGCGTCCATATACAAAGTAGCGTATGTAGAATGTGCATAGAAACTGCCTTGGATTAGATATGCAAGAGCGATTTCGTTGGGGACAGTTACTTTCGACTTCCAACCTAAATTCCACCAAAAGAGAAAACATAAATAAGTCATATCAATTAATAGGCTAACATTATTAGTTATTGATAGTGGAGAATAATGGATAGAAAACAAGATAACACAGACGTATTTACAAGAAATAACATACAGTGCTGTGCACATTAATTGGGACAAAGCAAGTCTTAAGGCTGGGTTCACACTTGCGGACGCTGCGGACGGGATCCGCAAGCTGAGTGCAGCCTCCGCCAGCCCCTATGTTTATAATGTGAGCGCTGCGGAGGGGTCCGCAAGTGTGAACTCAGCCTTACTTGTTTTTCTTGCATTAGCTTTACTATTGCTGATAAGTGTTTTATCAGTTCTTGGTGTCGTTTTCCTTTTTCTTCCACATTTCCCTTTTCGTTTTGGAGAAAACGATCCAGTTTCATTGTGTGTGCGAATTATTCTTGAAACGGTAGATTTTCCAATACCAACAGTGGAAGTGATTTCTCTTACAGTCAGACTTGTATGTTCATTAAGAGTAATAATTCTACACCTCTTCCGTGGAGTAACATCCATTTTTACAGGCACGAATCACACTGAGAGAAAAAGTACACTAAACCACTCCTCACAGAAACAATCTCTCAACTGAAGCTGAGGGGGCAGCTAGCTTTTATTTTCTGACTAAAACCAGTCAAACCACATTTTGTTACTCAAGGTTGTACACTCACACCTGTTCAAAGCAGTTAAAACTGGTTTGAATCACTGACTGGTAATCCCAACTGACGATTTTATTTAAAAAATGCTTTGTCCCAATTAATTTGCACAGCACTGTAAAGGCCATTTACCAAGATGCCATATTTAATTCATCATTTACTCTTCCTTTTAGAAAAATTATAGATTTCCCATCTGAAAATGGAAAATCTTCTTCCCCTAAGCTAAATATGAGTTACTTTTCCAGTCATGACAGCTGCAGACACTAGAAATGATTATACATCAGTCGCCTGGCAACACTAAACTATCACCGATAGGTTATTTGCTTGCTGATTGGCAATCATTCTTTAGCCTGTTTACAACGAATGACATGTGATAAATTGTTCAATGCACATAGGCTGCCATTGTCGTTGGCAGAAAAATGCGCTGCTGGGAGTGATGATCATTTGGGCAAACCATAAATCGCTGACAGGTTGGGTTATTCGCACCCTGTGTTTAGACTGCAAGATTATCACACGTCATACCTATTGACGTAGTCGACACTCTTCATGGCAGGGCGCAATGAATCAACATACAAACCTGGCACACCAACACGACTAAAAAGCTTTGAGGAGTGTCTAAGGTTGCTAAGTGGCGCTGGAAGAAAACACATTCAGAAGAAGACTTCACAGCATTCAAACAAGCAACTCTCACATTCAAGTCGGTCCTCACCTCCACTAAACAGACTTACTTCATAACCCTCAAATCCTCTGTGTTCCACAACCCCAGGCAGTTATTCAACACATTTAAATCTCTCCTCTGTTCTCCCCCCCCATTGCTGCCACCTACTTCTTGCATCTATGCAGAAGACTTTGCAATAGATTTCAAGAACAAGATTGATCAGATCAGACAAATCTTTACTGCTCAACCATCACAGCCCCTATGTATACCAGACCATTCCCCTCCTCCACTAACCCTCCTCCCCTCCATCACTGAATGAGAACTTGCACACCTCCTCTCCAAATCACACCTCACTACTTGTGCACGGGGACCCCATCCCATACCACCTCCTCCCCAAACTCACCACCATGCTTATCCCATCTCCTTAACTCATGATTAACTTCCGGGACCTTTCCTCCTGCTTTCACACACGCCACAATTACACCTATCTTAAAGAAACCATCCCTTGACCCGACCTCTACATCCAGCTACTGGCCAATATTGCTGTTCCTGTTTGCATCCAAACTTCTCAAAGAGCATGTCCACACTATACTTTCCACCCACCTCTCATCTATACTACTCTTTGACAACCTTCAATCTGGCTTCTGCTCCCACCATTTCACCAAAACTGCCTTAACCAAAATTACGAATGACCTACTTACCACTAAAGCTAACAGACTCTTTTCTATATTCCTCCTTTTAGACCTGTCCTCTGCCTTCGGTGCAGTTGACCACTCCCTCCTACTACAGATCCTCTCTACCACTGGTATCACTGACCTTGCCCTATTCAGGATCTCGTCATACCTTTCCGATCACACATTTAGCGTCTCCCATTCCCACGCTCCCTCTTGTCCCCATCCCCTCTCTGTTGGGGTTCCTCAAGGCTCTATCCTGGGACCCCTACTTTTTCCATCTATACCCTCAGCCTGGGACAACTCAAAGTCCCATGGCTTCTAGTACCATCTATATGCTGATGACACTCAGAAATACCTCTCTGGCACAGACATCACCTCTATGCTGTCCAGAATCCTGCAGTGTCTATCAGCCATATCCTCCTTGCTCTTCTCTCTCTTCTCAATGCTTCTCAATGTAGACAACACCAAACTCATCATATTTTCTCCATCTCACCCATCTTTCCTACCCAATCTATCTATCACAATAAATGACATCAAGACTGGAAGACCGGAAGTGCGCTGCCTCGGCGTAACCCTTGACTCTGCTTTATCCTTCAAACTACACCTTCTTCCACCTCCAACTCAAAAATATTTCCAGAATCTTTTCCTCAACCCTCAATTTGCTAAAATACTACTGCATGCCTTCATCATCTCCTGTCTTGACTTCAGCAACATCCACCTCTGTGGCCTCCCTGTTAACACTCTCCACTCTCCAGTCTGTCCTTAACTCTGCTGCCCGACTAATCCACCTCTCTCCTTGCTACACCTCCACTTCTCCCCTCTGCAAATCTATTCACTGAATTCCCCAACATATCCATTTCAAACTACTAACATTGAATTACAAAGCCGTCTACAATCTGTCTAAGAAATAAATCTCTAATCTCCTGATATCATCCAATTTGTAATCTTTGATCCTCCCAAGACCTCCTTCTTTGCTCAACACGGGTACGTTCATCATCCAACCGCCTGCAATCTTTCTCCCGAGCATCCCCATCCTCTGGAGTTCTGCACCCCAATACAACAGACTATCCCCTACACTCAGAACTTTCAAGCAGAACCTTAAAACCCATCTATTCAGAACAGCTTACAGCCTGGAATGACGCTACTTCCACCAGTGCTGGCACTCCACCACCCCTGGAGCTGGTGCTCTACCACCACCAGAGCTTGCGCTCCACTACTAGACCTGGTGCTCCACCACCATTGGAGCTGACCCAACCTACTATCTCCCTCCCCCATATAATATAAGTTCACAAGGGCAGTGTCCTCTCCCCACTGTACCAGTGTGTCACTGTTTGTTTGTACACTTTATTTTTCACTTGCTTTGCATTGTGCTACAGCGGCTTGCCACATTGCCAATGTGTATGCTGGAACTTGAGTTACCACAGGTTCAGGTAACGCATGACAAGTGCTAGACTGCAGGTGAGCTAAAAGCCAGGGAGTGTCTGGATAAGGCTGATTCCTCACACACCTGGGGTCTGAGTGAATATAATCTCTGTTTGAATAGCATTGGTCTGTCTCTGATATAAGGAAGGGCTCTGTGTTTGGAAGTGGTTGGAGACGCCATTCTCCTGGAGACAGACTGGGGACACGCTTGAGGTTTTGGAGTCTAATGTAGCTCCTGGAGCCATACCCTGTCTGGAGACAGAGTCCATGAATGTCTGAGAGACTGGTAGAACCTGTGAAGGCCAGCTCTTGGTGTTTGGAGCAGCCACTGACCTGGGAAGCCACCTGGGATGGTATGCTTGAAATTGGCTGGCGTCCTGGAAGACATGTGGTGTGGACACCTTGGGGAAGTCTGGACTGTCTCTGAGTTCAGGAGGCTACAGTCCACTGAGGGTCGGAAACAGGCAGGAGCCTGTGATCGCAGTATCTAACCCTTTCTCATGTACAGCACCATGGAATCAATGGTGCTCTATAAATAAATAATAATTATCACGAAATGAGCGTTCCTAGCAATGTTCGTTAACGATTGCCATGCAATATAAATGCATCTTTATTGCTCCTAATTAGGGCTAAAAAGGATGTGGTTTGAGCCTTCACTGTTCAGGAGTATAAATGAGGTGAAATATAATGGACAATGTATTTATTGAAATCCACAGTAAAGTAAATGGGAAAGTAAATGTTGGTTATATAACATTCAATTTAGAGCTAAATGTCCCCCATTTGGGTGCACGGAAACTAAGATGTTAGAAAATCATACATTATAAATATACATTACAGGTCAAGCTATTAAATAGGATCATATGTCTATTCAGCCATTCCTTCCCCAGACTTATAAAAGGTGGTTGTCACAGCTGATGGATGATATAGATGTTACTAGATTGTAATTAGTATCATGGCAGACCTCGTGAATATTAACAAGTGAAATAGTAGAAAATTAAGTAATATGGAATAGGTGAAGTTAACATGTGAGTTCCAAAAGCCATATATATGGAAACTGAATAATCAAAATGTGTGAGAGGTCCTGCCTCTTTTTATTGATGTTTTTTGGGGGAATAAATAGGTTTGGGAATGTTGAATGTTAATGCCTCATTCCGAATGGGATTGCAAGGAGTTTCTGATAGCTGCCTACTGCCTCTTCCTAATGAGAATATAGGCATGACCTGCCAAACTGGGCGTGCATGTATATGGTGCGATCGTTAGGGTCAAGCCATCTATTGGTCAACAGCTAAAGTGGGTGGCCAACCTGAACAAAATGCACCTTCAAACATTAGTCTTCTGAAATGTACTTTCATAAATATACTGTAGAAGATAAAAGCACCTCTAAAATAGAATATTGTACTGCACTAAGAAATGACCAGTTATGTTCAAAACATATCTACTCTACAGCATTTATTAACTTACATATAATGTAAATGAAATGCTGAAAATGTCTGCTTTATATTGGTATACTCTTTTTAAGTTTATCCAGAAACGTCTGTGTGTAAACCAGCTTGACACGTTATGTGGACAGTCATCAGTACATTTGATTCTTTATGAAAATCCTCCAACCATTCAATCCCGCTTGTGTGCCCTGGTTTTTCCAATGACATCGAGACTGCAGAGATAGTAACAATTTCCTTCTATCCTGTTACTGATGGACCCTTGGATTCTGCAGCAGCTGCCCTAATACACTGAATGTTCTTTGTGTTGTGGTTACCACCACAACCCAAGAAGATGAGCCAGCTTTCCTTGCACGTCATTTATAAATCTTTTGTATAAAACGCTATTGCACATTTTAATCCCTCAGCTATTGATTTTAATACTAAAATAAAGCATATAAGGCCTACGGAAGATAACAGAAAATGAACTATTGATTAAATCTGGTTATCGTGTTAAAAAAACCTGTCCCATCAGAAAATGCTACTTACCTGCAGATATGGGATTAACCTCTATGTAAATACCAATGTGTTAAAGCTACCTCTCAGCTCGGAAAATGCTATTTACCTGCAGATATGGGGTTAATCTGCATGTAAATAGCAATGCATACAATATTTCATCGCCGCCTCAATAACAATGCAGCTACTGGGAGAAAATTTAAGTTTTTCCTCCTGATAGCCACCAGATTTCAGTCATAGAGACACACCTGGAGCGCCTACAATCACAACTCTTTATGCTGTATGCAGCAGCTGTAAGCACACCTTGACACCTTGATTGACAGCCAACTCTACAGTGAATCTGCTGAGATTGAGCTGTCAATCAGAGGGCTAAGGAGTGGTTAAAGCAGTCAGTAACTGTATAGTAAGCGGTGATGTGAATTGTGACTAACCACTTTGTGCATTCCCCTAATACTGCAATCTGGCAGCTTCCGGGAGGAAAAAAGTACATTTTCACCCATCAGCCTGGCAACCAGGTTACATTGTAACACCTTTACCTGCAAATTAACTCCATATCTGCAAGTAAATAGTGTTTTCTGACAGGTTTGCTTTAAATATTTTTAAAACTTTTTGGCAATATTATTTCTTATTTTTTTTACATATCACAATCTGTATTGAAATTAAATAGAAATCTTGGCGTTTTCTCACTGGCCACAGGGTTTTTTATACTCTAAACTTCCTGTTGTTTCAGGAAAGAACACATGTACATAGCAATAACAGTCACATCCCAATCCCATATTTTGTATTGAGGTATCTAATGAGTGTGAGTAATGGTGGGTTTACACACACCAATCATTGTATCCAATATCTGAACCAATCTCTGGTTGCAGTGAAATCATGGACAGATTGCTCCATGTTGTACACAGCCACAAAATGAAACTATGTGTCCATGATTTCACTGCAACCAGAGATCTGTTCAGATATTGGATACAATGATTGGTGTGTGTAAACCCACCATAAAGGTCATCGAGACGGGAGGGTGAGCAGGATAAGGTGTGATATCTCCAGCTATAATTGGTGGACCCTTTATTATCAGCTGTGTGTAGATGTGTTATCTGTCATTACAATCCTGGCTGTGATAATAAGGAACTTTGTTGTAAACTCTTCCTGAAAGGCTAGGAAGTAGAGGTCTAAAAAAATCTCAATTGCTAGTATGAAACTTGCAACATCAGTAATTCTATTTTTATTTTAAATAATGATCATAATTTTAAAAAAAATTCAACATTTTAAAAAAAATAAATGTAATACAAAACTCTGATTTAAACAATAGGGCATATTCTGATGATGGCTGCCATTTAAATATGCGAGTTGTTCATATCTTACTCCTAGCCAGTGATGCTAGCCTGCAGGAGTGATCAAATGTTCTCTTAGGGTACCGTCACACCAGGACATATCCCCGCCAATTACACAGGCGACGGAGGAGCGTGGCCAATCGCCGGCAACAACGCCGCTGTGTCGCCTAGTGTAAAGGGGCAATAAAGAGGCGAAATATCGTCTCTGAGTGGTCGTCTGGTTTCCCAGCACTGCTGAGAAACCAGGCGAGCACTCTGGGGTTAGGTATACACATCGCCCCATGTAACATGGCGATCGTCGATGTTACAGGCGATGGGAGCCCTAGGCTCCCATGATACAGGATCGCCGTTGGGGTTTGTAGACTGTAACATCCCGCCTGTAACATCGCCGGTGCGTTGCCGAGGTATCGCCGTGTGTAAACACGCGACGGCGATGCTGGCGGGGAGCCAAAATCGTGCGCGCTCCTGTGCGTCACCGGCGATATCTCCGGTGAGGTGTCCTGGTGTGACGGTACCCTTATGGACACAATGCATTTTATTTCGAGGTGCTAAGCAGTAGGTGTTACACCTAGATAACTAGGGAGCAGCACTGTCCAGACTGAGATATTTACTGTGATAATGATGATGTAAATTGATTTGCCTGTGTGGGAATTGGGACAATGTATAATTTCCAAATGATGAGTGGCCAAAATACGAAATCAATCATTTAGGCTGATATGAATCTTGTGTGTATGGTAGCATTTGCTTCTTAACCTAGCCAGAAAAAAAAAATACACAAAATGATCTTGAAGATCATTTGTAAAGGATTCACCTACCACTACATGCTCACTGGTGAAGTCCTCTGCTTGAAGAGACGGATGATATTTGAAACTATTCAACACAACACCTTCTGTGCCATGAGCGCAGGTCTAACAGCTGTCCAGCCATTCACACAATGCCTTTCATACACGAATGTCTGACACGAGTCACAGCTGACTGCTGGCATAACTTGGTAGGTTTTTATCTTTCATGTGGCAGATGTCATGGACAGTAGACCTCAACAGCTGTGCTATTTAGAAAAGATAAGCCTTAAAATCCTGATACTGTGAAGAGGTTTCAATGCATGTGTCGAATCACATAGACTACATTGTGTGACACCGTGTAAATCATCAGTGAGATACTACAGAGTATTTTTCCTGGATGACAACTCCATGGGAATCCCACTATCTGTAGTCGGAGGATCTTGTTATGTCCAGATTGATAATTTTAGTACCCAACATGTTTAAGTAAGATATGGCATTTTGTAGTTTGAGGTGGATTTTTTACCAAAACCAAATCAGTTCATTGCTGTATTTTAGACAAAGCTTACGTACCATGGAACGTAGAAGGGGGGTCATGAAAGAAGTTGTGTTCAGTGAAGAAAAGGAGGTAGAAACAGTAAGACCAGGAACAACTGTAGAAGAGGAGTTTCCATGCACTCTCCGGGACCTTATCTGCTTCTTTTGGCCGCAGTTGACACCATTTGATAAATGGCTGTAGAGAAAGGCAGAAATCTTGTTAATGAGTTTAGAACGTGTGGATTGTGATGGTGTGGAATATTTAGTGCTATTTGATTAAGCTGTGGAGTCAAAACATACAGCAAATATGAGGTTTATGAAAGCCCTCTAAGGCCTCATTTAGACTTCTATTTTGCACATGTCTTCTAGCACTGATCTTCATGGGTACCAATATAATTTACCCAGTATAGTCTATGGACATGTTCACATGTCCATGTTTTTGGCAGACAATGTGTCCATGCAAAAACTACATGCATATGCCTTCATTTGCCAGCATGAGACGTACCAATATAAGTCTACGGGCAGAGGCGTAACTACAATAAGTGCAGGGGTTGCGATCGCACCCGGGCCCTGCAGCCTAGGGGGGCCCCAAAAGTCCCTCAGGCCTATAGAAAAAGACTAATACCATTAAAGATTTGCAATAATTGGGGGCCCCGTTGGAGGTTTCGCATCGGGGCCCCTGGGCCTGAAGTTACGCCACTGTCTACGGGTCTGCGAAAATCATGGACATCACATTATGAAATCAATGTACAATCCATGTGCTTCTGTGATTAACATTGTAATTAGGGATGAGCGAGTACTGAAGTAATCGGACTCACTATACTCGCAACGAGTAGGTCCCGGTACTCGGTTCTTGTTGCGAGTATAGCGAGTTCGATTGAAATGCGAGTACTTTCGCAGTGTATCTATATATACACTGCGAAAGTACACTAAAAGTGAAGAAAAGTTGTTAAAAAATAATAAAGCATCATACTCACCTTCCGACACCTACACTGGGACCGGAAAACCTCACCTCCGATGTGCGGCAAGGACCTGCCAGTCTGATAGCCTGGCTATCACATAGCCTAGATGGCTGGGAGCGATCTGGCCAATCAGATGGCCAGACGTCACAAACCATGTGATCGCTATCAGCCACCTGATTGGCCAGATTGCAGGGTCCTGGTAGTACACCTAGGACCTTGCAATCTGGCCAATCAGGTGGCTTGTAGCGATCACGTCGTTTGTGACGTCCGGCCACCTGATTGGCTATCAGACTGGCAGGTCCTTGCCGCACATCGGAGGTGAGGTTTTCCAGTCCTGGTGCAGGCGTCGGAAGGTGAGTATGATGCTTTTTTTTTTATTTTTTAACAACTTTTGCAGTGAATATATAGATACACTGCGAAAGTAAAAGGACTACTCGCTACTCCCGAGTAACCACAAGAAACTCGGCGAGTAGCGAGTAACCCGAATATCGTTACTATTCGGCGAGTACCGAATAGTAACGATTATACTCGCTCATCCCTAATTGTAATGTATTGGAGAAGCTTAGTAATTGTTTATCCATACATGAAAAATACAGATGGTAAAACGTGACACACTGACCAAACATTGATGATATTTGTACTTTTTATTTGGTACATGAACAAACATGTTAAATGCATTAAGAGGTTAATCCACAAAAAAATGCATGTGATGATATCTGAAACATTGAATATGAGAATAGGTGCTTAATACAGCAGATAAGTCACTAATGGCCACTTTACACGTCCCAACATCGTTCCTAAATTGTATACAACGGCGCGGGAGCGCACATTTTTTGGGCAGAAATCCAAAATCGCATAGGAGATGTTACACAGCGCGATATCGGCAGGCAACACAACTGCGATGTCTACGCCCCCTTGTACGGGCGACCCAGGAACGACCATTTAACATGGGCGAGAATAGGGCAAGTTGTACTCCAATTCGTTGTTGGGCTGTCACACAGCACGATCCTTCCACATCGTTCATCCAATATCGGGCAGTTGGAGAGCAGGCTCATTTCTTCCCCGATATCGTTTTGGCATCGTTCTTGCATCGAATTGGACAATTACACCATACAACGCACAAACGATATCGGGGCCAACGCATTAACCACGTGACTTTTTATCGGAGTTGGACGCCGATATCGGGACGTGTAAAGTGGCCTTAAGGGTACGCTCACATCTGCATATCTTGCCTTGCCGAGATTCTTGGCAAGAAAAGTATCAGAGTGTCATGAGTATGAAATTATTATTATTATATATTTATATAGCACCATTAGGTTCCATGGCGCTTTACATGTGTAAGGGCAGACGAGGACAAGAACGTAAAGTGACAACACTTAAATCATACAGGTACAGTAGGGCAGAGGATCCTGTCCACGAGCGCTCACAGTCTATAGGGCATGGTTGGGGAGACAGTAGGAGGGGGAGAAGTGAGGGTGAGATGGTGTAGCGAATTATGAAATGCTAATGTGTGTTATTTCCCTAACCTAGCATCCGTATGTCATGCATATGACATGCATTTTAGCATGGTCTTTCACATGCTGTAAAACGTTTAAAACAGAAAGACTATAGAAAGATAGATAGATAGATAGATAGATAGTAAGGTGGCCGTCACACGCTTCAATTTAATGCACGATATCGCTTAAGCGATCTGCTTTTTGATCGCTTAATCGATATCGTTTGTGCATCGCTGCGTGCAATCAAGCGATTTTACAATGTAAAATCGCTTGATCGTTAGATCGCAGATTTGTGAGCCGGAGCTCATATCAAGTGATAATCGCTTGTTCAATCTGCCTCATCGTGGTGTGTGACACCACGATGAACGATCTCCCAGCGGCAGAGCCTATGCTGGGAGATGATATCTATGGTAAACGTCGGGTTACTAAGCGCCGCGCGGAGCCTAGTAACCCGATGTGTACCATAGTTACCAGCGATCTCGCTGCTCCACATCGCTGGTGAGTCTGCCTGTGTGACAGCTCACCAGCGATCTGAGCGACATTGTTAGTGATCGCGCGTGCACGTGATCGCTAACAATATCGCTATCGATATTGATGCGTGTGACGGCTGCCATAGATAGATAGATAGATAGATAGATAGACTAAAAATGGAAAGCAGCACTCTTTCAATCAACTCACGATTGTCAGGACTTTATTGTCCCATCAGGTGTATGCAGGGCATTTATGGCACCATAAAGCCTTAAAAAACGTGATTTGATTGAAAGAGTGCTGCTTTCCATTTTTGGTCTGTAGATAAATAGATAGATATTAGGATAGATACAGATGTATCTCAATGAATTAGAGTATCATCAATTAGTTACTGTAATTTATTTCAGTAATTCAATATTTTTCCTTTATCACTGTGCTGCTTAAATTTTTTTTGTCATCTATCTATCTATCTGTCCTAACTTTTTACAGCATGGGAAAGACGATGATAAAATGCCATCCGTGTGCTGACCATGTGCTGTATGATTTTTTTTATGACACCCTCTCACTTGCATTGGGGGAATCTCAGGGAGATACACTGCCATACGCGGCATGTTGCAAAGTTTTCCCTGGCAAGTTTCTTTCTGTGGAAAAACTCACATTTGAGCATTTTACTATATTTTAACCTCGTTGCAACTGCAACCAGATGTTTTATTGAATTGCACCCAGGGCCGCACCGTCCATTGGACAAGGTGAGCCCTGTCATTCAGGCGGCAGCCGGCAGGGGGAGCGGCAGTGCAGAAGGGGGCGGCGCCTCATGCACGCAGCCTCCCCCTGTCATGGCGCCGGCCGCTCACCCCGTGCGCACCGCAGGTAAGCGGCGCGACCCGGGGGGAGGCACAGAAGGGGCGGCAGCGCTGCCCACGGCTCATCAGCACCCCCCCCCCCGGTACTCGCGGCCGCGGCCGGCAATGACTGCCGGTGCCGCGGCTCAGGCGGCAGAGGGGGCGGCAGTGCTGGGCTCCACCAGCACAAACCCCCCCCCCCCCGTAATCGGTGCCGCGGCTCAGGCGGCAGAGGGGCTTGGTGCACCCTGATTGCACCCTAACAGAAAGAAAAGCATATGAAGAAGACTACTCATGTATTCCAAGCACCACACATCTAAATACAAAACAAGATAACGTAGAAGTACAGGGAGCTTCTGAGTTCTTCTGTTTGCTAGCTATGTTTAGGATAGGAGGTAATCATACCTCTTGTATCCCTCAGCAGTTTCCCTGTGCTGCTCTATGACCTAAGTCTAAAATTAGGATTTAGCTACTAGGAGACATAAACACAGCACTCACTGGCCACAGTGCAGATCATCACGTTTTCTTCAGATTTTACAACATTGGCCATAATAAATCATGCAAAGATTTTTTTTTACAACTATGTATAAACATGTTATCCACTTTCTCACATATATACTATTCCTGCAGTGGTTTCGTTGCAATTCTTTTCAGCCTAATGATGGGCTCTTTGGACCACATAATGAAAGTTCTCATGAAAATGGAAATTAAAACACTTGGAATCAACTCTACTTATCTGGTTCATGTGAAGGGGGGTTTGGGGTTCATTTTCTTCCCTCCTTGGAGAATATAGCATACAGTTAGGGCCAGAAATATTTGGACAGTGACACAATTTTGGCGAGTTGGGCTCTGCATGCCACCACATTGGATTTGAAATGAAACCTCTACAACAGAATTCAAGTGCAGATTGTAACGTTTAATTTGAAGGGTTGAACAAAAATATCTGATAGAAAATGTAGGAATTGTACACATTTCTTTACAAACACTCCACATTTTAGGAGGTCAAAAGTAATTGGACAAATAAACATAACCCAAACAAAATATTTTTATTTTCAATATTTTGTTGCGAATCCTTTGGAGGCAATCACTGCCTTAAGTCTGGAACCCATGGACATCACCAAACGCTGGGTTTCCTCCTTAATGCTTTGCCAGGCCTTTACAGCCGCAGCCTTCAGGTCTTGCTTGTTTGTGGGTCTTTCCGTCTTAAGTCTGGATTTGAGCAAGTGAAATGCATGCTCAATTGGGTTAAGATCTGGTGATTGACTTGGCCATTGCAGAATGTTCCACTTTTTTGCACTCATGAACTCCTGGGTAGCTTTGGCTGTATGCTTGGGGTCATTGTCCATCTGTACTATGAAGTGCCGTCCAATCAACTTTGCAGCATTTGGCTGAATCTGGGCTGAAAGTATATCCCGGTACACTTCAGCATTCATCCGGCTACTCTTGTCTGCTGTTATGTCATCAATAAACACAAGTGACCCAGTGCCATTGAAAGCCATGCATGCCCATGCCATCACGTTGCCTCCACCATGTTTTACAGAGGATGTGGTGTGCCTTGGATCATGTGTCGTTCCCTTTCTTCTCCAAACTTTTTTCTTCCCATCATTCTGGTACAGGTTGATCTTTGTCTCATCTGTCCATAGAATACTTTTCCAGAACTGAGCTGGCTTCTTGAGGTGTTTTTCAGCAAATTTAACTCTGGCCTGTCTATTTTTGGAATTGATGAATGGTTTGCATCTAGATGTGAACCCTTTGTATTTACTGTCATGGAGTCTTCTCTTTACTGTTGACTTAGAGACAGATACACCTACTTCACTGAGAGTGTTCTGGACTTCAGTTGATGTTGTGAACGGGTTCTTCTTCACCAAATAAAGTATGCGGCGATCATCCACCACTGTTGTCATCCGTGAAAGGCCAGGCCTTTTACGGTTCCCAAGCTCACCAGTCAATTCCTTTTATCTCAGAATGTACCCAACTGTTGATTTTGCTACTCCAAGCATGTCTGCTATCTCTCTGATGGATTTTTTCTTTTTTTTCAGCCTCAGGATGTTCTGCTTCACCTCAATTGAGAGTTCCTTTGACCGCATGTTGTCTGGTCACAGCAACAGCTTCCAAATGCTAAACCACACACCTGGAATCCACCCCTGACCTTTTAACTACTTCATTGATTACAGGTTAACGAGGGAGACGCCTTCAGAGTTAATTGCAGCCCTTAGAGTCCATTGTCCAATTACTTTTGGTCCCTTGAAAAAGAGGAGGCTATGCATTACAGAGCTATGATTCCTAAACCCTTTCTCCGATTTGGATGTGGAAACTCTCATATTGCAGCTGGGAGTGTGCACTTTCAGCCCATATTATATATATAATTGTATTTCTGAACATGTTTTTGTAAACAGCTAAAATAACAAAACTTGTGTCACTGTCCAAATATTTCTGGCCCTAACTGTATGTGTATTACTATATAGAGTTAACATGTCTAATCATTTGTGTGTGGCCATCTAGCGACCAAGGTGAAGACTGGTCCCATGTCCCCTTAAATAATGGCAGTTAATAATAATTAGTAATATACGTTAGCGGCAGAGAGTAACCAACAAAAAGAGCCTGTGGTATAGGCTCAGGAGGAGAGTCCCAAGAAAGAGCTAGAACAGAAACCACTACCCAGTTACAATTCGGCAGGACCCTGTGCTCACCCCGCGATTTGGGCCCAAGATCTGAGACGTGGGGCGGAACACAAAGTGAGTGTGCTCCTCCTGGTGTTGGTGCTCGTTTTCTGCCTCAAATAGGCTCCTGGACAGCAGCTGTTCCCTCCAGTGGTGGTTAGTGGACCTCAGCACAGACTTGGGCGAACAGGTCATCATGGTTCAAGTTGTGAAGGAACCTTTTTTTGTGAAGGAACAGTGTGCTTTTCCTCATCCGCTCTATCTCCCCTGTGCGCTGTCTCTGCCCCTCTTGTGTGCTCTCTGCCCCACTTGTGCTCTCTCTCTGCCCTCCTTGTGCTGTCTCTGCCACTCTTGTGTGCTCTCTTCCCCCTTGTGACCTCTCTATTCTCCTGTGTGCTCTCTGCCCCCTGTGTACTCTTCCTGCAACTGTGCACTTTCTGTCTCCCTGTGTGCTCTTTCTGCCTCCCTGTGCGCTCTTTCTGCCTCCCTGTGCGCTCTTCCTGCCTCCCTGTGGGTTCTCCCTGCCTCCCTGTGCGCGCTCTCTGCCACCTGTGCGTTGTCTCTGCCCACCTATGCGTTGTCTCTGCCCCCTTTGTGCTGTGTTTGCTTCCTGTGTTGTGTGCTCCACAGTGCTGTCTGTGCCTCCCCCTGTGATGTCTGTGCCACCCCTGATTGTCTACTGCCCCCTGTGCTGTCTCTGACCTCTGATGGCGGTGTCATGAGTAAAAGGACATGTGCACTGGGTATACGCATGCCTAATTACTCTTCCATGTCCAGAAGGTCGGCGTCTGCGATGTCCCGGGATGGGAGTGGATGTGTCATATGCGGCGACTGCTTCCTGCTGTCTGTTGCAGGTGACGTCACTGTCATTTCACCGCAGCATCGCTAGCAGTATTGTGCAAGGGGTTAATACTACTAGTGGGTGCCATATTTGCACACATCACTTGGGTGTGCAAACTTGGCTGCCGCGGCAGAGGTGGGTTGCGCGTAATTGTAGGGTATTGGGACGGAAGTCAGTGACGGATGGGTCAGCGTGATTATGGAAGTAGATATGTGGCGCCCGTGCCCAACCTACAGCCGGTTTGCTGGTACCAAAGCTAGCAGCAGTTCAGCTCTGCTATGCGAACCAGAAGAGTGGAGGAGCAGCTTTACAGGAGCACCCCACCACCCGCCAATTCCAGTCGTCTAACCAGCGGTGTACCCACCAAGGGACCCAAGGCTCCCCAAAACATCCATCAAGTATACTTTGGATATGGCATTGAAGCAGCCTCCCTGTACCCGATCTGGTATTCCTGGGCGACAACGGCAACACTTAGCTAGAATGGAGGAACACCGCGGATCTCTGAGGGACACCTATCACTGCTGAGTCCACCCTGTCCACTACCCATTAACTGTATGCCATGTACTGCTTGCTGGTTACAGTAAATTACCCGTTACAGAGACTTACAGTGTCCGTGCTTCCTTATGACTACGTCCGTCCGCACACAAGGTAACTGCAGCTGCCGCACAACATCTTAAGCAGCTCTAGGCTCCGGGGATCATCGCTTAGCCTGTGGGGAGCGTTCCATCTTGCTGCATTCCATCCCCAGGAGGCCCTGCAGCGTAGGTAAGACTTACCGAAATCACTCATAGGTGGCGTCACGAAACAATTAACCCCTTAATCTGTTCCCACAAGAAGTCTGCAACTTTTTGATCTGCACTCAACCGGGCCCCACTACCGGCAGCCGCGGTCCATCCGTGACAAGAAGGAGGAAGCAAACGCCTGTCTAAACCGGAGTCCCGGCCACGGTGAGTCAGATATATAATACCTGTGGTTTGGGTAGCATGTATAAGCCTTTGGCTATATTATCCCAGCCAAGTACGTTGGGCTTCAAAACGCTGCGGCATTTCACAGAAAAAGATAGTCTCATAGCCGTGTTGGAGACTATTCTGACAGGCGGGTTCCCAGCAGCTTTTTCCCGTCTGCTGACAGTGACTGACAAGTCTCTGAATATGTGCGTGTATATTCAGAGACCTGTCAGCCACTGAGGACTCTTCTGTCCAACTAAATTGCTGTGCAGCTTGGTCCCTGGCATCTATTAAAGTATATTTTTTTCTGAAATTCTGTAGCGTTTCATAATCAAACATATCTGGCTGGGATAACACAGCCAGTAGCCTATACACGCTGCCTACGGTTTGGGCAGCATGCATCAGTTTTCAGGCTCACTTTAATGAAGCTCATAGTACAACTGATGAAATTGTGAGAACCCATCTACTACTCACATGATAAAGTTAGCGCTTACATTGTGCTCTTGCATCATTTGTGATTGTTTGCTTTTGCCCTGCGGGCTATGCATGCACAACCTCCCTAAACCTGACATCTCTCTCTCGGTGTGTGGCACCACGATAACACCTAGTCAGCAGGCTCGCTGTCTCGGTGTTTTGATGGACACTGATCTCTCTTTCACCCCATATATACAATCTCTCACCCGCTCCTGTCGCTTGCACCTGAAAAATATCTCCAGAATTCGCCCTTTCCTCACCATGGAAACAACTAAAACCCTCACTGTGGCCCTGATTCATTCCCGCCTTGACTACTGTAATTCTTTACTAGCTGGCCTCCCCCACAGTAAGCTTTCCCCTCTCCAGTCTATCCTCAATGCAGCAGCCAGGATCACCTATCTGGCAAACCGTTACTCAGATGTTTCTGCTCTGTGCCAGTCACTACATTGGCTACCCGTTCACTATAGGATCAAATTCAAATTGCTCGTTGTCACCCACAAAGCTATTCATGGTGCGGCACCTCCTTACCTCTCCACCCTCATCTCTGTCTACCACCCCACCCATCCCCTTCGTTCTGAATGTGACCTCAGACTAACATCAGCATTAATCCGAACCTCCCATTCCCGACTCCAAGACTTCTCTCGAGCTGCACCAAACCTCTGGAATGCTCTACCCCAAGAAATTAGGACCATCCACAACTTGCATAGCTTCAGACGCTCCCTAAAAACACACCTCTTCAGGGCGGCATATCCTTCTCCCTAACAGTACTCACCTAAACATAAGATATTCATTGTTATAAGCCCCTGTACTTTGTGTTCCCATCCCGTCTTAGATTGTAAGCTCCTTCGAGCAGGGTCACCTTCATTTTTTTTTGCCTTTTTATTGTATTTCCTGAGTTGATTCTATGTTTATTGTATGTAACTACTGTTCTGCATTACCTTTCTGTACCGTATGTTTTTCTTATATGTACCATTGTACTGTAAAGCGCTGCGGAATATGTTGGCGCTATACAAATAAAGTTTTATTATTATTATTATGTTATTTCAGTTTTACATGCTCGCTAATTTGCCTTATTAATTTTCTGATATATGTATACTATTTAGTATATGATTAGTTATGTACATTCTTGTCATATCAGTGCATTGTTACTGTTTTGCTCCGAAAACTCTAAATTTATATTTTTAATATTTTGTTAGTATTTTGTAAATCCACCTTAGGTTTTCAACACTGCCTGAAGCCATGTGGGCATGTTCTAGATCACATTCAAGCATGTCTCAACATAAATCTGATCTCAAGTCTATTCTACACATTCTCAATGTTGGTACATACTGGTCGACACACCTAGCTTTGCATACAGCGTTTCCTTCAGCTTTACCCACAAGTGTTTGATTGGGTTTCAATTTGATGTAATTGAGCAATTTTTTTCCCCAATCTTGAGGTATGCCTCTGGTCATTGTCCTGCTGGACACTGTCAACCTTTTCATACCCATACTTCTCCAGTGTAAGAAGTTATTTTGTAGGATAGTCTTATATAACTCAGTATTGAGATCACCATCTATACTGGTCAAATATCCAATGCTTTTGGCTGTAAAATAACCCCATATGATCAGGCTACCTCCACCGAACTTGACAGTTCCTTCAATTTCTCAATCCATTAGCATCTTTTTACCATGTTTTTCCAGAACCATTTGCATCTATCAGAGCCTAGTCTGTGGACTTTCATCTCATCCAAATCACTTATTTGTCCACATTTTGTACTTTAAAAAAAAAAATCAAGCTGACGTTTCTTTTAACAATACTGAAGTTGTGGATTCTTCACGTATTTTCGAGCCTCCATTCCAGACTTGTGTAACATGCATTATGTCCATTGTGTGGACATTTGTGATCTCACTATTATGAAGCATATGAACCACCTCTACTGCTGGGTTTGTTGCATCAGAACTGAGAGACCTTGGGACACCAATAACTTGCCAGGACATCCACTTCTTGGCTTTTGAATGGATGGGATGGACTTTATTTTGCATTCTTTTAACTGTCATGGCACTCACATCATGTAGTTTGGCAAGTTTCTCAGTTGAGAGAGCTGGATAATGCGGTTTCTCTTTTCTTGAGAAATATTCTTCATGGCTGCTCCTCAATTCAAACCAGTGACCTTTTTTGCTTGAGAATCAACCTAATAACACATTGAGCTATTGGGGTGTGTTCACACGCTGAGTTTGTGGTGCAGATTTTGGAAGTCTAAAATCTGCACCTACTTGCAGAAATAGTCACCAAAACCATCTCTGTCTGCACAGTGCATTTTTGATACGTTTTTGGTGTGGATTTGATTTGAATTGTAAGGTGAGTTGTGTCTTTTTCAATAAAGCTTGGATAATTTGGCCAAAAAAAAATAAAAAGAAAAAGAAGTCAAATCCTGCTCCGCCCCCCATTTCAACACTATCACTTCCTGCGGATTTTAATACAGATTAGGCACAAAATAAGCAACGATTCACCGAATAGGACTTAAAAACAGAGATTAAACTCACCAAACATTTGCCAGGTAAATATCCATTGCACTTAGCAGCAGCTGCCAGCTCCCCTGAGAGGCAACACAGGTGTTTGTATGCCGGTACTCAATCACCTGCAACCCACAGTGGGGGCGGTTGTGGCACCAGCGTCCGACCATGCTGTCAGGGAGGTGAATGGTGGCATCTAAAGACACAAGATTATCATAGGGCTCTGCCACTCACGGTGCATGCAAGGCATAGTGTCAGAGCAGCCTATCGGTCACGCCCTTCTATTAGATCAGGCCTGTGTTGCCTCTCAGGGGAGCTGGCAGCTGCTGCTAAGTGCAATGGGTATTTACCTGGCAAATTTTTGGTGAGTTTAATCTCTGTTTTTAAATCCTATTTGGTGAATCATACAATATTAAATAGACATGTCGCAGAAGGCATGTGGTTAGGACTGGTAAGCGTGAGGGCCCTTGACGGTGGGTTACCGGCTTACGTATTTTGGCCAAAATACCCACAAACACCCCACATTTTCATCTTTAGTATTTTATTGCACTTTTTTTATCTGCAGTTTGAGGCTGGGCCCTCTGAGGGGCGTCTGTCATTTTGTGAGGCATGTAATCAGTGTGGAGCGGCCTGTCTGATCTAATAGAAGGGCGTGACCAATAGGCTGCTCTGACACTATGCCTTGCATGCACCGTGAGTGGCAGAGCCCTATGGTAACCTCGTGTCTTTAGATGCCACCATTTACCTCCCTGACAGCATGATCTGACGCTGGTGCCACAACCACCCCCACTGTGGGTTGCAGGTGATTGAGTACCGGCATACAGACACCTGTGTTGCCTCTCAGGGGAGCTGGCAGCTGCTGCTAAGTGCAATGGGTATTTACCTGGCAAATTTTTGACAAAATAAGCAACACATACGCAGAGTGTGAACACTGCTGCATATCTGCTGCTTATTTTGAGTTAACATGAGGGTCTGTGGGTGAAAAACGCAGTAAAATCTGCAGCAGGAATTGACATGCAGCAAATTTTTCCACAATAAAAAATGTTATGGATACGCTGCAGAAAAAAATGCACCATGTGGACAGGAAATAAGCAAAACCCCTAGACATGGCTGGGAAAACACGCTGCTGCATATTTGGTGCAGATCCACTGTTTAAATGCAGCAGATACCCACCAAATATATGGCAAAATACGCATCATGCGAATAGACCCTTAGGCAATGTGAGAACAGGTTGTAAATTGCAGTATATAGGAAGAAAAAGATTTTTCAAACATCAGGAGCAAAACTGTACCATTGCAGTAATATGACAAGAATCTGCACAGCTAATCATAAGTAAGAGCTGTCAGAAATCTCTGCTGCAGGCATTGAGATAAGCGATAATGTGACTGTAAGTATGTGATAGGCGGCCGTCACACGCACAGATATCTTGCCCGATATCGTTTAAGCGATCTCCTTTTTGATCGCTTAAGCGATATCGGGCTTAAAATCGATGCATGTAATCAAGCGATTTACGATGTTAAATCGCTTGATCGTGACATCGCTGATCTGAGGTCCGGTTCTCAGATCTAGCGATGAACAATTGCACGATCTCCTTCATCGTGGTGTATAACACCACGATGAGCGATCTCCCAGCGGCAGAGCCTATGCTGGGAGATGGTAACTATGGTACACGTCGGGTAACTAAGCGACGCGCGGCGCCTAGTAACCCGATGTGTACCATAGTTACCAGCGAGATCGCGGCTCCGCATCGCTGGTGAGTCTGTCTGTGTGACATCTCACCAGCGATGTGAGCGATATTGTAAGCGATTGCGCGTGCACGTGATCGCTTACAATATCGCTAAAGATATCTGTGCGTGTGACGGCCGCCATATGTACATATCTTGTCACATGCCAACTAGATGTGCGCAACGGTATTGAATGAGGCCATGCACATCTAGTCAGAATATGTCCGGGAATATGCATATCACACAATTGTGGTCACATGAACCCCTGGTCCCGACGCCTCCAACAGAGATTCCTGACAGCTCGCACTGTGCGAGCTGTGCGCACTGTGAAGATTCGCAAGTCTCCGTTCACATAAGAGTGACGGCAAACTTTCGTGCCAAACCTGGAAAACCCCTTTAACTTTACGGAATTCTTTATATACTTTACATGACTAAATAGCTTTTCAGAATATAACAGAAATGTATTGAGTGTGAGCTCTCCAAATCACTACTATATGTAAAAAGATGCGTGTGAGAAGGAGGGTGTTAGGTTATGTCCATTTAGGTCATGTCACTTACAAAACAAATGTCTCATTGTTCCAAGCGGAAATTGTCAAGTGGTAAAGGATGTTAGCTTAAACATCAAGTATTTTTTCTAGATCCTATAGATAAGTTTTGATAGCGAATGTCAGTGCTTTATATAGAACGGATTACTGAAAAATATGACTGTATGCGACCACCTAATCTACAAATACATCTACTGTATCTACAGTATGTACCTCATATTAGGCTGTTTGCTTTTGTAAAAATGTGCACTTTTGTATTCTTTTTAAGCAGAGGTTTGTGTTACTATTTGTATAGATGGGTAGTCAGAACCCTTCTTAGGTTTGGTGCTATCTTTTAATGATGCAAATAAGGCCAGGCTCCCATTGACCCTATGCTCTACACTGCACACTGCATCTTACTAAATACTAGTAAAACAGGATTCAGATGGAAGCCCTGCCAGAGCTCTTCTGTATGATGCTGCAGAGTAACATTTGACTTCGTCCTAGAAGTGTCCAAATTTTTAGGTGGAAAAAAAGTTTGGTCTATGCTACTGTGTCCTCCTGTAAATGAGAGCTAGACCTAGAATGGACACCACAGGTTAAAATGAATAGAAAAGAAAGTATGAGCCGTCACTCACCGCTTGTGGTGTTATAATCTCAGCTTCTTTATTTCATCCGTGCAGGTTACAGGCAATGGTAGAGGGAGGAGGTGCGGATGTGGACTAGTGAGACTAGTGCAACACAGCTTAGCTCAGTGATGAGAAGGGGTCTGATAGTGGGCCAAGACTAGTGCAACACAGCTTAGCTCAGTGATGAGAAGGGGTCTGATAGTGGGCCAAGACTAGTGCAACACAGCTTAGCTCAGTGATGAGAAGGGGTCTGATAGTGGGCCAAGACTAGTGCAACACAGCTTAGCTCAGTGATGAGAAGGGGTCTGATAGTGGGCCAAGACTAGTGCAACACAGCTTAGCTCAGTGATGAGAAGGGGTCTGATAGTGGGCCAAGACTAGTGCAACACAGCTTAGCTCAGTGATGAGAAGGGGTCTGATAGTGGGCCAAGACTAGTGCAACACAGCTTAGCTCAGTGATGAGAAGGGGTCTGATACCAAACCGGCGTTTGGATTAACATTAAAACTAATGTAAACCGCCCAAGGCAGTGCACACACCGGCGGTTACACAGCGTCATCCGTTGCTAACCCGCAGGTTTCCCAGCGGGTTAGCAAAGAATGATCATGTTCTAAAAAACGGCGGTTCTGCAGCGGCTGCAAGCAGAATCATGTGCTGCTTCCAGCCGCTGCAGATTTGCCGCCGAGAACACGCTGTGCATCCGCCGGCTACCGCCCGGCTCCCGCCGCACATACCCGCCAGGAAGCCGGTGGACGGCGCCGGAGCTTCCTGGCGGGTTCCGCCAGCTGCCGCCGACCAAACCGCCGGGTAAGTGTGCACTTACCCTTAGGCTGCCTTCAGATTTGCAGATGCCTCCGCAGCGTTTTGCGGAGGCATCTGCAAGCATCTGCATGCAGACCGCAGCCCCTATGTTTATAATGGAGCGCACGGCGGTCTGCAGATGCTTGCAGACCGCCGTGCGCCCCCATTGCCCGCCACATGTGATCTGTGCGCAGGCGGATGCTTGCACACAAATCACGCACTCCGGTCCGCACCAGGGACGCAACATGTCGCGTCCCTGTTGCGGACGGGACTGTATGATCTGTGCGCAGGCATCCGCCTGCGCACAGATCACATATGGCGGGCAATGGGAGCGCACAGCGGTCTGCAAGCATCTGCAGACCGCCGTGCGCTCCATTATAAACATAGGGGCTGCGGTCTGCATGCAGATGCTTGCAGATGCCTCCGCAAAACGCTGCGGAGGCATCTGCAAATCTGAAGGCAGCCTTAGAAGATTTTATATTATATTACATTATACATATAATCGTTTATATTTATATGTTCTTATTCACTGTACATATATAATAATTTGATTTATCACCTTACATTATCATGTTTATACATGACCTATTTTATTATGTGTGTGTGCACTTATAATTTATCCACCTTTACTTGTATTGGATTCATGTCACCTTCCCTTGCCTTTGCACTGTATCACATGTATTCATTTATGTAATCATATTGATCACATGTAATATGTGCACGTTTTAATTTGATGAATCATGATACGCTGCTTGTGTGAATGAGCTATGGAGGAGTTTTTATGTAGCAATCCATATGATCTAATAGCAAAAAACTAGTTGGTGCTTTTTTGCCTCCTATTATACTTACACTATGGTCCATCGGTCTTCTGGAACATGGCTGCCACACTCCATAATGTGCAGACATATCGCTTGCATTACCACTGTTGAGGAATAGGTGATGGTGTCAGTGCGCGAGCACATGCGCAAAGTGACATCATCAGGGCATTCACGTGACGCGTGCTGACTCCTCCCCTTCCTCTGGCGATGCAGCGCTGACTTAATGAGATAATGGCAGTCACAGTTGTTTTATTTTGCCCGGGCAAAACATGATACAAAAAGCGGCTAATACACACTCAAGCCACACCCCTTGAGAAAGCATCAATGCGAAACGTGCGTTGGGGTCACCACGGACCAGGGCAGTGGTATTGGGCCCAGAATCGGTGGCTACATTCTATAACTTTATGGGTGACTCTGATTGATGAATGTTTGCTGATCACTGCAAATTCTCTGTGACCTAATGTTTGTAATCTCATTCAACTGTGACTGAGCCCAATCTCTGTTACTACCGAAACGTGGTTTTATCCTTGGGATCTCCTCACCAATTATTTTCAATACGTCTTATTATTTGTATGTGTGTTTTTATTCTAATAAAATGTAAATCATGTTTGGACATTAACTCCTTAGTGGTCTCGCTATTTAATAATATATGTATTTAGTGTGGTGGTAGTGCATGTAAATATACCCATCTGAATTCTCTGGGTTTTTTTAGTGCAGTTTCATTCCTTTTCACAGTGACATCACGGCTCTTTAGACTATCCAGCTCATGTCTCCTTCACAATGTAAGCCTATGGTGATATGAAATAAACTTGCATGGTAAAAGACACTTCTGGGTCATTCAGAGCAGTAATGTCACTGAGAAAAGGAGAACGGAGCTGGATCCCGGAGATAGCAGCAGTGAGTACATTATTGCACTCACCCTATACTGCATGAACATATACACAGATTTCCTAAAACAAAAAATTTCTCAGAGTCCTTCTTTAATAACAGAAATAAAGAGAAGTATTTATACTGTGCAAAATACAAGAACCGCATGTGCCATTTTGATGCATATGGCGCAGAAACATTTGAACAAAAATCATAAAACAAAAAAGGGTTTGAAAAAAAAATCATACTTCATGGGGACTATGATAATGGTATAGTATACAAGAATACTTATGGGGATTCAGTATAGGTAAATTGCTGTGCAAGTGTCGAAATTAATGATCCTCTCCGTCTTTAAAAGTTGGAAGGTATCCACTTCTGTGACTATAGTTATGCACCATCACCCCACCTACTCCACCAAGTATTTTTTTTTGTATGAGGAAGGGGGGCCCAGTTACGACTTTTGCTATTGGGCCCCATGATTTCTATGTACGCTCCGGATACGGTTTTGTTCATAAACCAGGGGTGAGGATCCTTTTTCTTGATGGGGACCATTTGAAATTTCTCCCATCATCATTAGGTGGCCGCACACAATAACCACCTTGAAAATTACCCTTCTATACTTAGTCAAAGAATGAATTAATCACCTGTAATTTGACGGCTGGAGATGCTACTTTTTGGTGCGGTTGTGATGTTAGGGCATATATATATATATATATATATATATATCTATATATATCTATTATATAATTGCCGTAGCGACTTCCGTTGGAGCGGCGCTGCTTCCGGTCGCTTGGTTAGCGAGTCCGAGCTGCTTCTCCTGGAATCTGTCCGTGGCCGCGTAGCGGCCAAGGCGACTCGCGAAGCAATGCCCGCAAAGCGGGCATTGCGAGTCGTTGCAGCCTAGCGAAGCAATGCCCGCGAAGCGGGCATTGCGAGTCGCTACCCCGCTAACCAAGCCACCGAAGCCCATACTCCTGTAGTGTACACCGCTATACTATACTACAGTCCCATGCCCATAAGCGCCATGGGACTGTAGTATACCATCGCGCTGTACACTACAGCCCCCTGCCGCTCTAAGCCACTACGCGCTGCTGTACTGTACACCGCTATAGTATACTACAGTCCCATGCCCATAAGCGCCATGGGACTGTAGTATACCATCGCGCTGTACACTACAGCCCCCTGCCGCTCTAAGCCACTACGCGCTGCTGTACTGTACACCGCTATAGTATACTACAGTCCCATGCCCATAAGCGCCATGGGACTGTAGTATACCATCGCGCTGTACACTACAGCCCCCTGCCGCTCTAAGCCTACCCCCTAAGGCACCGCCGCCCCTAACCCCCTACCCCCTAAGCCCCGCAGCAGCCCCGACCACCTAACCCCCGACCCGCACCATCCAAAGCCGCCGCCGATACCCCCTAAGCCCCGCCGTCTACCTCCTAAGCCATCGCCGCCCCTACCTAAGCCCCTACCCCCTAAGCACCCTACCCCCTAAGCCCCGCAGCAGCCCCGACCACCTAACCCCCGACCCGCACCATCCAAAGCCGCCGCCGATACCCCCTAAGCCCCGCCGTCTACCCCCTAAGCCATCGCCGCCCCTACCTAAGCCCCTACCCCCTAAGCACCGCAGCAGCCCCGACCACCTAACCCCCGACCCGCAGCATCCAAACCCGCCCCCGATACCCCCTAAGCCCCGCCGTCTACCCCCTAAGCCATCGCCGATACCCCCTAAGCCATGCCGCCTACCCCTAAGGCACCGCCGCCCCTAACCCCCTACCCCCTAGACCCCCGACGATACCCCCTAAGCCATGCCGCCTACCCCCTAAGGCACCGCCGCCCCTAACCCCCTAAACCCCGCAGCAGCCCCGACCACCTAACCCCCGACTCCCACCATCCAAACCCGCCGCCGATACCCCCTAAGCCCCGACTACCTAACCCCCGACTCGCACCATCCAAAGCCGCCGCCGATACCCCCTAAGCCCCGCCGTCTACCCCCTAAGCCATCGCCGCCCCTACCTAAGCTCCTACCCCCTAGGCCCCCGCCGATACCCCCTAAGCTCCCGCCGCTGTCCCCTGCCCCTGTCGCTAAAGCCCTACACCCTAACCCCCCGCCGTCCCCTAACCTAACGCCGCTCTCACCTAAGGCCCTACACCCGAAGCCCCCGTCCATCACTTACATGTCTTCAAGTCATCTGATCGTCCGTCCGATCGTCCGTCCGATCCTCCGTCCGGCCAGGCGTCCTCTTCCTCCGGCCCCGGGGGTCTTCTCTCTTTTTTTCCGCCATCTCCGCCTCTTCGTCCGGCCCCGGGGATCTTCTGTCTTCTTTTCCGAAAATTCCACCTCCGACGTCCTCTTCCTTCTCATTAAGATAGAATGGAGGAAAAATCCCCCATTCTACCTCAATGAAATCTCACGCCGTCTTCTGATTGGTTGCTGGATAATGCCCTCAGCCAATCAGAAGAGCTCCTCATTCAGTTTTCATTCAGGTCCGCCTTTTTTCCCCATTGACATACATTACCGGTGTGTCGGCGATTTTATGGCCGCCCCCCTGGTTCTATTTGTCGGCCCTAAAATCGCGGACACACCGCTAATGCATCTCTATGGGCAGTCAGCTCGACTTCTGATTGGTTGCCGTTCAATCCGAAATCGGGCTGACTGCCCATAGAGATGCATTAGCGGTGTGTCCGCGATTTTAGGGCCGACAAATAGAACCAGGTGGGCGGCCATAAAATCGCTGACACACCGGTAATGTATGTCAATGGGCAAAAAAAAGGCGGACCTCAATGAGAACTGCGTCTCAGTCAAACTTAAAAAAATAAATAAATTAAATAATAAAAAAAATAATTAAAAAAGAATTAAAAAATAATAAAAATATTAATTAAAAATAATAAACAATTCAATAAAAATAATAATAAAAAAATAAATATATGCTAATAAGATCAGCCCTTTGCGGACCTCAATGAGAACTGCGTCTCAGCCTAAATAATAAATTAAATAATAAAAAAAATAATTAAAAAAGAATTAAAAAATAATAAAAAAAATTAATTAAAAATAATAAAAAATTCAATAAAAATAATAATAAAAAAATAAAATATATGCTAATAAGATCAGCCCTTTGCGGACCTGAATGAGAACTGCCTCTCAGCCTAAATAATAAATTAAATAATAAAAAAAATAATTAAAAAAGAATTAAAAAATAATAAAAAAAAATAATTAAAAATAATAAAAAATTCAATAAAAATAATAATAAAAAAATAAAATATATGCTAATAAGATCAGCCCTTTGCGGACCTGAATGAGAACTGCGTCTCAGCCTAAATAATAAATTAAATAATACAAAAAATAATTAAAAAAGAATTAAAAAATAATAAAAAAAAATAATTAAAAATAATAAAAAATTCAATAAAAATAATAATAAAAAAATAAAATATATGCTAATAAGATCAGCCCTTTGCGGACCTGAATGAGAACTGCGTCTCAGCCTAAATAATAAATTAAATAATAAAAAAAATAATTAAAAAAGAATTAAAAAATAATAAAAAAAAATAATTAAAAATAATAAAAAATTCAATAAAAATAATAATATAAAAATAAAATATATGCTAATAAGATCAGCCCTTTGCGGACCTGAATGAGAACTGCCTCTCAGCCTAAATAATAAATTAAATAATAAAAAAAATAATTAAAAAAGAATTAAAAAATAATAAAAAAAAATAATTAAAAATAATAAAAAATTCAATAAAAATAATAATATAAAAATAAAATATATGCTAATAAGATCAGCCCTTTGCGGACCTGAATGAGAACTGCCTCTCAGCCTAAATAATAAATTAAATAATAAAAAAAATAATTAAAAAAGAATTAAAAAATAATAAAAAAATTAATTAAAAATAATAAAAAATTCAATAAAAATAATAATAAAAAAAAAATATATATGCTCATAAGATCAGCCCTTTAGCGCACCTGAATGACAACTGCCTCTCAGCCTAAATAATAAATTTAATAATAAAAAAATAATTAAAAAATAATTAAAAAATTATAAAAAAATAAATAAAACATAATTAAAAAATAAATAACAAATAATAAATAATAATTAAAAAAAAAATGCTAATAATAATATTACTGCTAATAATAATGCTATTAATGCTAATAATTATGTTATTAATGCTATTATTAATGCTAATAATGCTATTATTAATTCTATTAATGCTAATAATAATGCTATTAATAATGTTATTAATGCTATTATTAATGCTAATAATCCTATTATTAATGCTATTTATGCTAATAATAATGATATTAATGCTATTAATAATGTTATTAATGCTATTAATAATGCTAATAATGCTATTATTAATGCTATTAATGCTCATAATAATGCTATTAATGCTATTAATAATGTTTATTAATGCTATTAATAATGCTAATAATGCTATTAATTAATGCTATTAATGCTAATAATAATCCTATTAATGCTATTAATAATGCTATTCATGCTATTAATAATACTATTAATGCTATTAATGCTAATAATAATGCTATTAATGCTATTAATAATGTTATTAATGCTATTATTAATGCTAATAATGCTATTATTAATTCTATTAATTTTAATAATAATGCTATTAATGCTATTAATAATGTTATTAATACTATTAATAATGCTAATAATCCTATTATTAATGCTATTTATGCTAATAATAATGCTATTAATGCTATTAATAATGTTATTAATGCTATTAATAATGCTATTAATCCTATTATTTATGCTATTAATGCTATTAATGCTAATATTTATCCTATTAATGGTATTATTAATGCTGTTAATGCTAATAATAATGCTATTAATGCTAATAATAATGCTATTAATGCTATTAATAATGTTATTAATGCTATTATTAATGCTAATAATGCTATTATTAATTCTATTAATGCTAATAATAATGCTATTAATGCTATTAATAATGTTATTAATGCTATTATTAATGCTAATAATCCTATTATTAATGCTATTTATGCTAATAATAATGATATTTATGCTATTAATAATGTTATTAATGCTATTAATAATGCTAATAATGCTATTATTAATGCTATTAATGCTAATAATAATGCTATTAATGCTATTAATAATGTTATTAATGCTATTAATAATGCTAATAATGCTATTATTAATGCTATTAATGCTAATAATAATCCTATTAATGGTATTAATAATGCTATTCATGCTATTAATAATACTATTAATGCTATTAATGCTAATAATAATGCTATTAATGCTATTAATAATGTTATTAATGCTATTATTTATGCTAATAATGCTATTATTAATTCTATTAATTTTAATAATAATGCTATTAATGCTATTAATAATGTTATTAATGCTATTATTAATGCTAATAATGCTATTTATGCTAATAATAATGCTATTAATGCTATTAATAATGCTATTAATGCTCTTATTTATGCTATTAATGCTATTAATGCTAATGTTTATCCTATTAATGGTATTATTAATGCTATTAATGCTAATAATAATGCTATTAATAATGCTATTAATGCTAATAATAATGCTATTAATGCTATTAATAATGTTATTAATGCTATTATTAATGCTAATAATGCTATTATTAATCCTATTAATGCTAATAATAATGCTATTAATGCTATTAATAATGCTATTAATGCTATTAATAATGTTATTAATGCTATTATTAATACTAATAATGCTATTATTAATGCTATTAATGCTAATAATAATGCTATTAATGCTATTAATAATGCTATTAATGCTATTAATTATGCTATTAATGCTATTAATGCTAATATTTATCCTATTAATGCTATTAATGCTAATAATAATTCTATTAATGCTAATAATAATGCTATTAATGCTATTAATGCTATTAATTATGCTATTAATGCTATTAATGCTAATAATAATGCTATTAATGCTATTAATAATGTTATTAATGCTATTATTAATGCTAATAATGCCAATAATAATGCTAATAATAATGCTATTAATGCTATTAATGCTAATATTTATCCTATTAATGCTAATAATAATGCTATTAATGCTATTAATAATGCTATTAATGCTATTAATTATGCTATTAATGCTATCAATGCTAATATTTATCCTATTAATGGCATTATTAATGCTATTAATGCTAATAATGCTATTAATAATGCTATTAATGCTAATAATAATGCTATTAATGCTATTAATACTTTTATTAATGCTCATAATACTGCTAATAATGCTATTAATACTGCTATTACTGCTAATAATAATGGCATGGCTTATATTATTGCTATTGATGATGTGATTATTATTTAAAAATCTTTAAAAAAACAATAAACATATTTTAGATACCCGATGCATTTGCATCAGGCTAACAGCTATAACTACTATAATCAAATTAATGCACGTTCTAGAATCCCGATGCATTTGCATCGGGCTCACAGCTAGTATATATATATATCACTAGGGGGGCACATACAGCACTGAGGGTATATACATCATTGGGTGTTATATACATCATTGGGTGATATATACATCATTGGGTGGAATATATAGCACTAGGGAGTAAATACCGCACTAGGGGTATATGCAGCATTCTGCGGAGTATACATCACTGGTGGGAGCACATACATTATCACTGGGGACAAATACATCACTGTGGGGCACAAACAGCACTAGGAGGTATATACAGCACTGGGGATATATACAACACTGAAGGGAAATATACAGTACATCACCAGGGTGTATATACAGCACTGGGGTATATAATAGGGCCTTGGAGTCAGACTCGTGGAATTGGAGCCAGTGTCCATTTTCGTGGAGTCTGAGTTAGCATAAAGGAACCGTTACACGGCACGACATCGTTAAGGATATCGCTTAAACGTCACGGGTTTGGAGTCGTTCAAGTGACATCGTTACGACCTCGTTGCGTGTGACTTTGCAATGTTGTAACGATAAATCGTTGGATCAGGGATTGCAGGTTTGAGAACATGTTATCAAATCAGATGATCCACGATCAGCCAACCTGCTATATCGTTGTGTGTGACACCGCGATAACGATATCGTTTACAACTTCGCCCATTCATAGTAATGAGCAGGTATCGTTCGCTGGGTTGTGCGAACGATACCTGCTCACTACATCATTGGTGAGTCGTCCACGGTATCTAGATGTGTGACATCTCACCAACGATATCGAAACGATGTCGGACGCGACCACGCACCCACTAGATTGTTAGTGACATCGTTTCAATGTCGTGCTGTGTAACGGTACCTTAAAATGGAGCAACTCCAGCTGAATATTATTATTAAGTTCTATCTAAATAGCTTGATTAATGATTAAAAGTCTGATGTTTACATTGTTCTTCAATAAAGGTATCACTTAAACATGAGACATGTATGAGTGAGGCGGCCGTCACACGCGACGATATATGGATAGATATCGCTTGAACATGCCTGATTAGGCATCGCTCGAACGATGTCTATGCGTGTGACGGCACGACACGACCAACGAGAAATGATCAGATCGTTAGATCCAGATATGAGATCCGGACCTCATATCACACGATGTCGGCTCAGTGGATAAGCAAAAGTGATGTGTCTAAATGAACGATATCGTTTGAAAGCTGTGAATTGAGCGATGGTGAAATCTAGCACGTAGGCGTGCCGGGTATTCATCTGTGTCTCGCCTCCTCAGTTGTGATTTGTTAACCCTCATGCGTATTTACACATCTGGATTGAGATGCACATCAAAGGACATTAGGAAACTAATAGCGCCATGTTTGCAAGGACGTCTGACCAATGGGGACGCAGTAGTGGCCACCAATGATGTAGAGAGGGGCGCGGATTATAAACCATGTAGCACGCCTATGTGCTCCAATTGACCAACAGGCACGCCCACATTTACCACCGAGTCGTTCACGAGCCTTGTGTGTGACGGCGTTATAACGATGTATATACACGATATGTAGGTCGTCCGCGCGACCACGGAATCGAGGCATCGTTGAGTTGATTTAGCGATGTCTATCAGTGTAACGTGCCGGCGATCGATCTTACACATCGTACGGACGATGCGCAAATATTGATATCGTTGCCGACATCGTTTTAGATATCGTATCGTGTGACAGCCGCCTGAATCGGAGTTGTGGAGTCAGAGTCAAGGAAATTGAGGAATCGGAGGTTTGCCTTACAGACTCCACAGCCCTGGTATATACAGCATTGGGGATATATACAGCACTAGGGGATATATAACAGCACTGGAGGGTACAGCACTGGGGGGGTATATACAGCAATTGGAGGTAAATACAGCAGTGGGTGAAATATACATCAATCATTGGGGGGACACATACAGCACTGGGGGGCACATACAATACTGGAGGTCACATGCAATACTGGGGGGAAACATACAGAACTTGGGGGGCACAGGTATCACTTGGGTCACATACAGTACTGGGTCGCACATACAGTACTGGGGGCACAAGCATCACTGAGGGGAACATACAGTACTGAGGGGCTCAGGCATGAATGGGGGCATAATGCAATACTGTGGGTGTGGCGCCCCGCACCGAGTGCATCACAGGAGGGTATTGTAGCCACAAAAGCAGCAGCAATATTCTCTGACCCAGCAATCACACAGTTAACTCAGAGATCCATACCCTGCATGCATCACCTAGCATAGAGGGCCAATCAGGTCCTGGTGGGCGGAGTGTAAGGGTAGTGTGTAGTGGAAGTTTAAGTTTAGTGCAGAACAGTCTGCAAGAGTCTACAAGAGAGAACTCTCCGAGCAACGTAGGAGAAGGAGCCAAAACCACGAGCTCTACAACCTAGGAGAGGGGGTTGCACAGTTTCGTGCGGCCCCCTGGCCACCTTCTACCGGCCATCTCCCTACCGTCACCACGGTTGAGCACTATTACTCCCGGTGCATTACAAACCGATCTACGGGCTTCAAAATGCGGGCTCAATATCATCCCATGCCCATCTACAGCCGGTTTGCTGGTACCGAAGCTAGCAGCAGTTCAGCTCTGCTATGCGAACCAGAAGAGTGGAGGGACCGCTCTACAGGAGCACCCCACCATCGCCAAATCCAGTCGTCTAACCAGCGGTGTACCCACCAAGGGACCCAAGGCTCCCCAAAGCATCCGGAACGTATACCCCGGATAGGGCATTCAAGCAGCCTCCCTGTACCCGATCTGGTATTCCTGGGCGACAACGGCACAATACTTAGATAGAATGGAGGAACACCGCGGATCTCTGAGAACACACTGGTCATTGCTGAGTCCACCCGGTCTACTACCTACTAACTGTATACCATGTACTGCCTGCTGGTTACAGTAAAGAACCCGTTGCAGAGACTTACAGTGTCCGTGCCTTCTTATGAACTGTTTATCCGCATTTCAAGGTAACCGCAGCTGCCTCACAACATCTTCAGCAGCTCACGGTTCCGGGGACCACCGCTCAGCCTGTGAGGAGCGTTCCATCTTGCTGCATTCCATTCCCCAGGGGCCCGCAGCGTCGGTACAATTACCGAATCTCTCATAGGTGGCGTCACGACAAATTAACCCCTTAATCTGTTCCCACAAGACGTCTTCATTTTTGATCTGCACTCAACCAGGCCCCACTACCGGCAGGCGCGGCACCCCGTGACAAGGAGGAAGGAAACGTCTGTCTAAACCGGAGTCCCGGCCACGGTGAGTCATGGGTATAATACAGTAGTGCAGGGAACGGGCACTCTTGGGGAGCACAGGAATCACTGAGGAAACATACAGCTCTGCGGACACTGTGGTAGGAGCTCCTCTTCTATGGATCAGGAGCGCATTGCAAGTTAACTCCACCCACAGAGTGCGTTATCTCTCATGCTGGCTAGCTTGAGGATGTAATCCTTCATGTGCACACAGTATTCAGCAGTGAAAGTTGCGTGGGGATTAAAGGGTTGGCAGCCGTATAAAAGGTCGTCGGACATGTGGCCTGCAGGCTGGAGGATCCTCACCCCTGTTATAAACCATCATAGTTTTGAATAGACCATACAATTGCCTCCCTACAATGGATCCCTCACTTATTTTTACCATGTAAAAATCTCTCTCCATTGCTAGAAAGCAGACATCACAACTGTTGCCTTCTGTTGAGCGTGCTCCTCCTCCATTATTGCTCAAATGATTTCTCTCTAAAATTTTGAATGTGACTAAGGGTTCTGCTTTCCTCATGTGAATGCAGCAGTATGGCTCATGCAGGACCACTACCAATACTCCATTCACTGTCTCATGAGGCAGTAGTCAAACATGCACCATACAGTGCATATTGTGCCATTCACACAAAACTTTGGACCCTATTCTTGGGATTGTAGAGGCTGCCAACTGTTAGGGCCACTTTACACGTCGCGTTATCGCAATGCAATATCGACAAAAACTCACGTGGTACGGGCGTTGCAGTTGATATCGTTTGTGTGTTGTGTCTTGTAAATAGGCAATGTGACTCAAAAAAACCTACCTACAATATTGCAAGAAGATTGTGCAAGCCCTTCAACCGTACGATATTGTATATGCGATGTGGAAGGATTGTGCTGTGTGACAGCGCAACTACAATTTGGAGCGCAACTTCCCCTATTCACTACAATGTTAAATGCTCGGTCCCTGGGGTGCTCATGCCCAGCGCAAAAAAAGGGGCGTACAACATCGTAGTTGCGTTGCCTGCCGATATCTCCCTGTGTGACATCTCCTATGCGATTTTGGACAAGTGCCAAAAACTTGCGCACTCCCGTGAAATCGTATGCAATATCAGAGTGATATTGCGACGTGTAAAGCGGCCCTTAGACTCATGCTTCTATCTCCTGTGGACAGGTGCTAAATAATTTGCATGGGGTAAGCCTTATAACTATGTATGAAGGAAAATGTTTGTTTTTCAAGAATATAGTCAGACTATACCTTTACGTATAAACAGGCAAGCAACAATATATTCAAACTATACCTTTACGTATAAACAGGCAGCTACCATGTTTTCCCAAAGTAGGACATTCCTTGAAAATAAAACCTAGAAGTGGTTTTGCTACAGTGCTTAATATAAGGCCTGGCTCGAAAGTAAGACCTAGCAAATTTTTTTGCAGCATGCCTGCTAATGGCCAATTTACACGTCCCAATATCGGCGTCCAACTTCGATAAAAAGTCACGTGGTTCGTGCGTTGGCCCCGATATCGTTTGTGCGTTGTATGGTGTAAATGTCCAATTCGATGCAAGAACGATGCCAAAACGATATCGGGAAAGAAATAAGCAGGCTCTCCAACGGCCCGATATTGGATGGACGATGAGGCCGGATCGTGCTGTGTGAAAGCCCAACAACAATTTGGAGTACAACTTCCCCTATTCTCTCCCATCTTAAATGGTCGTTCCTGGGTCGCCCGTACAAGGGGGCGTACACATCGCAGTTGCGTTGCCTGCCGATATCGCGCTGTGTAACATCTCCTATGCGATCTTGGAATCCTGCCCAAAAAATGCGTGCTCCCGCGTCGTTGTATCCAACATCGGACCGATGTTGGGACGTGTAAAGTGGCCATTACAGAAGACCAGGGCATGCTGCTGCGATTCATACTGGTATTGCCATACTGTAGCCTACGTAGCCCACTACCGTTGTCCTGGTGAAAGCTGATCTATTTATTCCGGTGCTGCTCTGAGCTCTCTGGCTCAGCTGCTGTAAATGTACGGTAAGCCGCCGGCCAATCAGAGGCCAGCAGCTAATGTCGGCAAATAACGTTACATGCGGGCCTTTGACTGGTCGGCGGCTGTTGGCCTCTGATTGGCCAGTGGCTTACCATACATTTACGGCAGCTAAGCCACAGAGCTGAGAGCGGAGCCTGTTATAAATATGGCACAATGCGGACCGGAGGACCAGTGAGAAAAGGTGCATGTTTGTGTGTGTGTGTGTACGGTGCCATGTGTGTGTGTGGGGTTTTTTTTCTTGCAGGTACCATAATGGGGATATTGGGGGCTGCAAGGGGATGATGGGGGTATTGGGGGCTGTAGGGAGATGATGGGGATATTGGGAAAAATCATGGAAAATAAGACATACCCTGAAAATAAGACCTAGCGCATCTTTGGGAGCAAATATTAATATAAGACACTGTCTTATTTTTGAGGAAACAAGGGTATGTTGCTCGAATAGGAGCCACATCCTGCAGTGGCTAATAGAGGGGATCCAGAGAGGAGGATCGCTTAATATGATGTCCAGATGAGACAACCCCTTTATTATACAAGCAGAGGTGGCATACTATGGTGAGATACTAAGTTTTTTACTTGGCTTGTTCTTAAATTCAAACTATTTTGCCAGATGTATTTGTATGAACCACATGCTTGGCATTGTAGAATTACACAGTCCAGACTGATCAATGTGCTTCCACTGTGTAACACTTGGTTGCTATAGAAACCTTGAAGGATGATAAAGTTGCTATGGGTGACTGTTTTGCAGCTGCAACCATTTAGTTCTCCGGTGTTAAAATCCTTCTCAGCACCCTGTGATTTTGGCTGGAGGTGAAAGTCTTGTTATGCTTCTGTGCATAAAGTAGTGAGAGCAGGATTTCACATTTGTCTCTGCGAGTAGAAGGAAGAACAGGTTTTACCAGACTAAATAAAGGACAATGACATTACAAATACTTGGCCATGTTTTCCAATGAGTCAGGATGTTGTTCTGAATTTAGATACATCGTTCTATATTGTAATTTACTAGAGATAATGGGACACATACATTAAAGTAAAATTTACCAGACATGTGCCAAGTCCACACTTGCATGTAAGAAATAAGGGGAGAAAGGGCGCATGTGTAGGATCCCTATAGCTGAATTGATTTGGCGTTATTACAGGTGGCCACTCACCTTTTTGCGTTGTGCACGACCTGCACAACCAGGTGTAATAACCTCTAATATACGGGGGACCCCCGGCAATATGCATGTTCCGCTCCTTCATCCTCGCTGGTTCCCAGCTGTCCGTATAGGACCTTTCCGGTCACGTGGCGCCGGTCCCGGATGTGCGTCACTGCTTGTTGTCTAGGGAACGGCAGGTCCTTTACCGCTGTGCTGCTCCAGCTGCTCATCCCTCAAGGGGAATGGATGCTTACAAGATAATAAAATGGTGGTCTTGTAGAAGCGCTACCAAAGGCTCAGGCACCAGGATGATAATGTTTATAAATCGCAAACTTTTATTTTCCCCTCACAGCGCCACAACATGTTTCAACTGCTCAAGGCAGACACTACCTGAGGAAGACTGTCTTGAACAGTTGAAACATGTTGTGGCGCTGTGAGGGGAAAATAAAAGTTTGCGATTTATAAACATTATCATCCTGGTGCCTGAGCCTTGGTAGCGCTTCTACAAGACCGCCATTTTATTATCTTGTAAGTCCACACTTGCATGGCACTTGGAAGGACAGCGTGGCGGACATTTCATTAGTGAAGCCTGTGCAGCCACACAGAGGCCCAAAAGGTAAGGGGGCCCATTTCCATCTCCAAAGCAGGTGAGATTGTGCAATATGATGAGCTATGGGACTGGAAAAGGGCACATTTACTATTCTGGAATTACAATGTTTAATTGAGTTTATTCATGAAATCTGTGTACATTCAACAGAACTGAATGAGAATGCAAATACCGGTAGATCCATTAATTTATTTATTTATATTTTTTTAAATATGTGCCAACGTGAAGGAGCCCTGTAGTTCTGTTCACATTAGGGCCACGTCACACACACAGATAATTGTGCAGATATTGTTTGCAGATCTCTGGTTGCAGTGAAATTATGGACACATTGATCCATTTATACACAGCCACAAAATGTTACAATGTGTCCATGATTTCACTGCAACCAGACATCTGCGAACAATCTCTGCACAATTATCTGTGTGTGTGATGTGGCCCTTACTGTGACAGTTAGTTCTGCCAGATGTCTGTTGTTTCTGACACCAAAACCAATGGTGATGGTTGAGAAGAAGAGGACATTTTTTTGTACTAAATAGTTAGGGCCGCTTTATACACACCAACTTCTGTGACGAACTTCTGAACAGATCTCTGGTTGCAGTGAAATCATGGACACATTGTTACATTTGTACACAGCCACAAAATGGAACAATGTGTCCATGATTTCACTGCAACCAGAGATCTGTTCAGAAGTTCGTCACAGAAGTTGGTGTGTGTAAAGCGGCCCTAAGTTAAAGGGGTACAAAGTAGAAAGGAGCTAGAAGAGACAGTGAATCGTATTAAAGGAGTTGTCTGACCTTGGGACAAAAATCTGCAGTCACTATGTACCAAATCGTTTCCCAGTATACCATGTGCTAGACAACAGTCACATGACAGCATGAAGCGATTTGCATAACTGTGATCATGTGGCAACTAGCTGCAACTAACCAGCATGTGACTGCACATGTGCAAGTCACATACATTCTAGTGCCAATGCACTCTACTCTTGTCATTAAGGTGGAAACACATTAGCGTTTTAAAAATGGGTCCGTTTCTCATCCAGGAGAGTCAGACGAGTATCATCCGTTTTTGATCCGTGTGCCATGCAACAGATATGCAGGTGTCCGACATTTTCTCAGATCACATCCGAATTGTGTCCGAGTGTAATCTGTGTGCGGTCCATTTGCAATCTGCTTAAGGCGGCCGTCACACAGAACGATTTCTTGCCCGATATCGTTTAAGCGATCTCCTTTTTGATCGCTTAAGCGATATCGGGCAAGAAATCGTTGCATGTAATCAAGCGATTTACTATGTTAAATCGCTTGATCGTGACATCGCTGATCTGAGCTCCGGAGCTCAGATCTAGCGATGAGCGATTTCACGATCTGTCTCATCGTGGTGTGTGACACCACGATGAACGATCTCCCAGCGCAGAGCCTATGCTGGGAGATGGTAACTATGGTACACGTCGGGTAACTAAGCGACGCGCGGCCCTAGTAACCCGATGTGTACCATAGTTACCAGCGAGATCGCGGCTCCGCATCGCTGGTGAGTCTGTCTGTGTGACATCTCACCAGCGATGTGAGCGATATTGTAAGCGATCGCGCGTGCACGTGATCGCTTACAATATCGCTAAAGATATCTGTGCGTGTGACGGCCGCCTAACTCATGCGATTTTTCTTTTTAATTTGTCTGTAAATTGGCTGCAATGTCTGACAATTGAAATTTAAATGCTGTGTGCCAATCAGGGCTCTTTGGAGGCTATATCCCATGGACATATGTGTTCAGTGAGCTGACCATCTATCCTCTCAGTAAGCAGTGTTTTGTATGTGTCCAGCTGCTTACAGAATGGAGAATAACCTGACCCTAAGCACCACAGAGCGGGTGTTATTCCATTGTGTCATTTCCCGATAATATCGGACACCATATCCAATTGTTTGTGATGCGAGGAGGCAGCTAAGAATGTGGGTCCATCCGCTCCTCCTTCAGCGAAGCTCTTGTGGCCATTTTCAGAGGCTGTATGGTCAGTTACGCTGTCATCCAGATAAATTCTACAAATATACCAGGATGACCATACCCACATTTGACCGACTCTTGGAGATTGTGGCCTGGCATCCCATTTCTAAATACCCAAATGCGGCCAAGCATTACAGCGGAAGAAAGGCTTCCATTGACACTGAGGTTAGTATGTCTTGAATTTTTTTTTTTAATGTAGTGTAATTACAGTAGGGTTTGGAGATATGCCTGCATACACGTCCCATAGACCTTAACCAGGTCCTGATTTAGTGATTGTGTCCCTTATGTGGCCTATTTGGGTTTTTTTTGTTTAAAAATTTTGGTTTGGACTGTTGTGTTCGTCTTATTTTTAATTTCTATATGTATGTTTTCAGGTTCCTGTCAACTGGCGTTTCCTTTGCGGGCTTACATGTAGAGTTCCTACTGGACAAGTCCACGATTGGACAAATTGTGCATAACACCTGTGAGATGTGGCGTCATTTGCAGCCAATTGTCCTTCCTGAACCCACAGAAGCTGATTGGTACCGGATTGCAAATGGATTCAATCAAACCTGTAATTTCTTCAACTGCATAGGAGTCCTTGATGGAAAACATATCCAGATCAAGAAGCCACCCAATTCTGGAACCCTTTTTTTAATTATAAACATTATTTTTCTATTGTCCTTCTGGATTTAGTTGACAGGTGCTGTCAGTTTATTGCGGTGAATGTTGGTGCATATGGGCGAAAAGGTGACGCCAATATCTCCCGAAACTCTGTATTGGGTAGACGCCTTATTAAGAAAGATCCGAATGTCCCACCTTCCACACAGCACCCAGGCTCCTTAAGAGACCCTCTCCCATTCGTGCTTGTAGGTGATGAGGCGTTTCAATTGAGGCGAGAAGTTATGCGCCCATACCCCAGATGTGCATTAGACTACAGGCGCCGTGTCTTTACCATTAGGTTAACACGTGCTAGACGAAAGGTGGAGTGTACATTCTGATATCACCCATTCAACTGAGACACATGTCATTAAATCCTGTGTCATTTTACATAATTTCACTCGCTTGCATGACCGGCCTAATGACGAATCCTCATGTGTCCCTCAGCCAAGCAATCCGCACCCTCCTGTACTATCTGTTGGTAGGCCAAGGCATGACCCACCTGCACTCCGCGTGCGTGAACTATTTGCCAATTTTTTTGCTCCCCCGAAGGCTCAGTCCCGTGGTAAGATGAGTACGTCACTGGGCCGTAAATTGGTTGGTTGTTGACGCATCATCAATATACCATGAATGATGTGGCCTGTGTAAACAGTACAGAAGGCATTCTGACACTCAAGTAATGTCATTATGACCCTTCACATTATTATACACTTGTGATATGTTATTGATAAAAGCAATAACAGCATGTTTTTTTTTTATGTTGACGTAAAAGAAGTTAAATAGAACAACAGGAACATATTTGTCGCATATATATCCCTTTTTTGTAGATTACAAAGAATAAAAAGAACACAGCCACAAGAAGCCATTATGTACATGAAACAATGGCTATATTGATAAAAGCACCTTTACATGTTGGTGTGCGTTGTTTGGTCGTTGTTTGGGGTTTGGAACTGCACAGTTCCCTGGCTACCATGCACATTAAGGATTTCAATAGACTGGTATATGTTGTCTCATAAGCCCCTAGTTAATGGCTAACTTTGCCGATTTTGTGGCAATGCGAGTTCCATGCTATCCTGGTGGTGTCTGGCTAGAGGTACTACTGTGGCCTGTCTACCACTTTGTGGCATGCGCACAAACTCTCCCCTCTTATGACCAATATGTGCACCCTGGTTGACCTGCCTTTGTTGGTGATATGGTGCCCCAGACTGTGGTTGAGTGTGCCAATCACTGTTGTCTTGCATGGTTTGAGAACCTTGTGGGTCCTGTGATTGGGTCACGGTCGACCACGCATCAGATTGGTCGTGTGTGGACCTCGTTTGGACCTCGTTTGTGGAGGGTTGTTCTGTAAGGCTGGTGCCATGAGGCCTACTTGAGGGACATGTTGCAAATGCAGCATGTTTCTGAATGGTGGCCACAGCGGACAAGGACTGGGAGGTCTTGCAATACTGTGTGTGGCCTGTGAAGATGATGATGCTGATGTTAGTGCTGTGTGCTGGGTGCCGGTCTGGCCTAGTAGGGTTATCAGAGGAGTTTTGCCACTGCTCCAATATGTTAAACACCAAACGGGGATCATTTGGTGGCACACATGCATCCAGCACTATTTGGACAGCAGCCTTTGCACGAAGCCTCAGTGGGTGCGGTATCTCCCGCAAATAACTGCTGAGGCTGCGTCCAAAGGCTTCCTCACCATCATCACTCACAGTCCTGGCAAGGTACTGCAAGACCCTGTGTCCATGTCGCGACATAGGTTTGAGGATGACAACTGCCTACGATGCCTTGCCCTATGTGTCACAGGTGACGAAAGAGGAGACCTTGGCCTAGGCAAAGTTGGTGTGGCAGTTTGTCCTTGCTCCCATGGTGGCTGGGGTTGAGCAGCCGACAAATGTAGACCTTGTGGAGGTTCTTCAGAAGACCGCGACTCAGGGACAGCTACGCTAGATCAGGCCACGGGATCTTCTTGGGACAAAAAAGGGTCCAAGCCCTCGTCACCAGACTCGCCAGGTCCTTCTATGTGGTACTCTGACTCTGAGGCAGAAGGGTTCCTCAAGTTGCTGTCAGTTCTAGGAATCAAGGAATAACAACTATCACTACACTACTGTTCATAAATTACAACATATCATGAGTACAGATTAGAAAGAAAAATACATATGGTCTCAGGTCCATCAAAGGTAATAGGAACGATAGCCTCTGGAAATAAATATAGACCCTCTTCCGCGGCGCTGCAGAGCCACTGGGTGGCATATTTTTCAATTCACACCGGTATTGGTCCCGGCAACTTCGCCAGCGCTTAGCTACTATGTCCACTGCATAATTTTAAAAAAACATTGCTTTAAAATTTGCCCCAGCACACGGATTACACACTGACACCTCCATTCCCATTACACTTGATAAAGATTTTTAAAATGTATACATTACCAAGGTTAATCTGGACATCCCGCGAACTGTTGTCATAACATGGGAACAGTTGCCTGGTGGTGTAAGTCCAGGACGCATCCTTCTTTCTCCTGTCCGCATAACCTTGGTCTCTAGGGTCCCACAAAGGTGGAGACTCTACCTTCACGGCGAAGTTCATCAGGCAGCGGCGGTTGGCGACGAGCCGCGGCAAGTGCCTCCATGTTGGCGCGTTCACGGGCTCGCCACTCCTCTCGGCGACGCTGACGTACACTTTCGCCGGTACGGCTCGGAATGGAATCTGGCTGGTGCGACATGTGGGTTGGTAGGAAGCTTGGGCTTGGCGGGAAGTCTGGACTGGCACCCAGTTGAACGGCATAGGAGAAGGTGTCACGAATGCACCCGACCAGTGTACCCGAGCTGGTTGCTCGGACGGAGGTTCCTCGGTGTCTCCCCAAGCAAAACCGGTGTCGAGGTCCTCAGGAATGCTGCGGGTCTCCTCGTCGTCGTCGTCCACCTCTTCTCCCTCGACGACCACATCGGGCTGCTCGGTGGTTGGAGATGCTGGAACATGCTCTTCTGTACAACAAGGCAGTGGTGCTGCAGATCCTTCCACAGGGACGTCCTGCAGGGCTTCCAGGCTGCCTGCCTCTTCGTCTGTTACTGCTAGTAATGGTGTCTGCATCCCGGTAGCCAGGTAGGCCTCTGTATTGGTAAAAGAGGTCTCCAGTCCAGGGAAGACACAGGCAACAGTCTTTGGGGTGATACGACTGTTGTTGGGTTCCGCGGTGGGAACCTGGTAAATGTCGGCTTCTTCTGTGGAGCACGTTATGAGCTCCGGCTCTGGAGTCGGTCCGGCTGCAATTTCAGGCAGTGGAACGGGTGGGGCTGTGGTCTCCACTGGAATGACGTAGTCTATGGGCTCCGGAGACGAAGCAGGACAGGTGGTGGGCGTTGGTGAGGTAGTGGAGAAACTGGCGACAACGTCTGGTCCTGGATTAGCTGTACCCGCTCGGCTCTGCTGCATCGCATGATGTAGTCGTCTGCCTAGGCTCGCGCTCCAGCTGCGAATCGTCCACTCGACAGTCTCAATTAACCGCATCCGGAGGTCTTGCAAAGCTTCCTGCCAAAAGTCGGGGCTGCCGTCGATGGTGAGGACAGGACCCGGACCCGGATGGACTAGGGCTACTCTTGCCTCCGCCTCGACCTGTTGCATAAGGTCATGGAGTCTCATGCTGGCCATCTTCTTCTCGGAGTAAACCACACCCGTCCAACCCGGTAACCGTTAGGGTCAAGAGCTGGTGAAGAAGATTCTGACACTCCCACTTCCTTGGGGGCTTTTGTAGTCCAATTATGGGAAAAAGTCTTTGGTCCGCCCCCATGGCTGATTCGAGCAATCAGGGCGGACAATGATTTTGGCGCCTTTGCCTTTAGCCCTCCCACGAAGAGGGGCGGTGGCTCACCCCTGGGCTTGCACGTGGCGGATCCTCATGGCGGGGACGCCATCTTGGGCGCCATCTTGGTCCAACGGTGAAAAGGCGGGAAAAGTTCTTTTTGGGACGAACAAAGTCCAATTTGTTGAAATAAAGTCTTTTAAGCACATGATACCCGTTAGGGAACGGGCCTGCTCGTATCCTGTTCGTGACGCCATTTTCTGACTGACCGGTTTAGACAGGCGTTCACTTCCTCCTCCTTGTCACGGGTGGACTGCGCCTGCCGGTAGTGGGGCCCGGTGATGCAGATCAAAAGTGAAGACGTCTTTAGTGGAACAGATTAAGGGGTTAATTGTTTCGTGACGCCACCTATGAGAGATTCCGTAACTGTACCGACGCTGCAAGGCCTCCGGGGGATGGAATGCAGCAAGATGGAACGCTCCCCACAGGCTGAGCGATGATCCCCGGAGCCAGAAGCTGCTCAAGATGTTGTGCGGCAGCTGCGGTTACCTTAATGCGCGGATAAGCAGTTTATAAGAAGGCACGGACACTGTAAGTCTCTGTAACGGGTTCTTTACTGTAACCAGCAGGCAATACATGGTATACAGTTTGTAGGTAGTGGACCAGGTGGACTCAGCAATGACCAGTGTGTTCTCAGAGATCCGCGGTGTTCCTCCATTCTATCTAAGTACTGTCCCGTTGTCGCCCAGGAATACCAGATCGGGTACAGGGAGGCTGCTTGAATGCCCTATCCGGGGTATACGTTCCAGATGCTTTGGGGAGCCTGGGGTCCCTTGGTGGGTACACCGCTGGTTAGACGACTGGATTTGGCGATGGTGGGGTGCTCCTGTAGAGCGGTCCCTCAACTCTTCTGGTTCGCATAGCAGAGCTGGACTACTGCTAGCTTCGGTACCAGCAAACCGGCTGTAGATGGGCATGGGATGATTTTGATCCCGCATTCTGATGCCCGTAGTTCGGTTGGTAATGCACCGGGAGTAATGGTGCTCAACCGTGGTGACGGTAGGGAGATGGCCGGTAGAAGGTGGCCAGGGGGCCGCACGGAACTGTGCAACCCCCTCTCCTAGGTTGCAGAGCTGGGATTCTGCAGAAGGTCTTTTACGTTGCTGTTACAATCCCCGACCCTAAACTCTCGACTCTCATTCTCCTAAACTTCCACTACGCACTACCCTTACACTCCGCCCACCAGGACCTGATTGGCCCTCTATGCTAGGTGATGCATGTAGGGTATGGATCTCTGAGTTAGCTGTGTGATTGCTGGGTCAGAAAATATTGCTGCTGCATTTATGGCTGCAATACCCTCCTGTGACGCACTCGGTGCGGGGTGCCACATACCCTTAGTCCAAATACTGCTTCCCTGTGCTGTAGACTGTCTGATCTCACGATAACTAGCAGAATCACATTGTTTAGGCCAGAAAATGAGAGAATGAAGGAAAGTCGTTGCCCTGCTGTGGTGGCCATAGTTTTACTTTAATACAAATGTTACTGATGCTTCACTGCGCTTTACGCTGCATGCTTGTCATTCTTCTAAATACAACACCATGCTCCAACATCTAGATTTATGGCAGAGGGCTCACTTTAGAATATTCATAGTAGAGAAAAGCAAATTGCTTCGCGCAATCCTGGTCTATGGTCCATGTCATCATTTTTTGGCCCAGGAACAGGAGCCAACATTCAATTTGCCAGTCTGGTGGGACTTCATCTACGCAGCAGGTGGACAGATGACATCTCGCCAGCCCAGCTAAGCATAAGTCGAGCCTGGGTTCACAACAGGGGTAAGGAAATTCGCTTAGAGAGCACTGACATGTACCGTAAAGGGTTTACACATAGTAAGTAATCAGAATGAAGAGCAGAGAAACTTCAGTGATACATGTATTAATAAAGTAAAGCTATGTAGTAGGACAATGAATCTCTTTCATTTCCCCATTTTCTGCCCTGAACAGTATAATCTCGCTACTTATCATAACATCACATTCTTTAGAGCATACAGTCATGCACAGTAAAATACAGTAGTCACTGACACCTGCATTACCAAAGTAAGACCATGACCCCACAGTAGGGCGAAAATTCACCTTCATTCTTAAGGGAAGACCACCACTACTGCTCCTTAAAAGGTACTTGTGTTGCGCCACAGGGCCGTGGGACACTCGGAACCAGGCTTTAATGCCTCTTCTGGGGCGTCACAGGGGTCGAGACCCGGCTCCGTGACCATGGGTTCAGTGTTAAAGTGATCTTAGGGAGTGTATAGGGATAGGGTGGTTTAAGGCAGTGTTTCCCAACTCCAGTCCTCAAGGCACACCAACAGGTCATATTTTCAGGATTTCCTTATCATTAGACAGATGATGGAATTATCCCTTGTGCAAGTGATTAAATTATCACCTATGCAATCCTAAGGAAATCCTGAAAACATGACCTGTTGGTGTGCCTTGAGGACTGGAGTTGGGAAACACTGGTTTAAGGTATAAAATGTTTGTGACGCCACCCGTGGTTTGTGGTTATGGGTTACCGCCGCTGCTGCAGAACCTCTGGGGACGATGGAAGGGTAGCTTGGATGGAGTGGCTCCCCACGAGCGGAAAGGGTCCCCAGGGCAGCAAGATGTAAGGTTTAATAGTCTCTAGCAGGCAGAGATTATCTCAGGCACCGTTACCTTGTTCAGTGGCCTTCACAGCCGATTGCCGCGGAAATAAAGTCTCACACAGTTCTGCAACTCTGTACTCAGGTTTACTCACATCAAGACTCCGGTTCAACAGGTCAAAGATGTTAACACTCTAGGAGAAGCTCTGGCCTGTGTAGTCTTAGGAGATCGGGGTAGCAAGTATGAGATCCTTGATGGTGTGCCTGCCTTCTGCTTCTCACTGGTCCTGTTCCTCAGCGCCTCTGCACGCAGAGCCCTGAACCTGCAGCCTCGGGTATGAGTGGGCGACTGGTACCCTGTCCCCGGACCCTTGTCCAGCTGATTTCTCTGGGTATACGCCAGGTGGTTGAGCCACAGCTCCTATGAAGCTTGCAGCCTCCGGTTCAACGGGTCGGGTATGAATCCCTGTGCAGTGTTCAGGTCCGGTCCCTGTTTCTGACCACAACCCCTCGACCGATATCACCAACTCCATATTTGGGCGCACGGGTCAATTAAGCTCCGCCGGTGCCCGTAGGGCTTTTTCCTCTCGGTGTTCCGGGATGAGTGTTACACAGCTCAAGCCCCTTCTCGGCAGTTTTGCTGTTCTCTCCCCCTCGCTCGACTCGACTTCTCCACTCTCCCAGCTCTGCATACTAGCTGTTCACTGTTCTGTTCCCAACTGCAACTGTTCTTTTTCTTCTCCTTCCCACCCACATTTCTCTACCCCTGTTGTTCCACTGGGTCCTCCCCCATGGTTTTTGCAGGGTCCCCTGGGTCCTAAGTGTGTGTGTTGAGGATCATCACGCCTACCACCCCCCATCTCCTGACTACTGGAGAACCACACCCTGGCTTGGGTGCAGTATCCCTCCATGGCATCCTGACCAGTGGGGTGCCACACTTGCTTGAGGAAAGAACTGCAGTCCAGACTTAATGCAGATAAAGACCTCAGTACCGCGAGCACGATAAAGAAAGAATCTTGATGCAAAAAGTACATTTTTATTTTGATCCAGCAAAAAAGGTCCAACATTTAGAACAACGGTCTTTATCAAGGATATCTAAAGTGCTAGAGGTGTGGGAGAGCTGGATAAGTGGCCCAGCCAGTAGACAGCCACATCCTCTACATACCCAACTCTGAAGGTACCTTTACACGCCGCCACTGCAGGATGGATACCAACGGCTACTTCACGTGCACGAGCACGCCCAAACGGTTACCAACGGGAAACGCACCCTCTTTACACGCCGCCACAAGGTGCGCTACGCTACGCTACATCTATCCCCGGATACATCGCCGGGTGTCTCAAGTAGCCATCTGTAGCTCATCGTACCTCATTTACACACCGCTACAACAAGCTAATATGGGCGGACCTGGTGCAGCAGGGACAGCACATAGGCGTGCCACAATTGTGGAGTACGAGACGTCCGTACACTGATAGGACACAGCAAGAAACCCATGATTGGCCAGGCATCGCAGGAGGCTGATTAATACATGACGCCCGAGCAATTGTGTAGTGTGACTGGTCAGCTCCTTAAATATGCCGCCCTGTGCAGCGACAACCAATCGCAACGAAGGAGCTTCCTCCAATGATCGCTGAAGGGGCGTGGTATCCCGGAGCCTGGGTCACGCCTTAGCTACATTGCAGCTACATCACCGGGTGTCCAGAGTTCCCTTCTGTAGCTTCTTTACACGCCGATACAGCTCGCTACAATCGGCGATGTAGCCATCTGTTTATGGGCAGTGCACGGATACAGAGGTATCTGTAGCCGGCTGTGTCGTCCCGTCTTCACACGCCGCTACTACGGGCGATATTGGCGCGAGAAGCCACATTTGTAGCCTGTAGCGGGTTGTATGCATCCTGTTGTAGCGGCGTGTAAAGGTACCTTTAGGGTACCTTTACACACGGCTACATTTGTAGCTTGTCACCAGGTAACTTACTGGTTGCAGTGAAATCATGGATACATGATTCCATTTGTACACAGCAACAAGATAGAACCTTGTATCCATGATTTCACTGCAACCAGTAAGTTACCTGGTGACAAGCTACAAATGTAGCCGTGTGTAAAGGTACCCCTATGGTACCTTTACACGCCGCCACAACAGGATGGATACCAACGGCTACTTCACGTGCACGAGCACGGCCGAACGGTTACCAACGGGAAACGCACCCTCTTTACACGCCGCCACAAGGTGCGCTACGCTACGCTACATCTACAGCTAGCTACATCGCCGGGTGTCGCAAGTAGCTGTCTGTAGCTCAGCGTACCAGCTTTACACACCGCCACCACAGAGTGATCTGGAAGCAACAAAGGCAGGACGTAAACCAAATAGGCGTGCCACAGACCTGTACGCCGCGCCCAAACCACAACCATTGGCCAACATTACGGAGTTGTGATTGGGCACGACGGAAAGGGAGGATGGGCGCGACATGCCGTACTAGTGATCGGAGTGTGGCACGGAATAAGCGCTTGTGACATGGCGGAGCATGCGGAATGCATCGACATCGATGGTAATGGGTCACACTAGAGCGGTGGCCAGTCACATACCCCGTGTGTATCAAAGTAGCGGTCCGGGGCTATGTGTGCGTAGTACAAGTGTTTGCCTTGTCACGCACGATCAGCGCTTGTGACAGCGGCGTGTGCCGATTGCACTGAGGTGCGTTTGTGTGACACACAGTAGCGGCTTACAACACACAGTATGTGCGTTTTTTGTAAACATTCTATCTGTGTCAACTGTGGCGAAGTATGTGTGAATACAGGCTGAATGTGGTTTGAAATATGTGCACACAGATGTGAATGTAGTGGAACAGCTCCCAAGGCAACATGTCAAAGATCTGTGTGACAGTGTATTTGAAAACACCTGAGAAGAATATGTCCTGCATCAATGTGCTGTGTGCAGGGGACCCTCTGCCTACAACAAAATAAAGGCTCATGTACGCACAATGGCCACAAACACTGTTGGGCAAAATCCTTTGAAAAAAACATGGCTACCCACACATATTGTCTGCACACTCCCAGCCAATAGGTGGCTATGACATCCCAGGCCCCCACCCAACCCTGCATCACATTGCCCTCCTCCACCAAGTAATCAGGCTCACACAGATTATTTTGGATCCAACATAAAAAGTTTTAATATATTGCATGAATGTTGACCTTGGCTTGTGCCAAAAAATATACAGAAAGTAAAAACAATGTACAATTAAAGAGCATGTGACATTCTTCACCCATATTAAAGGGAGAACCAATTTACCACACATTGAAAACTGTGCATCCAAAACATTAAAATGAAAAACATACCTAAACTAACTAACTAACTAATGAAACCTTATGCACATAATGAAAACAAAGATCATGAAAATGGCCAACCAAAAAGAAAAGGGGCGCAGCTAACCTGCTGTCACCTCCATTGAAACCACAAATGCACCTCCCAGAGCCAGCCACATTATATGGCCTGGTCCTGCCAGCTCACTGCACCAGACGCATTGAAGTAGGAGCAGTAAGCGTCTCTACTGTCCCTGGCCTCCTGCCGAGTGCGGCCATGGCTCTGCGGCTGGAGTGGCACAATCACATGGCCATCATCACGCCAAGACCCCGGACGGAGCTCCCCTGTAGTAGCGTCTGCATTATCTACATAACCTCCTGGCGTGTATGATGCCCTATCCCTACGACGCAGGAAGTTATGCAGCACACAGCAGGCCACCACTACCGCGTCAATAGACTCCGGTTTCATATGTATAGGCGTATGAAAAATCCGGAATCTATTCGCCATTATCCCAAACGCATTTTCAACAACACGGCGGGCCCGGGATAGCCGGTAGTTGAAAATGCGTTTCTCAGAAGTAAGGGCCCTCTGGGGATATGGCCGCAGTAGGTGTTCCTGAAGTGGGAATGCTTCATCCGCCACAAACGCAAAGTTGAGATGTTCGGTCGTGTCCTCATTTGAGGGTAAGTTTAGCCCACCACTCCCTAGTAGTGTTGCCAAGGAGCTTCGGGCAAACACCCCCCCATCTGAGTTGCGACCAGGCATTCCAACATCCACGTAGAGGAACTCATAGTTGGCATCCACTACAGCCATGAGGATTATACTACAATACCCTTTGTAATTGAAATACAAAGAGCCAGAGTGGGCAGGTTTGGTAATCCTCACGTGCTTACCATCCAATGTCCCGCCACAGTTGGGGAAGTTCCACCGGGTTTCAAAGCCTCGGGCTACTTCCAGCCATTCTGCGGCGGTTAGAGGCATTTTCATGTAGGCTGGCTGCAGAGCTCTCCAGATGGCCCAACACGTTTCAGGGATCAGGCGGCTCAGCAGGGGCAGGGAGACACGTGACAAGTATGTGAGGGATGTCATGGACTGCCCTGTAGCCAGGAACCGCAAAGTGATCGCCAACCGCTCAGCAGCTGATACTGATGGCCGCATTATAGTGTCCTGACGCGCTATCATTGGCCCAACACGCTCCAATAGGAAGGTGAAACAGTCCTCGGGCATACGGAGATAGTTTCGGTAATCATCAGGACAGTTAAGCTCCAGCTCCCGCAACAGCTGCATGTGGCCCCGGGTTTCCCGCCTGAGAAACCAATCCCGGGTCCACAACCGCCGCTGTCTGCGCCTCATCAACCTTTCATACCGATCCTGAAGCCACATTTGCTCTTCCACCAACGCAAGAGCCACGATAACATTGCGGTCATGGATATTCTGCATCCTCAATATCAGCACCTGTAGATGAGAATACACAACATGAGTACATAGAACAATATGTGGGCAGGTCAGCAGCTTAAACAAGCCACACCTCTTTTCGATTACACACTATAGCCAAGTGCATGGGATCTCTCGTGTGGGCACAAAACACATCCCTGAAGCAAGGGAAGGCAAACAACCAGTAGTCACCCCAAACAAAATGGAACACGGCGAATGATAGTGGCCTCCTCTACATCAACTTCAATCGGAGGGTCCCAAAGTCACACATCTGCACCTAGGTGAGTTAGAAAGGGACATGTGTCACCAATAATGTTGCTCAAACAGGTCCCAGAATCCATTACACAGACCATAATTTTAATGGATTAGAGTGAAAATGTGAACAATAACATATCTTACGTACCCCGATATGGGAGGTTGAGGAAAGGCTACATGAACCAAACAACATTGCACATGAATGCGGATGCTTATACATGTTTTCATATGTTTGGGACGGTGTAATTTTTAGTACACATCTATGCTATGTGTGGAGCGCCACACCTCAAAGCCATGTGTGATCCTATTACCGTTGGACCCAGTCTCCATTGGCCACAACCAGTATGCAGAAATCGATCCAGTCGACATGAGATACACAGTTCTGTCTACAGTCATGCATCCATTCTCCTCCATGTTGTCTGGAAACAAACACAGCAATGTATCTCATCAAAAGAGTGAAGCACCAGGCAAAAGGCCTACTCAGAAACGACACCGTACACTATATCGTCCCCAACAATACTAACCCCTATGTAGTCCGCAAAGCAGTCTTCGGCGCTCTCCATTAACATCCACATATGCACCCCCACCCAGCGCAAATTCCATGTGTGTCCACAAATACTTACTTAATGGGTCTGGCCAGCAAGCGTAATGTTTGGCGGCATGGGCAGCTTTTAAAGGTCCGCAAACCTATCACGATTCAGCGCTCTCCACCAATTAGCGGAAGTCTAATCCGCACCCAGGTGTCCCGTCACGATGTGCGTAATTGTGTCCGGTGTGATTGGATTAGCGCACTATAAAGCCAGGGCAATGGCCACTGCACCTTGTCCAGACGTCGATGTGCATTGAGCTACTAGTGTCCTGTTTGACTTCTGTTGCTCTGACGGTAAGCCTCTTTAGCGATTTCCAAGAAAATGTAATGAACGCAGATGGTTCTGCCACAGGCCGCTTAGGCGATGTGTGTATGGCCCTGCTTTATGCGGCATGTATTTTTTGTCCGGTAATATTATATATGGCAACCTTATTCTGTGTCGGCCAATAGCCAGGTACTGCCTCGACTTGTATTGTCTAAGTATGGATTGCACCTTTTGATGTTATTTGCGATGGCAACAGATCAAGGTTTTGTTTTTGCTGGTACTTCACATCAACATTTGATGGGTGGCAGAATTTCCCCGTAGATTCCAGGGATGTTTGGTCCATGTGTTACAATTGTACTTCCACGTCTGGAGGAACACCAACATGATCATCTGGGTGCACATTACATGTAGTATGTGCAGTGTTGGCACACACCAAGCCCTCCTTTCTCATATAGTTAACCTTAACCATTTTGGACAGTGCACAGGTACTAGTTAGCACACAATGTGTTTGGTCACATGTTGGCCTACAGGTATGTACGCACACACCGTGTCAAGGTGTGTTTCAATAGGTACATTGGGGACTTAAATCATGTATGAAACATCTGTAGGTGGACACCGATATCCGGTGCTTGCTATTTGCCGCACACATGTGTTTGACTTTGTGGCGGTGTGAGATACAGAAAATGCCCTACTCATGCCAAGTTTCACTCCACAAAATAGCTGCATATATTATCCCTGTAGAAAGTTAATGAGCATGTGTATCATTGTGGCAAGTTTTGAAATGTCGGTATGCCTTGTGTTGTGACTGTCTGTTTTTGGTGTGTTTTGTCATCGGCAGATGCCGAGGGGTACTGTGGAATTGGAGTCCCAGCTTCTCACGGAGTATCAGCGGCACGAGTGTTTGTGGCGCAGCTCGCTGCCTGAATATAAAAATCGGGCAGCGAGGGCCGAGGCCTACAGGACTCTTGTGGCTCTGGCAAATCGGTTGGAGCCAAGGGTAGGCAAGAGGTGGGACAAGCATATGGTGGCACTCAAGATAAAGAACATGCGGTCGGCGTTCATGCGGGCTCACACTGAGTACCAGCGCCGTAGCTCAGGGGCTGGAGCTGAGGAGGTACCATCACCTACCCTATGGTACTATCCCCTCTTCACCTTCATCCTGGGCGAGGCTCGCCCGCATCGAACGACGACCAACTGCCCCGTTGCTGCGTCCCATGTAGGCCCGGCTGAGTCACCATCTGCGCCACAGGAGGTGGGTAATTGTGTGACAGTGGTGGCCCACAATGTTTCCTTCACATGTGTGCTTGTCTAAATCCTTAACACCAACCTTTTTGCCATATTTTCATCCTTGCTGCGGGAAACCTTGTGGTGTCAATCTATCTGCCCTCCTTCCAGGACTTTCAAGACTTTTAAAATCTTTGCTTACAGCCGTATTCCAATGTTGCATGTTCCACAACATCTTGTTATGTTTAGTTTACTTATTTAAGGGTTGCAAAATAGCAGGTGGTTTGTTCTTAAACAGCCACATAGTAACATGTAGTTAATGGTGCTGCCACACATGTGTGTTGGCTTTGCTGCCAGTGGGTTATAGGTAGTTGACTGTGGGGTGGATTCTCATCATAATAGGAGTCCAAATGGAAAGGTGGGCAATATGTGTCATTGGGCAGCACAGCCCCCAGTATCAAGGTGTTGTGGTGACATGTACTAATATTGGGTTACGGCTCCGTGACTAACACCTAATTCTGTATTGAGCTGAGTACCTGGAATGGTCGAGGTGAGTGTACAGGAGAAGTACTGGTGTTGTGGTGTTTAACCTTTGGTGCTTCACTGTGTATTTCCTCATTTTCCATCTTGGTTGGTGGCCTTGGTGTGTGTGGGAGTGGTATCTAGAGTCCTGTTGTCAATGTATTGAGTTGATATTGCCTTCACTAATGAGGTTTTATTTTCTCCACCCACAGGCCCCAGAAGAGGACGGCTCCATTGCGGAGCAATCTGTCGCTGATGATGCTCAGCCAATCACATCTGGGGCTGAGCAGGAGGGCGGGGCGAGTGATGTGGGTCCAGGCCCAGGTCCCAGCTCCAGGATCCGTCGCCGGCGACGTCCAGCACCACCAGAGACAGAGCTGGGCACCTGGGCCCGACGCATGCTGTTGAGCGAACAGCGGACCCACATCGACAGCACCGCCCTCTACATGAGCGACAGATTGCGAGGGATGGAGCCGCTCCAAAAAAAGATCCTTCTGAGGGTCTTCAACAATGCCGCTGATGCTGCCGATGATGGGGCTCTTCAATGGGGATGCCACATCCCCCCCCCCCATGCAACACCACTTATGGCCCCTTTCCCCAGCCGCCCCATCTCGGCCCGTGAGAAGACCGGCCCCGCCACAGTCACCCCATCCCCCCCCAACACGTCGTCGTAGAACTACACGTTCTCGGGCAGGTCGGGGCTGCCCTGAGAGGAGGGGGGAGCCGGCATTGTCAGAGCCAACAGAGGATGAAGAAGTTGGACACTAGTAGCCAATGCACTGAATTGGCAGTCTGGACTTTTCCTTGTTGAGGAAAATGCATTATTTTTTTCTGGTATTTTTTAATTTAACCAAAAAAAACCTGTAGACAGATTTTCTGCAGGAGATTTGTTTAATTGTTTCTCTAATTCTTATGATATTAAATTTTGAATATGACACAATTGTGTATTTCTTTTGGGTGACGGTTTTTGGGGGTCAACGTGGGAGAATGGTGGTGGTCCCAATATAGGTTGGGCAAACCCACACAATATGGGCCAATCCGCTCAGAGCAGGACGACCATAGGTTCCTTTGTGATGTGGTTGCACTTTGACAAAGACGTGTGGTAATGTGGGTGACATAGTTACGTGATGGACATGTTTCAGCACCACATATAATTGTTGTGACATGAAGGAGCCTAATAAAAAGTTACCCAGACATTTAATTTGCAACATACATGTGTGACAGACATTTGCCACAATACACAGAATGGTGTTTCCAGATAGGCCTAGCCAGTCCACACTCGTGATGGTCCCAATGTGGGCCAGGATAGGTAAAGAAGGCAAAGGGCTAGCCAGTCCACACTCGTGATGGTCCCAATGTGGGCCAGGATAGGTAAAGAAGGCAAAGGGCTAGCCAGTCCACACTCGTGATGGTCCCAATGTGGGCCAGGATAGGTAAAGAAGGCAAAGGGCTAGCCAGTCCACACTCGTGATGGTCCCAATGTGGGACACTATAAGAAAAGAGCCCAACGGGGGCCAAAAAAACAAAACATTTTCACATTTTCAAGGCAACAAGCCAACGTGTGACAATTGTAGGGTCCAACTAGGACAACAGTTTTTGGGGCCATGTTTGGCCAGGATAAAATGCATCCATCAAAGTCATGGGTGTGATCCATGTTGTGGGCGTAGGGCCGCCAGCATTTGAGCCAGCCTGCCAAGGTCCTGCAGCCCACGCTGTAGAGCCATGGTCATACGGCCGACAAATGCCTGATGGGCCAGGATGAATTCCTCCATGGTAGGGGCACCTGTATTGGGAGTAAACACACACTTTAGTACACAGCCGGCGCTGCTGATGGGTAGTCATGACTGCCCACAACCATCCACTTACCCTGTTCCTCCAACTCCACATCACCATCAGACGGGGAGAGAGATGGGGTCAAGCTCCATCCATATGCACCCGCACGTTCACCATCTGCAAAAATGGTTAACCAACATGGTTAACTTTGTTTAGAGAAATCTTTTTGGCCACGATGAAATTTAAGGATCAGTGTGCAGGGTGTCTGTGGCAACATAACACACTTACCACCATAGTCACTGTGTGGGGACATGGTCACCCCAGGACTCCCCACTGAGCTTGAGACAGTGGGAGGTGGTGTTACTCCCGGGCTGGGGCTCCGTGGCCACATTACGTGGTTTAGGGGCAAAAGTGGTCCTGGGCTACGGGGCAAACCCTCCTCTGGGCCGGCAGGTGCTTCCAGCTCCTCGCCCTCCTGTGGGGAGGTGATGTGTTCCTCCTCCAGCCAAGCAGATGGGGACAGCTGGTCACACTCCAGCGGGCTGCCAGGTGCTGACTGCTCCTCCAGGTCCTCTGTCCCGGTAGGTGAGGGCAGGTCTGGCTCCTGAGGCCCTGGGGAAGGTGTTGAGCTTGGGGCCAAGGGTGCCACTTCAGCCTGATGTGGCGGTGTTGTGGATGGGCCACCTGGGGGTGGGGCATGGGGCCCTTCTTCAGATGACGATTCGGCATCTAGTTTGAAATTTGAACACAAAACACGTTATAATATCGTACCTACACATTGTTCTCCTACAAATAGCTTGTGTGGCTATGTATTTGACGGCTAAGGCTGGGGTCACACACACAGATATCTGGCCAGATATTGTTCACAGATATCTGGTTGCAGTGAAATCATGGACACATTGTTCCATTTTGTGCCTGTGTACAAATGGAGCAATCTGTCCATGATTTCACTGCAGAGATCTGCCAACAATATCTGGCCAGATATCTGTGTGTGTGACCCCAGCCTTACTTAGCATCAACCAGGTGATGCTGGATGCATACACTCATGTTGTATGCATGTACTGTGCGTGTGAGACATTTTTAGGGCTGACTGGATTACCACAACACTGTGAAGATGTGTTGGATTGTGTAGGCCACACTGTCCCTTGTCATATGTTACCATCCATTTTTGTGTCTTTTGGGACATGCACATGTGGCGGGGTCTGTTTTGGGCCAACTATTACTCACCACGCAGCCTGGCAATCCTGGCACGGATGTCCAGTATGCGACCCGGGCACTTGTGCTTTAAGTCAGCGATCTTCTTTTGGATCGCTTTGCCTGTCCTCTCTACCCCCAGTTGGCAGAGCAGGGCCCGCTGGATCCGCCGAACGGTGCGCCGATTGCGCAGCCTGGGGTGCCGGTGGTGATGGTGGCCCCAATAGTCTTGACGGTCACAATGATCAATCAGGATGATCAGCTCCGCCATCCCCCACGTTGCAGCGCGGTGAACGGCTGCCATGACTGCTATGGTGTGTGCAGAGGCGGGGCTGGCACCTTGCAGGCAGAGTGAAAATGAAACCAACGTCATGACGTCATTACGGCCGCTGTCGGGGTGACGCACCTTTTTAAGTAGCCCAACGCGCAGTGACACGGGCGACACACTTATGCGGCACCTACTACAGAAGACCCACAGTGCAGTGCGTACAACACGGCTATGATCTGTGTACTGAGTAATCACTTTCGATGTGGTATGGGTTTGTGTGCATCTGTGTGCGCGCTGCGCGCACTGCCACACACAGAACACTTCTACGGCAGCTGCTGTACAATAAGCCAAAGCGGTACGTAACACACACTTGTGCGCTGTGTACAGCATTATTCTTTATCATGTGTTGAGAGGATGTGCACACTGTATGTAGATCATGAGGCATTTATGAATTTTAGTTCAAGTCTGTGTCCGCGTAATTGTACTACTATATGATCGTGCATACGGCGCGTATGTGTAGTGCTGAAGGGACAGCTCAGCCAAGATGGAGGGCTGTGAGGCATGGGCCAATCGTAACGCAGCAGCTTCCACCAATGATCGCAGATGGGGCGCGGTAACACGGAGCCTTGGTCACGCCTTAGCTACATTGCTGCTACATCGCCGGGTGTCCACAGTTCCCTTCTGTGGGTTCTTTACACGCCGAGACAGCTCGCTACAATCGGCGATGTAGCCATCTGTTTATGGGCAGTGTACGGATACAGATGTATCTGTAGCCGGCTGTGTCGTCCCGTCTTCAGACGCCGCTACTACGGGCGATATTGGCGCGACAAGCCACATTTGTAGCCTGTAGCGGGTTGTATCCATCCTGTTGTGGCGGCGTGTAAAGGTACCATTAGGGTACCTTTACACACGGCTACATTTGTAGCTTGTTACCAGGTAACTTACTGGTTGCAGTGAAATCATGGATACATGGTTCTATCTTGTTGCTGTGTACGAATGGAATCATGTATCCATGATTTCACTGCAACCAGTAAGTTACCTGGTGACAAGCTACAAATGTAGCCGTGTGTAAAGGTACCCTTAAGGTAAAGTCACACGCAGAAATATTGGTAGGCAATTTCACTGGCAATTTGCTGGTTGCAGTGAAATCATGGACACATTGTTCCATTTGTACACAGCAACAAAATAGAACAATGTGTCCATGATTTCACTGCAACCAGCAAATTGCCAGTGAAATTGCCTAGCAATATTGCCGCGTGTGACGGTACCTTCAGGCTGGTTTCACATAGCGTATTTTTTCCTGTCCGTAGGATCCTACTTTTTGCAGGACCCAATGGACAGGAATGGACACCACAGGAGGTGACCTATTTCTGTGTCCGGGGCCATGATTATCACGGATCTGGAGATGACAGGGGGCAGCGGGGCACTTTCACTTCCGCAATGTATATACATACATTGCAGAAGTGACATTTAGTAAAAGAAAGGGTTAAAAATAAAAATTATGTATGCTTACCTGTCCAGCAAGTCCCCCGACGCCTCCAACAAGGTCCGGATGCTTAGAGGACCTGCGGTTACATCACAACCCGGCAGCGTCATCGGGTCACATGACTGCAGTTACTGCGGTAACCGGTCATATGACCCGATCAGCTGATCGGGTTGTGACGTCACCGCAGGTCCTGTAAGCATCCGGAGCTTGCTGAAGGCGTCGGGGGACTTGCTGGACAGGGGAGCATACATAATTTTTTATTTTTAACCCTTTCTTTTACTAAGTTTCACTTCTGCAATGTATGTATATACATTGCGGAATTGAAATTAGATGGTAAGGAGCAATTTTAGTGTACTGAGCATGCTCAGTACACTAAAATCGGGTCCGAGGAACGATCAGCTGTTACCTCGGACCTGTGCTCCATAGGCCCCCATGTTATCGGGTCAGATCCAATTCGGTCCGATTTGGTCCGCTGTGCCCAAACTCAGAGCAGTCTCTGATTTTGGGTACAGCAAAAAATCGGACACAAATCAGATCCGACAAAATCAGATGGCAATTTGTCCAAATCCGATCTGATCTGTGGCCCATAGGGATAGATGGGGGCCAAATCGGATCTGTGGCCGTCCGTTTTATAACGGACAGCCACGGATCCAAGAAATACGCAGTGTGAAAGCAGCCTTACACACCACCAGCTCTTTAGATATCCTTGATAAGGACCATTGGTCGAAACGTTAGACCTTTTCTGGCCGAATCAAAATGAAAATTCATTTATTGTCCTTTCGGTGCTGAGGTCTCTTATCTTCATTAATTCTCCTTCACTTCCACATACTCAACCTTATCTCTGCCCAAAGCAACAAGCTTAGGCTGGCTTCACATTTGCGTATGGGAAGGCAGCGTTTTGCTGCGTTCCCATACGCAGTCAAACGCATGCGCACTGCGTTCCTATGTTTAACATAGGAACGCATGGTGCCTGCGTTTGCTGCGTTCGGGTGCGGATGCGGACGATATCTGCTCCTTCCGGTGTCCAGCATCCGCACCCGGGACGCAGCTTGTTGGGTTTTTTTGTGCGTTTGGGGACCTTGGACAATCAGCAAGCGTCCCCAAGCGTACAAAAAAAGCATTGTCTTCAATGGGTCCGCAGTGTCCTCTGCATGACACAGCAGGAGAACGCTGCGGACCCATTGATAAATCTCCCGGTGGCCGCCGGTGATGTCACAGGAGCTCACCGACGGCCACCGGGAGATCAGCTGACCCTCTGCTGTCCTCCTTCTCCCCGCCGCCTGTAATCTCATAGCGATGTCGGCGGGGAGAACAGCTGATCTGAGAGCTGTTTGAATCTTCCCGCGCCGACACTGTGAGGAGATGTCGGTGCGGGAAGATTCAAACAGCTCTCAGATCAGCTGTTCTCCCCGCCGACAGTCCCGGAGCTTACCGGCGGCCGGGGGGCGGAGATCTCCGGCGCTGATCTCCGCCCCCGGCCCGCCCCTGGACAGCGCCGATTGGCTGCCGGGCTCTATAGTGATGTGTCCGCAGGCGGACATTATCCGCTGCGGACACATCATAAGGACACTGCTTCTGACAGCGTTTGTGTCTGCATGCCATCAGCATGCAGACACAAACGCTAATGTGAAGCCAGCCTTAATGTTGAGGAGTGAGAGATGATGTTCAGCGCTTGAGAGTGAAGTAACACCTTTAGGCATGTTGGGAAATCTTTTAAAGCTGAGGGGATGTATTCTGAAAAAACCTGCTGTATGTAGGCATCATGTTTTTCTATGATGCTCTTTCCAGAAAACGCTAAAGTCAATTGGATTTCATAGAATCAGGTGCACAAGGATCTGTAGTAATTGTCATGGCTCCAATAGAAAATGGGAGCCTTGACATAGGTTTAGTCTTTGAAGAGAATGCTTAATGGACACAAGGTATGAGACTCCTGAGGCAGGTAATGATTTGCTGTCCACATATTTTGAAGGATCTAAGCATATGTTCACCTGTTGTGTTTTTGCAGCAATACAGCAGTACAGTAAGTATGTTATTGTCATGTTTTTACTTACATTTTTCACCCATTCATTTGCCAAAATACTAAAAAAAATGGACATGCTGCATTTTGTCAAAAACACAGCAGGGCTCAAAATGCGTTGGGTAGCAAATCCTAGCGTGTGCATGACATTTTACAAATCGCTTTGATTATGCTATCACTTATATTTCACTCACCAAATATGCTGTGTAAGGCTCGTTTCACACGGCGGTCAGATCAGGTCAGGTTCGATCAGGTTTTGTGTTTCAAAACCAGGAGTGACTCCAAAACCTAGAACAGGTGTCAATCTTTCACTTATAGTTTTTCTCTGCAAGTTCCTCTCCTGGTTTTGGCACACAAACCTGACGAACCTTGATCATGGAAAAAACCGCAGTGTGAAACCAGCCTAAATCAAATACAGCAAAAACAACAGCAACAAACAACAGGTGTGAACACACCTTAAGAAGTCCTGATGTGTGTCTAGATTACAAGAGGCTAGGACTGTATTAAGAGGTTAGTGAGATTCAGCCGTCCCCTATGGACAATGTAGGCGCGGGGTAAAAGTTTAGTTTTCTGAGCGCTATGATGTGGACAATTCTGAGAGATCAATCAATTGATGATGACATTGGCAGTAGATATCTTAGGTAACATTGTATCGTAGGTTGTGTCAACAAGGTCTTGGTGAAATCTACTATTGAGGTATACATAAGTGTACCTTTATACGCGGCAATTTTGCTAGGCAATTCCACTGGTTGCAGTGAAATCATGGACACATTGCTCCATTTGTACACAGCCACAAGATAGAACAATGTGTCCATGATTTCACTGCAACCAGCAAATTGCCAGTGAGATTCCTAAAAAAATTGCAAAGATACCTTAAGAGAAGCATACATACAGCTTTATACCAGTGTGACTGAGGTGAATGATAACCTAAAATAGTGTGTTGGCACATGTGCCCACTGCTCCTGATGTCTCCCATAAACTCTCAGCTCAATGTCCACAGCTCATACAATGACACTTACTTGGAATATCCACGTAGTAGTTGCCATGCGTAGACCAGTCCATGCCAGGGCACATAAGATAACACATAATAGCTCCATCCAGGTGAAATTGGAGTGAGTTTGTAATATGTTCCATGATGATGCCAAGCCACAGTCTTTGCATTCTTTCAGGGCTCCAATGAATTGTCTAGCACTTTGAATGAGAGTGTCCACATAACCCAGAGAAGATGGTATCTCCACATGTTGGATGTTATGTCCTGGCTCCATGACTGGCATAAGAATTTAGAATAATATTAACACATTAATTGCTGTAAAGACAAGGAAGTCCATTAAGACCTTGAATGAAGGCTAGAGGTCTGACACTGCCATCAGCTGCTTAGGGCAGTAAATGGTGGCTCTTCCTGGCCTTATCTGCTGCACATCTGGAAGATGGGCAGTGATGTCGATTCTGGCTATATGTAATAAATGGGGGCCAGGCAGATAGGATGATGCATATGGAAGATGGGGAGGAAGCTCAGCAGCAGCCCCCAGTCTGGTGCAGTGTATCTCCCTCTCCCTGATTGGCAGGATCCAGTGCAGCAAGGGAGGAGAGGCTCAGATCCACTAGAAGAAATGAGAGCAGACAGGCCACCGGGCGAGGGTGGTGCATTCAGGGCGAGGAGATCCGCACAGCTGACAGTGCCAGCCTCTCTATGTAGAAATTCATAGCACGTTTGAATGGAAGGAGGGGAGAAGAGGGACGGATTGTCACAGGGCGACCAATCCCCGGCGCCACAGTGATGTCAGATCCTTCACTCCTCAGTCATGGAGTGGGCATGAGATGTGTGTGCCCGTGCCCTGCTTTCTACGCCTTCCTTCTACATGCATAGGTAGAGACTGGTGGGCACAGTGTTTGCCGCACACCCCTTCACTGCCAGAGTATATTATCCTCGGCTTTCACACAATCTGGTTTAAAATCAGTATTTAAAGCCAATGTCAAGAATGGCTACTAAAGGAAAGGGGAATCTACAAAGACTCCGCTCACCCTTCTCCAAATCCACTATATACTATATACATCAACTGAGGCCATGATCACACATTCAGTATTTGGGGAGTTTTTTACCTCAGGATTTCTAGCCAAATCCAGCAGTGGGTGATAAATACAGAAGTGGTGACTGGTCTCTATTAGAGTGGCTTCACACTTGCGTTTGCCTGCACTACGCAATGCGGCGGGCAAACGCAAGCCGAGCGCAAGCACCACCCATCCCTATGTTTAACATGGGGACGCACAGTGTATGCGCTCGGGTGCGGATGGCCGTGTGTACTCATTGCCTGCATGCGTACAAATCACACATGGCGGGCAATGCGTACGCACCGCTATCCGCACCCAAGCGCATAGACCGTGCATCCCAATGTTAAACATAGGGATGGGAGGTGCTTGCGCTGGGCTTGAATTTCACCACCTCAATGCGCAGCACAGGCGAACCCAAGTGTGAAGCCACCCTTATACTTTACCTCTGATTGTTCATCTCCTGGTTTTCTCTTAAAAATCCTCAGGTAAAAAACTCCCCAAATAACGTGTGAACGTGGCACGGAAGCAGCCACAGCAGGTTTTTTCTGCAAACATGAAATCTTCTGTTTTGGTCTCAAAGCGCATATGAAAAGTTACATTACCAGCGCCAGTTGTGAGGTCCCTGATCAGTTATTTCACAGGGTTTTTCTTTTAAAAAAAAAAAAAAAATTTTAAGTGTAAGATGACATGCACATGTTGAGTATTTGGGGAGTTTTTTACCTCAGGATTTGTAAGCCAAAACCAGGAGTGGGTAAAAATGTGAAAGTGGTGATGTGTTTCAATTAGGATATGTGCACACAGGGTCGGCGTTTGGAGATGGGGTGGGGGGGCAAACTGGGCAAGTGCCCAGGGCTCCCAGGCACAGAGGGGCCCCCTGCTCGTCCCCTCTACTCTATGTTTGTCTAAGGAATCTTTTAGGCTGCACTTACTTTCTCTTCCTGCAGCCAGCAAAGAGACAGGAGAAGATGCAGGCAGTGGGGCCACAATACACAGCCGACTTCTGCCTCTGCGATGGAGCTCACAATACAAATGTCACTGGGCAGATCTCAGTGCTGCAGCCTGCAGGAGAAGAGAGGCAGAGATCAGTTCACTTTATGTTCTCCTGCGATGTTCCTGCAGTGCTGCCCAGTGTAATTTATGGCTTACTGGTGAGAGGTAATCGCAGAGGCAGAAGCAGTCAGAAGCCGTCATGGTGTACACAGCCCTGCGGTCTGCATTTTCTCCTGTCTGACCTCTGGCCGTCCATCCTCTGTGACAAGTTTATAATCCATACAGTGTCCTGATCGCTACAGTAGTGTTCAGTGTCAGGACTTTACTGTTAGCCAGAAAGCGACACCAGATCACTGACTGCACACACAGCAGGACACAGTCCTGACCAGGCTGGCTCCCAGAAGTGTTCCCAAAGCCAACAATACAGCACTGGACACTGGTGAGTTTTTATTTACTGCATCTCAACACGCCAGTCACACACCGCACAATAACACACAAGTCAAACATTGCACAACAACACGCCTGTCACACACTGCACAGCAACACACCAGTCACACACTGGACAGCAACACACCAGTCACACATTGCACGGCAACATGCCAGTCACACACTGCACAGCAACATGCCAGTCACACACTGCACAGCAACATGCCAGTCACACACTGCACAGAAACATGCCAGTCACACTGCACAGAAACATGCCAGTCACACACTGACAGCAACATGCCAGTCACACACTGCACAGAACATGCCAGTCACACACTGCACAGAAAATGCCAGTCACACACTGCACAGCAACATGCCAGTGACACACGCACAACACACTCGCCTTCAGGATCATGCAAAAAAGAAAGAAAAATCTCCAGACATTAAATGATTAGTGTCGTACTGCCAATGACCTTCCTGTGTAAAGTTAACAAGAGACGAATGACTGCAATATTTGTCGATCACGTTCGTTTATCAGTCTGAACTCATGTAACCGGTTTATGTGTAATGGTGCAATATATGAGCATATACAGCCCCACTTTGCCTAACACCAGCCCTGTGTGCACAGGTAGCGTTTTTTGATGCATCGTTACTCACAAGGGGAAAAACGCATCCCAGCAAAGCTGTGCCCACCTTCAGGATTTTCCACCTGCAAGTTTTAGTACAGAAAAAAGAAGCAATATCCTCATTCTTTGGGCAGAGATACACTATGCGAGATGCATGCAAGCTACTTGCGCTAGTCTCGCAAGACTCACCTGGAACTGCAGCCGACTCTCTGGAGAGGAGTGTAGAGCTGCTTGTATTTCTATCCAGCTCCATGCTCCCGTTCAGACAGCCGGTGGCCATTCCGGGTGAGTCATGTGAGACTCATGCAAGTAGCTCACATGCATCTCACATAGTGTGTCTCTGCGTTTTTCCCTGCATTTTTCTCACAGACTATATCAGGGGTCTCAGCTGGGTTGGTGGGCCGCACGTAGAAAAAAATTGATATCGGGGGGCCGCATTGCTTGTAGGACTAAGTGACATTTTAGCAATACCAGAAATTTTTGCTCAATCTAGTAAAGTACAAATCCTGAACTTCTTCTTGTAGGAATGTCCCCACCCTAATCTCCTTTATGTAGTAATGTCCCCACCCTGGTCGCCTTCTTATAGTAATGTCCCCATCCTGATCCCCTTCTTCTAGTCATGTCCCCATCATGATCCCCTTCTTCTAGTAATGTCGCCATACTGGTCCTCATTGTATATTAATGTCCCCCAAACTGGTCCCCATCTTGTAGTAATGTCCCCACCCTGGTCCCCTTCTTGAAGTAATGTTCCTCCCTGGTCCCTACGTGTAGTAATGCCCCATCCCGGTTCCCATCCTATATTAATGACCCCCATCCTGGTCCTCATCATGTAGTAATGTCCCATCCTGATCCTCTTTTTGAGGTAATGTCCCCATCCTAATCCCCTTCTTGTGGTAATGTCCCCATCCTGGTCGCCTTCTTGTAGTAATGTCCCCATCCTGATCCCCTTCTTCTAGTAATTTCCCCATACAGGTCCCCATTGTATATTAATGTCCCCCATACTGGTCCCCATCTGGTACTAATGTCCCCTTCCTGGTCCCCTTCTTGAAATAATGTTTCTCCCTGATCCGTAATCCCCATCCTATAATAATGACTCCCATCCTGGTCCTCATCATGTTGTAATGTCCCCATCCTGATCCCTTTCTTGTAGTAATATCCCCATCTTGTAGTAATGTCCCCATCCTGGTCCTCCTCTTGCAGTAATGTCCCCATCCTGGTCCTCATCTTGTAGTAATGGTCCCGCCCTGGTCTCCATCTTGTAGTAATGTTCCTCCCTGGTCCATACGTGTAGTAATGCCCCATCCTGGTATCCATCCTATATTAATGTCCCCCATCCTGGTCCTCATCTTGTAGTAATGTCCCCATCTTTTAGTAATGTTCCCTCCCTTGTCATATTGTAGTAATGTACCCCATCCCAATGCCATTTTGTAGAGATGTCCCCACAACCTGGTCTGTGTTCTTTTTGTTCTCTCGCTCACACACATACTCACACATATACACACTCACACATATACACATGCACACACACACATTTACATACACACTCACTTATACACTCACACATACATACACACACATACATCCTCAGACATATTCAGACAAACACATACACACTCACACATTACCACACATTCACACACTTACACATAGGGCCATATTTGAAGTTCCTGCCACCCTAGGCACTTTCAGCGGTCACGCCCCCACCCAGGCTGCTATCTTTGGCTGTAATAGCGCCTTACCTAACTCCATGCTTGTGATCCCGGCAGCTTCTTCCTCTGTGGCTCCCAGTCTCCCGCTTGCCGGCACCAGCCAGCACGTGGCACCAGGCACCAGCCAGCACCCGGCACCAGCCTTCACCTGGCACCAGGCGTCATCTCTTGGCACCAGGTGGCAGTCGCCAGCACCCGGCATTAGGCGGTACCCGGGAGGCGGCACCAGATGGCACCCAGCAGCTGCCAGCACCCGGCATTAGGCGGCACCCGGCATCCACCAGCACCCAGGAGGCGGCACCAGGTGGCACCCGACAGCCGCCAGCACCCGGCGGTAGCCGCCAGCACCCAGCATTAGGCGGCACCTGGCAGCACATGGGAGGCGGCACCAGGTGGCATCCAGCAGCTACCAGTACCAGGCGGCAGCTGCCAGCACACTGCGGCCGCTACCACCCGGCAGCCACCAGCACCAGGCGGCAGCTGCCAGCACCCGGCATTAGGCGGCACCAGGCGGCCGCCAGCACCCGGCACCAGCCACCGGCGATGTGCCGCTCAGGCGGCGCGGGAATACACTCACACACATACACATTCACACACACATACTTACACACATATACACACTCACATACATATACACACACACACATACACACGCTCATAAATATTCACACAGACATAAACACAAATACACTCACACATATACACACACTCTCTCTCTCTAACTCTCACTCATACACACCTTAATGATGCCCCGGGCCATTGTACATGGAGCCGCCGCGGTACCTGCTTTATTGTGACTTCCGGGTACCGCTCAAACAAGCGCCTTTGCTCCTGTACATTCATGCAAGCAGGCGGCCGGTGGACCAATCAGACGCCTGCAGCTGACGTCAGAGTATGATGTCACAGGAGGCTTCTGATTGGTCCGCCGGCCGACTGCATGAATGTACAGGAGCGAAGGCGCTTGTTTGAGCGGTACCCGGAAGTCACAATAAAGCGGGTACCGCGGCGGCTCCATGTACAATGGCCCGGGGCATGCTTATCTTGTCATGGTGGGCCGCAGTGGGAAGCTTTGCGGGACGCATGTGGCCCGGGGGCCGCGTGTTTGAGACCCCTGGACTATATGATGGAAAAACACACAGAAAAACGTATCAAAAAGTGCTGCATTTTTTCTGCAGAGTTTTGCTTGCCAAGTAATGTGTCTTTTTGGTACAGAAATAAACTGCTAGGTTGACACATAGCATTAGGCTGCATGTGCCACAACCTCCATCAGGTTTGCAGGGCCTGGGAAATCAGAGCTGAATCCTGTCACGGTGTCTCTGATGGCTTCAGAAATCCACAGGTTGGAAGGAAAATGTAAAAAAGGGGAAGATAACTGGGTGTATTGCAGGGGCGATTTTCTTAGTTCAGCTATGGAGTAGCTGAGGAGGTTGTAGTGCCATAAGAAACCCGGACACCGTCAGTTTCTTGAACGATTAGGAACTTTTACTCCATGTTGAGTGCACAGTTAACAGTGTCCATTTAATGAACTCTCCCTCTTGTTTATCTCTGAGAGTTTCTTACCATTTGGGCTCTGTATACATTTCTCTGTATTATTCTTCACTGCTCGTACTATCCAGAGGACCGGAGCAAACAGCGCTCGCATCGTCACAATTGTGTCCTCCCTCTTGTCTCTACAGCAGCTACAGCCAACTGCCGGAAAATTCCTCTCTGGTTGCTAAGCGACCTTTGACCATATAAGGAAACAGTAATTCAGAGAAAGGCCAGCAGAGGGCAGTGTGGGATTAAACATGCTACCACTCTCATTGCTAACGTGCAGGAGATACAATACACAACATTATAAAACATCATATGGCAAACTCTGGGTCACTACACATGCACACGATCAGTGTTTGCCTTGTTATAGACACAGCGTGTTCGCACTGCGTCGATATTGCTACATTGTAGAATCGTACTGCTTCTCCTCCCCACAACCACCTCCCAAATCCCAACCAGGTCTATTGACACACTCCATGGTGGGGTGAGTACACACATTGGTAGGTAGAGGACTAGAATGACCAAGTAAGGACATGTCCACAGTAATTCAATTATCAGACTCTCAGGAGTGTAATGAAGGCACAGGAAGGGGGAAGGGTTGAATACACAGTATAGAAACAGCATTTTTAAAGTGCAGTAAAATATAACCCACCATATCCCACCATCACAGTGGCCCTGTGAATACTATAAGCCTCATGGAACAACAAGTGCAATGTTGTTCCTCATGGAACAACAAGTGCAAAAGAAACCATTCCAGATTCACATTGCAGCAGATCCTTCCCTGTGTAATACATACTGCCCATTTACAACCCCCTCTGTGTCTAAAGGCATCAGGCTTAGCACCATATTTTCCTATACCTGGGGGTCGTCTTTGTCACAATGGTCAGTCCTTGTCATCAAACCCTTTGTGAACAACGCACTGTCAGACTCCATCACCTCATTTGTATGAGTAATATCTCTGTGAGGCCTTTTTAGTCGACTATGAGCATCAGCTCCTGGAACATAGTCTGTCACTGTCACCCATGTTTTTGTGAGCAATGAACTGTTAGTCCTTGCAGCTCATCCTTTGAAGTCATAACTTTGTTAGACATCCCCCGCCACCAGCGGTCAGTATGACATAGTGATTTAACTTTTTCCGTATCTATGGTTAGGTCTGACTCTGTACCGTCATATATTGGATAGGGTCTCTTATCTGAGACTTTTAGATTTCAGTTAGCAGAGGATTCACTACCTCTAGTCTAAACCTATTGCGCCTACTTTTTTTCTTGTTAGCAGCGGGTTAATCAGCGTGATGTCCACAGCGAGCAACAGAGAATGTTCATTTATTCAGAATTAACAACATCCAGCTTACAACATGAGAATAGGATCAATCTGGTTTCTGGAAGAGGGAGAGAGAAATCTGCTGTGACCTTCAGCTTACAGTTCCACACTAGAATGTGCATGCAGGGAGCAGGGGGAGGGACATCCTGTCTCTGACTGAAACCCTTTTTTTTTTTCTTTTAACTTTGTTGACATGTGAACAAAATGCATGCAGACATAAAATCACATCATATTAAACAAACAATAGTTGTTGCAATACATACAGATCAATATGCATTAGGCCAACACCCCCACTCAACAACTACTTATTCTGTTAGTCCCATAGCGGTTCTCAATCCTTGGAACCTAGGTCGTGGCAATGGCTTGGTCAAAATGTCAGCTACCATCTTATCAGTCTCACAATAAACAAACTGAATTATGCCACGATCTATCAAATCACGTAGATGATTACATCTGACGTCGATGTGCTTGGTTCTAGCACTGATCTTCTCACTGCATGCAAGTTTAATGCATCCTTGGTTGTCTTCATATATCACCGTTGGCTGAGTTAACGGTTTACCAAATTCATCCATCAGTTGTCTTAGCCAAACGATCTCCTGACTTGCATAGGCTGCGGACACATACTCAGCTTCTGTGGATGACAAAGCAACAGATACTTGTTTTCTGCTAGACCAGGAGATTGAACTTTCTCCAAGTTTAAATACGTATCAGCTTGTGGATTTACGATCATGCAAATCACCAGCCCAATCTGCGTCAGCATAGCCGGTGAGTTTTAGATTTCCTGCTGCAGACAATTTTAAATTTACTCCTTGTGTCTCTTTTAAATATCGGAGAACTCTTTTAACGGCGTTCCAGTCCTTTTGGCGCTGTTTCTCCACATATCTGCACAATATTCCAACTGCTGTTGTAATATCTGGTCGAGTCATAGTCGATATGTTTCAGGTAGGACGATTCCATTGGTGTGGATACACCTTTGGCTTCTGTCATGAGCAGGTAGTTTTTGCATTTCATCCCATGACTGTGGCTCTGACTCAGGTAGTGTTTTGACAATGTAGGATAGACATTTAGCTGGTATTCCTTTGTTTGATCTTGACGATCGTCTGATTTCAGGTTCACTTAGGCCTTTTGTTGTTTCTTCAGTGGTTGAAGAATCTAGCCAGACTTCTACATTCTCCCTTTCGTTGTCTTGTGATTGTGACTGAGATTGTTGTTGTTGTTGCTTCATCTGGACTACTGGCATAATATCACAAAACTTGGGTGACACCAAATTTTCATCAAGCACTACATCTTTGCTTATTGTGACCTTGTTTGTCTCTGGGTGTAGAATTCTATAACCTTTCTGGGTTTCACTGTAACCTACCAGAATGCCTTCCTTAGCGTGAGATTCCCACTTAGTTCGTTTTTCTTTGGGAATGTATGCAAATGCTTTGCTTCCGAAAATCCTTATGTGCTGTAGTTTTGGCTTTGCATTATTCCATTGCTCAAATGGAGTTTTCTCTGTCGCTTTACCTGGTAGTCTGTTCTGAAGATAGCAAGCCGTTACAATAGCTTCGCCCCAATATTCTGTAGGCAGATTTGAATCAAATAACAAACTCCTTCCGCTTTCACAGAGTGTTCGGTTCCTTCTTTCTTCTACACCATTTTGCTCAGGGTTATATGGTACAGTAGTCTGAAATATGATTCCATTTCTCTTTAAAATGCTCTGTGTCTCATTACTTGTATATTCAGTCCCATTATCTGCACGTAGAATTTTTGGCATTCTCCCAAACTTGTTATATACTTCAGCTAGATATATTTCAAGTTTCTCTGGAACTTCATTTTTGCTGTGAAGTAGATAGACAACTGTGTATCTTGAATTGTCATCAATGAATGTAAGAAAATATCTCTTCTTTCCAGGGGTCTGAATACGCATTGGACCACAGATATCTGTGTGTATTAAATCTAGTGGTTGTTCTGTTCTTGTAGTACTTTTCTTAAGAAAGGCCTTTCTGGACATTTTCCCTTTGATACAGCTGGTACACCTCATTGTCTGGTTACATGGATCAATTGTAATATCATCAGCTAAGTGTTCTTGGAATAACTTTCTTATTGCTTCTGGGTCTCTATGCGCAAGCCGTCTGTGCCATACATTAATACAGTTCTTGTACATTTCTTGCTAAGCTTTTTCACGGATAATAGATTGCTTTCAAGACTAGGCACATATAGCACATCCTTCACAGGAATCCTTCTGCTTTGCGTTGCAGAGATGGTACAATCAATATAACCATCTCCTATGCCTTCTGAGTTCATACATTGACCATTCGCCATTATCACTTTCTCTGACTTGCTTTGGTTAAGCTCAGTAAAGAAGTCTCTGTCATTGGTCATGTGACTGGTCGCACCAGAATCTATATACTACGCATGCTTTGATTTAAATGTATTGACTAATGTGAATGCAGCCTCAGTATTTACAGGATCATTATTTTCAAATACAACACTCTTAACTCTTTGTTTACTGTTTTGCTTCTTCAGCTGATTCATTTTAGCTTTCCAGACTCTGCATTCAGCTTGTAAATGACCTGGCTTCTTGCATACAAAACATTCACGTGTTTCTTTAGGATGGTTTCTGCTGGTGGGCACATCCTGTGTTTGTAAAGCAGTTTCCTTGTTGCATACTTTGCTGCTCACACTTTCTGCCTTTCTCTTATATTCATCTACAAGCTTCCCTCTGGCGTACTCCAATGTAAGCTCATCATCTGGGCGTGCATCTAGTGCAGTTACAAGCGTGTCATAGCTTTCTGGGAGACCACTAAGTAGTAGTGCTGCTACATGGAAGTCCTTCATATCTTCTCCAATGCCCCGCAGGCGCTCCACAGTCTCTAGAGTGCTTCTAATGTAGTCCTGCATGTCCTGGTCACTGTGTAGCTTAGACTGATATAGCTTTCTCATTAGATAGAGTTTGTTACTTAGATTTATCCTCTCATGTACTTTCTGCAGCTGCTCCCACATTTCCTTTGCAGATTCACACTTACACACATGCACGATCTGATCATCCTCTATGCTGAGTGATATGGTGCTCTGTGCTTTCTGATCCATCTCTAGCCAGTCCTGTGGTACTGGGTCAGGCTTGGGTTCCTGAGTGTATTTCCACGTACCTTCTCTTATCAGCAGCATCTTCACCTTGAATTTCCAGGATTGGTAGTTCTGGTTATTCAGGCTTGGCACTGTAAACTTTGCTGAGCTGCTGGTAGTGGCCATCTTTACTTCTTCTCAGTTTGCTGTTGTCTTTCTATCTCTGTGCTCTGGAGGTTTGGGACTTCTGTGATTCCTGGGCCCATAACCTGTTAGCAGCGGGTTAATCAACGTGATGTCCACAGCGAGCAACAGAGAATGTTCATTTATTCAGAATTAAGAACATCCAGCTTACAACATGAGAATAGGATCAATCTGGTTTCTGGAAGAGGGAGAGAGAAATCTGCTGTGACCTTCAGCTTACAGTTCCACACTAGAATGTGCATGCAGGGAGCAGGGGGAGGGACATCCTGTCTCTGACTGAAGACCTTTTTTTTTTTTTTTAACTTTGTTGACATCTGAACAATATGCATGCAGACATAAAATCACATCATATTAAACAAACAATAGTTGTTGCAATACATACAGATCAATATGCATTAGGCCAACATTACTGGATGGCTTCAGTTATCTTTCGATTGGCGTCTGACTCTAGTCAATCTTCCCATGGATTTTAAGTCCATAGTTTTGCTAGGAGCTCTGGGCACACTCCAAACACATGGTTTCTTCACCATGTGTTTCACAGGAAGTCTGTCCTTCCAGGACCTGGCTGACATCAGAGACCATGTGATTCAGAACCAGTCACCTGATATCTGCTGAAATACACCCATGGGAGATGTGTGAATGGTCAGTCCCTTCCAACACTTCTGACACTCCTGTGAAGCTGGACCTGCATATGCTAAAAGCTTCATGGAACAACAAGTCCCAGAGAAATCATTACAGATTCACATTGCAGCAGACCCTCCACTGTGTAATACATACCAGCCATTTAGAACATAACCAGTTGTTGCATCACAAAGGGCTTATTTTTATGTGGTGGGCTGATGTTTTTATTGATACCATTTTGGGACACATATGACAGTTTGATCGCTTTTTATTGCATCTTTTAGGATGGTATGGAGATGAAATAAATACTATTCTGGTAGTTTGATCTTTTCTCTTGTTACAGCATTTACTGACCAGGTTAATACATTTTATATTTTAATAGATCAGACTTGAACAGGCATAACTTTACCAAATATGTTTTTTTAATTCAATTGTATGGCCGAATTCAGACAAAGCGTTGTGCTCCGTTTTTTGTTGATCCGCCAGTTTCTGCACCAAAAACTCATCCTCTTTTTACAAAAAGCATCACAAATGCATCAACTGTCTCTCCTACTTTTTTGATCAATTTTCGGGGGACACAGAAAGACAAAGACCCACACTTTCTTACCCTACCCGCTATCCCATGGTGAGCTTCGGTGAGGTCTTCTTTCGAAGCAGCGGAAGGACCGTGTGAATAATACGAGTACTTACAGGACCTTGCACCTGTGGTGCCCCAGCGGTCTGGTCGCCATTAAAGGGTACTGCACCCACACCCAGGGGCAGTATTCCCACCTGAGGCATCCAGGTTTGGCAAGTCCAGTCACCCACAAACACGGCCAGCACACCCAGTCCCAGGGAGAGCAGGTGAAGCCAGGTAGTGGGATAGCTCAGGCATCCCATGGGATGGCAAGGTGAGAAAGGTGGTAGGGTGGTAGGTGGAAAGGGAGCAGGAAGTGGTCAGGGAAAGGAAAGGGACAAAGTAAAACCACAGGAAGTAGAGATCAGTCATTGGAGCAGGTCAGCTGAGGAGAGGACAAAGAGAAAAGACCCGGAGGACTTGAGCAGCGATGGCCACGAGATCTCGAGGAGCTGTGGCTAACTCCCGGCACATCTGCCAAGAAGGTAGCCATACTAGAGCCAGGGAACAAGGCAAGTTGCCCAACGAAGGCCCATGGCTGCTGGATTGGGGCTCTGTACGCGCAAGCACATGCAGGAAGGAGGAGAGCAGGCAGCGCTGAGGAAGAGAGGCCCGTGAGGGAAGGCACACGAAAGGGGTGAACTGGACAAGCCATCCAGGTTGCTAAGTACTACCCAGACCGCCACTGTACTTGAGCTGTAACTTATGTTGCGTGTGGAAGAGAGCTCAGTAAACCGGGTTTGGAACTCAGCATTGTGTCAGACTGGTTATTTCCCAGCTGAGGTGCGGTAGACTGAAACGCCACGCAGGCAGCAGGAGCCTGCCTGAGAGTTGCCCCGATCTCACCCTGCAGCCAGCTCAGCCCCGCTGGCTCTCTAAGAACTCTAATACTCCTGTACCCTGGATGCCCTGGGGACCCCGCTTCACTTGTGGGGAGTGATACCATCCTAGCTGCCATTCCACCATCCCCCAGAGGTCCCAGCCTGCAGCAGTGGCTACTAACAGCCACGTACCACAGGTGGTGTCACGACAACCACCTCCCAATTCCCCTATTCCAAAAACTCTTTTCCCCTTTTTATTGACCGCCACCGTGACAGCCCCCCAAGACGCCCGAGGACATCGAGAGAGAGAAAGGCCCGGTTCCGAGTACCCCACGGCCCCCACTAGGGGCGAGTCACACCATGTGACTCTCAGCCTGACTTACATGGGAAGGTCCTGGAAGTACTGAACCCAACTACCCTCAGGTCCTGCGATGCCCGGGAGGAAGACATCACCGAAGCTCACTGTGGGATTGTGGGGAGGGTAAATACGTGGATGTTAATGGTGTAGAAAATGCACCAGAAAAAGGAGCAATAATTGACATGCTCATTATTATCTGGATGCGCTTTCTGCACCGCTAACGCAGCAATCAAAAACGCTGAAATCTGCACAGCAAATGGAAAACCTCATTCACTTTGCTGGCAAACGTTTGACTGATCCATTCTTGGTGCAGTTTAAAAAAAACGCAGCACCAAAAACAGTCCAAAAATTCAAAAAGCAGTCCTTCCGGGGGTTTAGTCTTTTGCCTCCGGGCTGATGAATGTATACTAGAAAGTTTATACCACAACCAGTCCGTGGTAGTATGGTCCATAAAAATAAAATAAAAGGAAAAAGCTTGAAGAATATGCAAGAAGTTCATACAGGATAGTCTCTGTAGGTACTGGGCTTTTTTAACGCTGCATTAACTATGTACATTTGTTTACCGGGTTCAATTTATATTTACACAAACATATTTATATTTTACAGTTAACTTGACCTTTTAATCCCTGTACCTAGCTGGTAACTGACCTCTGGTACTACGCTCGGATCTGCGTAAAACAGGTATACTACTTGCATGTAGCCTATTGGTGCTGGTAGGCATGTACCTATTTGTAGTGTTTGGTACTATGTTAGATGAAGATCTGACTGTAGGACTGGCAAGCTCACTGGGACCAGGAATTTGTTCTTCCTCTACGGGTTCTACTTCCAGTTCTTCAAGTCTTGGTGACTTCTTGAGGTAACACAGGTTCTGGTGTTGGTTCCACCATTGAAGGGAATGCAATCATTGGTACGACAACTGCTCCATGGTAATTTGGCCATGTGTTAGGGAAATCTCCTAGTACCGTGTGGAATACTTCTTCTTTTTCTTTAATAGGTTGGACCTGTACGGGTTCTGTTACTTCAGGTGTCTTCAGTGTTTCAGGACACAATTTTAGCTGATCACGAGATATGACTTGTGACGTTTTTCCTTCATCTTTGCTTATCAAACAGATTTTAACATTGTCTAGGTTAGATGGTAAGACTGTGTATGGGACGGTTTCCCACTGATTATCCAGTTTGTCAGTGCGTTTCTTTCTCTTGAGAACTTGATCACCTTCTTGTAATGGCATTGCTTGAGCATGTTTGTTAAAAGTTTTCTCTTGTCTTGCTCTTGCTTGCTGAAGATTTCTCTCTACACATTCTTGAACTTGTTGATACTGTTTCTGATGTTGGGTATCCCAATCTGATTCTTCTTCTACTTCTGTATCTGGTTTTACGATTCCCATTTCTAGATCAATTGGTAATTTACCGGGTCTTGCACGCATAAGGTATGCTGGAGTGCAGTTTGTAGAACTCACGGGTACATGGTTGTATAAGTCTACCAAGTCAGGTAATTTATCTGGCCATTGGTTTCTTCTGATTCTGGTATGGTCTTTAACAGTTCAATTACAATATGATTCATTTTCTCGCATAAACCATTTGTTTGTGGATGATACGTTGTTGTGCGAATCTTCTTACAATATTGCAGAATTCCTTGAATAGTTCTGATTCAAAAGCTGGACCTTGGTCTGCAAGGACTTGTTCTGGGTAACCATGTGGTCTACAGAAATGCGTCTGGAATGCTTTTGCTGCCGTCTTCGCTGTCAGATCTTTGACTGGTACCACCACTAAGAAGCGTGAGTAATGGTCCACGATGGTTAAGGCATAGACATAGCCTGACCGGCTTGGTGACAACTTGACGTGGTCTAATGCGACTAGCTCGAGTGGCTGCTTGGTTACTATTGGTTGAAGCGGAGCTTTTTGTGGATCTTTCCTTCTGAGGTTGCATGCGGCACATCTTCTGCACCATAGTTCAATGGATTTTCTCATGCCAACCCAATAAAATCTTTCTCTCAGGATCGCTTCTAACTTCTTCCATCCAAAATGACCTGCACCGTCATGATAAGCTTCTAAGACCATTTGAGTGGCTCGCTTGGTCACGATTATCTGCCAGACCAGTTCATGCATTTTATGATTGGTATGCGTTCTGCAGAGCTTCCCTTGATGCAGGAACAACTTGCCTCTATCTTTCCATAGCTGTATAGCTTCAGCTGGGGCATTCTGATCAGGGTGTGCACGTTGTTGCGTAAGCAGCTCTTTCACTAGCTTCACGGCTGGATCATTATCTTGGGCTTCGGGTTAAGATTTACTTCCTGCTTTCTTTGGTAGGCGCCGGGTTGATAATCTTGTACGTTTGAACGATGAAAGGACGGTAGTTCAATCTCTTCCAACCCTTCCGGTTCCTCTTCCACGTTATTCAGGTGCGGCATCCGTGACAAGGCATCTGTGTTCCCGTTCTTGCGACCTGCCCTGTATTTGATGACAAAGTTGTAATTAGATAGCCGGGCTATCCATCGCTGCTCCAGAGCTCCTAGTTTCGCTGTATCCAGGTGAGTCAATGGGTTGTTATGCGTGTAGATGGTGAAATCTGCACCTGCCAAGTAATGTTTAAAACGTTCAGTTACAGCCCAAACTACTGCCAGTAGCTCTAACTTGAAGGAGCTGTAGTTCTCGGGATTTCTTTCTGTAGGCCGGAGCTTCCTACTTGCAAAGGCAATAACTCTTTCTTTGCCTCCTTGCATCTGTGATAATACTGCTCCCAGTCCAACGTTGCTGGCATCCGTGTATAGAATGAAGGGTTGATGGTAATCAGGGTATGCCAGGATATCTTCTCCCGTCAGTGCACTTTTCAGCTTATTGAAGGAATCTTCTCTTTCCTCATCCCACCGTGTCAGGAAATTACAAGATGAAGTCTTCTTTGATCGTCCTACTAGAATGTCTTGCAGAGGAGCTGCTAGCTTCGTGAATCCACTGATAAATCTTCTATAATAGCTTACCAGGCCGAGGAATTGCCTCACTTCTTTCACGTTTGTAGGTCTTGGCCAATCCCTTATCACTGTGACTTTATCAGGATCCGGTGCTACTCCCTCTGAACTCACGACGAGTTCCAGGTACTGTACCTTTGGTTTGAGAAGGTGACACTTAGATGGCTTGATCTTCATGCCATATTTCGATAAAGCTTCAAACACTTCTGCCAGGTCTTGTAGATGTTGCTCATACGTCTTGGAATAGACTATGACGTCATCTAAGTACAGGAGGACAGTTTCGAAGTTCTTGTGTCCTAGGCAGCTCTCCATCAGACGTTGGAAGGTCCTGGGTGCGTTGCAGAGTCCGAACGGCATACAATTAAACTCACAGAGGCCCATCGGCGTAGTAAACGCTGTCTTCTCCTTGTCGGCCTCGGCCACAGGAACCTGCCAGTACCCACTAGTCAGATCAAGGGTGGAAAAGTAGTTAGCAGATTTTAGTGCAGCTAATGACTCCTTAATCCTAGGTAATGGGTATGCGTCCTTATGTGTGATGCGATTAATCTGCCGGTAATCTACGCACATTCTCATGGTCCCATCCTTCTTTTTAACTAACACTAGAGGTGCTGCCCAGGGGCTACAACTGTCTCTTATTACCCCTGCAGATTTCATCTCTCTGAGCATATCTTTGGTGGTTTGGTAGTGAGCTGGTGGTAAGGGTCTATACCTCTCTTTTATAGGCTGATGGTCACCTGTGGGTATAGTGTGCTCTACCCCTTTGATTTGCCCAAAGTCTAATGGGTGTTTACTGAATATTTGTTCATATTCCTTCACTACCCGGTATACTCCATGCTTGTGACGGGGAGGTGTAGAACTGGTACCTACATGCAACTTTTGGCACCAATCCTCCAGCTTCTCCTCTGAGCCATTGTCATCCGCCTGACATGACGGGTTCAAGGGCTCGGCGGCTGGGATGTTATTGTTATCAACCGTGTACAACTTAGCCATGGTAGCATACTTAGGTAATGTGACCTCGTCTTCTCCGCAGTTTAATAGGCGTAATGGCACTCTTCCCCTGTGTACGTCAACTACTCCTCTCGCTGTGAGTATGGTGGGTCTGCTATCTGAGTACACAGGTTCTACCAGGGCCTGATAGTCTTGCTCCTTGATGCCTATTGCGGCTCTACACCAGACCAACATTTCAGTTTTGGGAGGAATTACAATGGGTATTGGATCACTTACTCGTACACTGCCGATCTCACCTCCGGAGATTTCTACCTGTTGCTTCAACATCAGAGCTTTGATCTCTTTGTGCAGAAGCCTCTGTTGTCCAGTTCCAGCAGTCTCGGCGATTTGCTGCAAAACACTTAACACTTCGGAAAAACATTTCTCAATTACATTCATTCCTATCAGCATCACGGGTTCACGTTCTCGCCGGTTAACATCGATGATTATAACACCCTGGTTCTGCAATTCTACCTTCCCAACCTGAATATTCATCTCTCTAAATCCAACCTTTGGTATTACCTGTCCATTACTAGCCCATACCTCAAAGTTAAAGTCATCTGGCGCATTAGTAATGTCTGAATCAGCCCAGTACCTTTTATAAAGAACATGTGGGATGGATGTTATTTGGGACCCGGTATCCAGCAAGGCACTGAAGGGAATGCCATCCAGAACAATAGGGATCACCAGTTTTCCTCCCACGAATCTGTCATACCAGGCTGAGGGGCCTTGAGGGTTCATTCCTGGGGAGCGGCCCGCCTGCCCAGGGAATCCGTCGTTTAAAGGACACTCACGAGCAAGATGGCCTGGTTTCTGGCAACGGCGGCAAATGGGCTGTCCATCTGGTTGGAAGCGATCGCTGGGTCTACCTCTTGCTGCTGGGTATCTTCTGGACCTCATCCACTGGACATCCTCTCTGATGGTCGCTGACTTGGTCTTGGGTGCAAGCTTTGACTCTCGCAGTTCCTTGATGACCTTGGCCATAGAGATCACGGTGTCTGTCAGAGCATCTAGCTTTTGATTGATTGCGGCATTAGAAATTAGTTCTCAAGTTTCAGCAGCAGTTGCTGACATGGCAGATGTCGCTAGCGCTGCCGGCTGCTGAGGCGCTGCTACAGTGTCAAGGACAGTTGGTAGCTCCCGTGGCTCTTCCAGCTGCTGCAAACGGATAGCTCTATCTTTCAGCTCAGTAAATGTCATGTCAGGGTTCTGCAGCAGTATCATGCTTAACTGTCCTCAATGGGAAGGGGAATGGAGGCCCTCTAGTAATTGGTCAAATAGCATTTTATCAGCTCCCGGGGCTAAAGCAGGTTCTGCCAGCTTAAGGGCTCTGAGTGCTTCCTGCAGGTTCAAGGCAAAGTCTCTGACACTCTGTTTAGGTTTCCGGGGGCATGCAAAGAACCTCATCTTAGCCCGTGTATCAGCAGCAGATTCTAACGTTGATTTCAGTCTGGCTGCTAGATGCTCTACAGTGTCCTTATCTGTGTCCAGCCAGGACGCAACCTCACGCCGTGCATTGCCCGTTAACTGTCCCATTATCATTCCTACACGCTGGGCTTCAGTGAGGGGGTACATCACATAATATTCCTTTATCTTTAGCATAAAGTCAGTTAGTGTATTAGGCTCACCGGAGTATTGGGGCAGCCACATTGCCCCTGGAGTATACGGCATCAGGAATGGCATTATTGGTGCTGTTCCTTGCGCCGCTGCACCGCCGGGTACTATCGCTGGGTCCGGCGCTGCAGCTCCACCGGCTGTTCCGTCGCTGCCTTGTGCATTGGGCTGCGACATCTTGGGCCCCCTTAGTTAATATCCGCCCTCCATCTTCAGCTTCCGTCCGGATGTCTAACAAAGGTTCCGCTGCGCACCAGGGATTCTCTTCCCTTCCGGATGACGTCAGAGCGGTGAGCGGTTTTTCTTCCCGCGCGTCGTGCGCTCTGCAATGGCGGATTCTGAAACTTACAGTATCTGTGGCGCAGTTACAATTCAGCTTGCCGCGGGCCCAGCAATGGCAGCATATTTAAAACAGTCACTAATCACGGCACGCAATGCCCGATACCGGGCACGGTAGATCCTGTTCGTGACACCAGGTTGTGGAGCCCACTGGGACAGGGTACTCGGTGCCGGACCGGGGTACTGCTGGGGGATGTCACGGCGGTCCTGATCCGGACCGTGTCCTGGGCCCGCACAATAAAAATGGGGGTTATTTACAGGGGATTTGTCACTCGTGACGCCACCCACTATATGCGGCCAGTAATGGGGCCGCCGCTGCTGCAGAACCTCCGGGGATGATGGGATAGCAGCTTGGATAGAATAGCTCCTGTGGGCAGAACTGGGTTCCCCGGGGCAGTGGTAGTAGTAGTTAAAGTCTGTGAGGATAGTTATTGATGCTGCAGGAGAGTAGGGGTAGCAGTAGAGATGATGAGAGTAGAGGTAATCGCAGTATATGAGGGCAAGTGGGGCTTCAGTATAAGGATCACAAACACTCACGGTTTCTGTTGTTTTCCAAGTCTTTACTTGCAGATGGTATATCACAATATTGTCCACGGAGTCTGTACCAGGTTGCTCCCACCCTGACCGGGTCCTTTGCTTCCTACTTAAGCGCTGTGTGTGGCCCTGCAGCTGCTTGTAGCTGTACTGCTGGCCCTGTCTCTGCTCACGGGTACCAATATGCTGGGCAACTTGAGTCCTCTGTGTCACTGACCCCCTCCGTGTTGCTTTGCTATGGTGCTGTGAAGATGGTGGACCTTCACTATGCCGGTGTTTACTGTCCTGTCTTTCTCAGGAACAGCCTCGGGTCTGGTATCCGTCTTAAGCGGCCCCCCGGGGTCAAGTTTTTGGGGTAACTCTTTATCCCGGGTATGTTCCTCTGTCTCCTCTCCTCAGACCTCTCAGGACCTCCACTTCTACTTGACTCTGCTCCTGCTCCAGACTAAACTGAACTAACTGTCACCCCTGCTTTGTGGTAAACAACTTAGCTCCTCCCACTAGTGCAGGTGCCAAATAAACTCCTCCCACTTTCTAGTGTAGTGTTGTGTGGGGAGTAAACCTGTGTTGATGTTTCTGTGGCACATTAAACCTTAGGCTATCTGATCATCTTCGCTATCATACTTCAAAATGTGATACATATAGCCCGATGTCCATACCCACATATGACATTTCTACATTTTGTGGTCCTCCCTCATTCCTCAGAATGGCCAAATGTTGCTAAGTATTCCACCCTAAGGGACGCCTTCTCTTCACACTTCTGTTGTTCTTCCTTTAATTTTTTAAATAAGGGGTGTGATGTCATTACGACCACCATACATGTGTTTGTATCCCTCAAAAACAACTGAACCCTGTTGTGATGTACTGTCTGTGTCCATTCTGTGTTGGTTTTGTAACAAAACCGAGGGGTCAGGCCCCTGGCTGGATGACTGTGTGCCTGGTCCCTAAATGATTGGCGCCCAACCACATTATCAATATAACAGTCTTAATTTTTGCTGAATCTATGCTAAAGCATGCATTGTGTGTCACCAAACATGTTATGTGTTATGTTTAAATTACTCATGGCTTCTTTTCTGCGATGTGTGATCAAAACAGTAGATCTTTTTGTTGGTTATAAAGAATTATTATTGATAAAACACCCAACTGAGTCAAACAAACATATTAAGCACATATGTTGTTAAAAACAAAAGGGAGAATACAAATATAAAAACAAAAACAAAAAAAACGTATGTTAACATGGTCCACTGACAAAAGTCGCCACTCACCGACATGACAACCTACATGTTGGTGTAGGTCGTCTTGTAGGGTTTAAGTGTGGCCCTTAACCACTTTCCCGGCTACTGTCCGCATTGACCACATCTAAAGCGTGGTGTAGCTCTTCTCCCAATGGGCTAACTTCTTGGCTGGGTGGCATAAGGCCAGCTGGAGGGGCATTTGCCACATCGACCATTTCCCAAAATGGGGGCCACGGTGGACACGCCATTGGAGGTCTCGCTAGACTATGCGAGGCCTGTGAGGATGATGAGCCAGATAGTGGTGCTGCCTGCTGGGTGGTGGTCGCGTCCAGTACATTGTCAGGGGAGTTTTGCCACTGCTCAAGCATTTGAATCACTAACTTGTGATTGGGTGGCATACATGCACCCAGGACAATATGGATGGCAGCCCTTGTACGCAGCCTCAGTGGGCACGGTATGTCATGCAAACAGCTGCTGAGGCTGCATGCAAAGGCTTCCTCCTCACAGGCCTCACAGGGTTCACCAACACCCCCGTGTCCATGTTGCGCCAAAGGCTGGTGGCTGACAAAGGCCGCTGACACCTGGAGGGACGTCTCGCTGGTGAGCTAAGGGGACAACTGGGAATGGGCAAGGTGGATGTACCAATACGTTCTTGGTCCCCTGGTTGCTGGGGTTAGCCAGATGTAAAAGGTGGCCCCTGTGGTGGCTCCTCAGAGGACTGCGAGTCCAGCCCTGCAGCACTCGAAGAAGGTTGTGGGTCCTCATGGGAGGAGGATGGTCCCACACTCTCGTGAACCGTCTGTTGTGGTCCGGCCATGTGTAGCTACGACTCTGAGGCAGAATTGGGCCTCAAGTTGATATCAGGTCTATGTGAAGAAAGAACAACAATCACTACACTAGTTTCTATGCAATTAATAGAACATGGGCCCAAAGTAATTAAAAAGATACATACATTCTCAGGTGCATCACAGGCTCTAGGAAAGACAGCTGGTGGAAGTGCACATATACTCTCCTCTGTGATGCGTCGGACCCACTAGGTGGCTCTCTGGTCAGCTCCCGCCAGTACTGATCCCGACAGCTGCGCCACCGTTTAGCTACCAGCTCCACTGCATGATTTAAAAAAACATTGTTTGACCTTGGACAATACTGCACCTATTACACATTAACCCCTCAGTTGACATTACTGTAGCTTGGGACATTTGAAGTAAAGTTACATTACTAAGGGTGATCTGTACAGAAGCATGTTGCGACTGCTTTCTCATCCGCTCTCGGATGAGAAAAATAAACACCCGACACTCGCCAATGTGCTCTCGGACATTAAATAACATTGCAGTCGGACCAATGTGAGATAAACTTGTATTGCAGCCATTTGAGTTTCACGCCAGTGTGTCCGTACCCTAAAAGTGACCCCAATGTAGAAATTGTATCTCTCTAATAATTTATGTATGGCTTCAGTAACTATTTTGTAGAATCAATGCCATGCTCTTTGTCTGGAGAACTTCAATTATGCCAGTTTAGTCCCCATACATTGTGCCCCCATACATTGTGTCCAGCTTGTGCTTCTGGAGACAGGCACTGGGTGTCTGGGGCCCACCAGGGTAATTGACTCCAGGGGCCCACCCACCCGGGCCCACCCATTCTTCAGCTATATGCAAATACTTGTTATCCGTTATACCTATAGTGGAGCGTGGACTGTAAAACACAGGCGGCTCCTGCACATCACTGTGCGCTCACCATTACTGCGATGTACAATTGCTGTAGTTTGCATTAGGCCCCTTTCACATCAGAGGTAATCGCTGATCGCGGCAGTTGTGGTGAAAAAACCGCAACTGCCGCGATTACCGCATAACGGCCGCACTTGCAGTTCACTTGCGGCAAGCCCCATGCAATGTCTATGGGGCTTGCGGTAAGTGTGCGGCAGGCGCGGCAAGTGTGGTTTCGGCACTTGTGGCAGGTGAGGCCGCAAAAAAACGTGGTATGACGAGGTTTTTTTCGCAGCCGCAAGTGCCGAAATCACACTTGCCGCACCTGCCGCACGCTCTATAGACATTGTATGGGGCTTACCGCAAGTGCGGCCGTTATGCGGTAATCGCGGCAGTTGCGTTTTTTTTCACCACAACTGCGATTACCGCTGATGTGAAAGGGGCCTTAACTTGTTTTCACCAAAAAAATCCCTTTATCAGCGATGCACAGCTTAGGAAGGTGATCACTTATTTGTTAGTGGAATCCACACATTCAGAAGAATGTGGCACTTTGAGCATTTGGTGAGTTTTTTACCTCAGTATTTGTAAGACAAAACCAGGAGTGGAGCAATCAGAGGTGATGTTTTCTGCATTTCTCACCCTCTTCTTGTTTTGTCTTATAAATACTGAGGTGAAAATGTCACCAAATGCTCAACTTGCTTTCTCTGGCGAACCTCTGTAACTGCATCTCTGCTGCTGTGTCACAGGACAGGGAGGTGTTAAACATCCAAGTATTTAATATCTATTGGAAATAAAGAAGTTTCCACTTATTGATATCAGCTAAAACAAATGACCAACCACAATCCACTCTACCAAGACCAATATTAGCAGATAGAAGTCAGAAATACCACCACACCGTGACCAAATCACATATTACCACGACCTAGTGCCCAAATAATGCCACATACAAGGCACAAATACCGCCACACCATGACCAAAGCACATAATACCACCACATAGTGATCAAATGCTATCACATACAAGGTATAAATTCTGCCACACCATGAGACCACATATTAGCACTATATTGTGACCGAATAATACCACATACAAGGGACAAATACTGTCTTGTCATGACCAAAGCACATAATGCCACCACAGAGTGACAAATAATACAAAATTAACAAAAATGTAAAAAAGCTCTGTCTATTGGGTCAGTGTACAAGTAATACAGTGATCACCAGTGACATTATACACAGGAGCTCAGTATATAGTTTCAGTGTACAGGTAATGCAATGATCACCATTGACATTATAAACAGGAACTCTGTATATAGTGTCAGTGCGTGTGTATAGGTTGTACATGTAGCTTCTCCCCTCACATTCCATGTAGCTTTTCCTCCCCATCCATCCATGTACCTTCTTCCCCATCCACCAAACCATCCATGTACCTTCTCCCCCCATCCATCCATGTACCTTCTTCCCCATCCATCCATCTTCTCCCCCTTTTTCCATGCAGTTCCCCATTCATCTTGTTCTCCCCCCTTTTCCATGCTGACCCCCCCATCCATCCATCCATCCCATTCTCTCCCCTTTTCCACGCCACCCCCACCACCCATCCATCCCATTCTGCCCCCTCTTACAGGCTGCCCTATTCATCCATCCATTCATCTATCCCACTCTGTCACTCTAGGCTGCTATCTTCGGCTGTAACAGTGCCTTACCTGACTCCACACTCCTGATCCCGGCAGCTTCTTCCTCTGCAAATCCTGGTCTCCAGCTTGCCGGCACCAGGCATCCGACACCAGGCAGCTTCTTCCTCTGCGCACCTGGTCTCCGGCACCAGGGACCTGGCACCTTCTTCCTCTGCGACTCCCGTCAGTTTCTTCTTCTGTGGCTCCCGGTCTCTGGCACCAGGTACCCGGTAACTTCTTCCTCTGCGGCTCCCAGTCTCCGGCACAAGGCACCCGGCACCTGGCAGCTTCTTCCTCTGCGGCTCCCGATTTCCGGCACCAGGCACTCGGCAGCTTCTTCCTCTGCAGCTCCCGGTCTCTGGCACTAGGTACCCTGCAGCTTCTTCCTCTGCGGCTCCCGATCTTTGGCAACAGGCAACCGGCAGCTTCTTCCTCTGCGGCTCCCGGTCTCCGGCATCGGGCACCCAGCAGCTTATTCCTCTGCGGATCCCGGTCTCCGGCACCATGTACCTTGCACCTTCTTCCTCTGCGGCTCCCAGTCTCCGGCACCCGGCAGCACCAGGCACCCGGCAGCACCAAGCACCCAGGACCACCAGGCACTCGGCAGCACCAGGCAACACCAGGCACCGCCGGGGCCCGGCAGCACCAGGCACCGCTGGGCCCCCCCCTTCCCGCTCACTATACTCGCCACTCGCTGCAGGCAGCCGCTGCCTGCGGCGGTCTGTCCTCCACGGCGCCCTGAGCGCCGGCACCCGATGCGCACACAGGAAGCAATCTTAGGGTGATGACGTCATCACCCTGAGACTGACCTCCTGCGCCGGCAGGAGGCAAAGCTGAGAGTAGGAGGCAAAGCGGCACTGCGGTGGCAGCAGGGAGATCGCTCTCCCTGCTTTGCCGCTGCAGAGAAGGCCCAGCCATCGCTAATCATATAGGCAGTGCTGCCGATGTGATTAGCGATATTACCGGACCAGGGGGGCAGAGGGGTATGGGGGCGGAGCTTGGGGGTATGGCCATCATGACTCGGGACCCTCCGGAGGTTCTCCTGATCCTCCAGTGGCCCAGTCCCTGGCCACACACGTAGTCGCTTACTGTGGGTTTGCACACTATGGGGCTCAGAAGTAAGGGGGCATTTAGGTTCAGCAGAGCAAATTCTACTAGATTTTATTTCAGGTGTGGGAGCTGTTGATTTTTCCAAAAGGTAGAAGTTGTTTTGTTCTACCAATGACATGGGAGCCCCCTACATTTAGTATATATTTTGTGACAGATGATGGACCCGAGTGGGGACTGGGTTTGTGAGGCATACGTTAGGGATTATATTGGTAAAGTCAGCACTTGTGCACTACAAAGATGCCAAAAATGATGGGACACTACCAGAACAGAGACCAGATGAAGATTCCGTTGGGAGTTTTGTCTAAATCGCAGCTTTTGGGATTTACTCAGAAACTCCAGTGAAAGTGGTCAGCGGAGAGCGCAGGATAAGTGTGACCCAAGTATTCTTCTAATTTTTGTGAGGTAGAATGAAGAAATAGACAGCAGTGCAAAAATAGTTCTTATTTAAATTTTTTGCACGGTTGACTGTGCAGTATTAGTGACAGGATGTATGAATTCATTTGGTTGGTGTGATTACAGATTTATATTGGGTTTTTAATATTTTGCTGCTATCAAACAGTTAAAATGTTTTTTCCTACAATATGTTTTTTCGTCACCATATTATTAGAGCTGTAAATTTTTAGATTTTGGCACACAGATGTATAATGGCTTATTTTTTGTGCAATGAGTTGGAAATTTTTGGTATAATTTGAGAGAATAAAAATGTTTGATCATTTTTTTTTTATTCAGATTTTTCAGATGAGGAATGAACAAAAAAAAGCAATTCACTTATTGTCTTTATATTTTTTTTGTGTGTGGTTCACCGTGCAGTACAGTAAAAGTGAGAAGACCAATTCATTCTTTGAGTCAGTACAGTTACAGCAGGACCAGACTTATATCAATTTATTTTCTTTATTTTTTTATGCTGTGCTACTTTTACACACTAAAAACTAGATTTTACAAAAATTTATTACTTTTTGCATTGCCATAATCTGAAAGCTGTAACTTTTTTTTCTTCCAAAGGAGCCGTATTTGGGCTTGTTTTTTTTATCACTTTTTATTTACTTTTGTGTCAGTATGATGAAAGAATTCCATTTTTGCCATGTTTTTTATGTTTATTTTTTACTGTATCAGCCATACAGAATAAATAACGTGACAGTTTCATAGTTTGAGTCAATCAGGACACAACTATATTAATTATCTGTACATTTCTTATGGTGGGTTTACCACACACCAATTTCTGTGTCCAATATCTGAACATATCTCTGGGTGTAGTGAAATCATGGACACATAGTTCCATTTTGTGGCTGTGTACATATGATACAATGTGTCCATGATTTCACTGCAACCAGAGATCTGTTCAGAAGCTGGACACAGAAATTGGTGTGTGTAAACCCACCATCAGGGTTTTTTTTCTTTATTGCTTTAACACAAAAGCTGCTTTTTAGGTGGCAAAATGGGTGGATAGTATTTAAGCTGGAGGTGTTTCTTTATAGGAAAGAATAGTTTGGAGGTCATGTACAATAGAAGGAAGGTGTGTGTGTGTGTGTGTGTGTCTTCAGTGCCAAATTCAGGAGCACAGCGTTGGGTTTATTTAGTGCACAGGATGAATTATTTTTATTCAGGCGGCATTATTATGACACTGGTTTTTTTAATGCCACCATGTTGGGATATGCTGAAGGCCAAAGAAGAGGGAAACATGCTCTGACTGTGAACGTAATCACAGCATCAAGACCAGATGAAGAAGTAAAGGCCTCGATACACCTAGAAACATTCCAGTGATCCCGACAACCATACGACCTGGCAGGGATCGCTGGAAGGTTGCTAAGTGGTCGCTGGTGAGATGCCACACAGGCAGATCTACTCACCGATGCGGCGACCCCCGATGGCCATTGTCACACACACCGATGCAGCATGCCCTGCGGGAGACCGATGATGAAAAAATGGTCCAGGCCATTCCGTAACGATCAGCGATCTCACAGCGGGGGGCTGCTCGCTGCTGCATGTCACACGCAGCGATATCGCTGTGACTTTGCAAAACCTGTGATGTTGCGGCGATATCGTTAGCGATACCACTACGTGTAATGGGGCCTTAAGTGATGAGAACCACTTCAATCAGAACAAGACATCACCTATAGCGTACTTGGATCTAAAGGCCAGTTTAGACATGTTGACATCGTTAACGATGTCGCTGCAACTTGTCACGTTGCAGCGACCTCGTAGCGATGTCGCTACGTGTGACATCCTGCAATGATCAGCGATCAGCCCTCTGATCGTTGCGGATTGGCCAGGGCCGTTGTTCGATCATTGGCCTCCCACTGGGCGGCCAGCATCGGCGTGTGTAACAGCGGGAGACCAACAATCAACGACCTCCCGGCCGATGCCCAATGCCGCACAGTACACGCTGGGACATGGTAACCAGGTTAAATATCGGGTAACTAAGCACAGCACTATGCTTAGTTACTCGATGCTTACCCTGGTTATTAGCGTTCTCGCTGGTCGCTGATCTCTGGTGACTCTGCCTGTGTGACAGCTCACCAGCTATCAGATAGCTATCAGACATCGCAGCGTGTAAACTGGCCTTTAGGGTGGAGGCACACTCATGCATCAAAAACGCCCCGTTTTTGATGCATGACAGTGATGTGAGTGCGGTGTGTATGGTGCGAGTATGGTGCGTGTGGTGAGTGTGGCTGGCTGTATGTATGTTAGTGTGCTGTGATTGTGAGGTGTGAGTGCGTGTGTGGTGCGTGATTGTGATGCTGTCCACGGTCCTGAAGGACCGCAGACAGCATTTGTCGGGAATAGAAACTCGCTGGCTGTCAAAGCCGGCAAGTTTAAATTTCCCGCTGTGCTGTACAGTAAGCTATCATCTTGTACCACTGTGACAGCAGCGAAAAAGATGTTTAGCTAAGACAATGATGATTGTAGTAAAATAATGTAGTCTGGGGTTATTTTACTGATTAACCCCATCAGCATCCTCTGGACCGCATGTGTGCGAAGAGGATGCTGAGAGGCTCTAAACCCAGTGCTGAAGTGGTTAATATGCAGCTGGTGTAGTGACACCATGTATGTGGAGAGTGTCCTCACTCTCTGCAGACATGGTGTCATTACACCATGTGTGTGAAGGGGTTAATTTTTATCTATAATGGGTTTTAAGAACTGTCGGGAAAGCCGGCTTATGTTACTGTCTATGGGGAGCTTTGGCTTCAGCACCATGAGAGGGGACAGCTCCCCATAGACAGTAACATAAGCCGGCTTTCCCGACAGTTCTTAAAACCCATTATACATAAAAATTAACCCCTTCACACATTTTTTTATATGTATTAGGCCCTTTAATTCTAAGCAGATTGGTAGGAGAGCAGGTCCCGAGACCTCAAAATCATTCAAAAGGCCTCTGACAGGTGCGCAACTTAGGAGATATACACAGTCCAGAACAGATTCAGAGGAAAGTCATAAGCTTTGTGTTTTCTTGTATCAGGGGCTGAATACTTCTAAGAGGTCTTTTGAGTGATCGATGGGGGGGGGTCTCAAGAACACACTTTTCTGCCTGGAATTATGAGATATCTCCAAAAACTGAAGTTATTATTTAAAGTTTAGTGATAATCCCTGCATCTAACTGGTCCCAGGGTTCTTGTATGGTTCGCAGTCTAATGATGGTAATAACTCCCATCATCTCTTTACCATTGCTAAGGACATAAAGAGAATTGCAGATTCATGCGATAATATTGTATATGTTAAATGCTAATCTAACATTGAAATTGATCACTGAACCAAACTTGTGGGCTCTATTCATTTATTGATGATGGTTTCTGTGATGTGTTCATGTACTGATAATGTTTCTGGTGATAGTCATGTACTGTTGATAGAATTGGTGATGCCTTTATGTATTAAATAGATGGGAGCAGCTGCTTACATAATGCACTCTAATGAAGCTGCATAGGGAGTCAGTCAGGCCTCATTCACACATCTGTGCTTCCGGCACGTGTGCGGTCTGTGCCGACACATACCGGAGGCACGGACATATAGGGACACATGTTCCCCTATGGCCCCCTTCACATGTCCATAATTCTGCATGGACTGCAGGATGAGCCTGTCATTGTATCTCACCTGCCTCGAGCGCCGCTGTTCATCTCACTTCCGGTCCGCTGTTGGGCTCAGTGAATTGAATATTCATGAGCCTAATGAGCGGCACCGGAAGTGAGAGGAGCAGGCAGTGCTGGAGGGAGGCGAGTATGAAATTCTTTATTTTTACACTTTTAACATTTGGCCGTGGTCCATGCACACGTATGTCACACAGATGACATCTGTGTGCATGGATGTTTTGCGCCAAAACCAGTCTGTGGTGCTGGCAAAAAATGGACATGTCGCCATGTGGAGCACACACACAGACATGGGTCTGCTCCACACGGCCATACGGTCCGTGCCTCCGGCATGTGTTGGCACGGACCGCATTTATGCTGGAGGCACGGATGTGTGAAAGAGGCCTAACAGGCTACTGCTCAGGCACAGTGCATATTGTCATGCATTGTAAACTGGCCCACTACACCTGGCACCACTGTGTTCAGACACTATGTGTATGACCTGTTTCACACATCCGTGCAAACCACAGACGTGTGAGACAAGGCCGTTTTTTGGGTGGGGCGTGTATCATGTTTCCGTGGATAGCACATGGTCGGTGCATACTCACCTGCCTCCATAGCCGCTGCTCCTCTCACATCCGCTGTTGGGTTTATTGAAGAGAATATTCATGGGCCTAATGAGCAGCCCCAGAAGTGAGCAGATCAGGCAATACTGGAGGGAGGCGAGTATAAAATTCTTTATTTTTAAGTTTTTAACTTTTGTCTGTGGTCCGTGCACACGGATGTCACACTGTGAACATCTGTGTGCAGGACGTTTTGGCACAAAACCAGTCCGTGGTGCCAGTAAAAAAACGGACATGTCGCCATGTCGAGCACATGGATACGCGTCTGCTCCACACAGAGACATGGTCAACGCAGGACCACAAACAAGTCAAGGGGGCCATAGAAAATAATGAGCCTCCGTATGTCCGTTCTTCCGGCGTGTTTTGGCACAGACCGCACACGTGCCAGAGGCACAGATGTGTGAAAGAGGCCTAAAGCTCACTTATCTATATGACTGACTCCCTATGCAGTTTCATTAGTGTGCATTTATGTAAGCAGCTGCTTCCCTCTATTTAAAGGACGTGAACAGCTGGGCTATTTACATGGTGCATCAGTAATGCTTTCAGCTCCTACTTGGTAAGTTTCTTGCGCCTAGCTTGTGCAGGATTAGTTTGGCCATGGGTGATTTGTTTATTCACATACACCATTCTATTGTGCCAAACACATTGAAAGACCCAATTCTCATGATGCATAAGGATTCCAGAAATGTCTACACAGTGCACCATTAGTACTACCAATTAAAGATGCCCTTAGATATTAGACAGCCAAATGCTTGTTTGGCTGACATCTATATCTCCACACTCATCCATATACATGATTGCTCAGTGCTCATATGTTTTCTATGGGGAGATCAAACTAAATCTCTGCCAGAATTATCTGGCAGGAGATTGTATGCATGCAAAACAAAAAGGATCAAATAAATAAAGTCAAACTGCACAGTTCTCAGCCCCCATGCTCAGGATTAGTTAATAAAGGGATGCTCACATCTGCATATCTTTTCTCGAGTCATGCGTTTTTTATCCATATGACTTCCATAAGGCATGCATATCACATGCCAGTGTGCTGTTTTCCCTCATCTAGCCTCATATGACATGCGTTTTTTGCATACTCTTTTCCATGCTATAAAAAGTAAGAAAAGATAGACAGACAGATAGTATGGCTAGATCAAGCTTACCAGTCTCCCGCTGCTTGCTTCCAGAGCTGTTCATTAAGCTTCATGAATATTCACTGCATTGACCAGCAACAGCCAATTACAGACACTCACTCTTTGTGAGAATATCTGTGATTGGCTGTTGCAATCAGACTGCATTTCCACAATCTGCATGGGAGAGGGCGCACGGCATGGGAGGGAGCGGAGAGGGGGCACAGCAAAGGGGGCATAGAGAGTGACAGGGGGGCAGAGATTGATGGGATTGCAAATATGGTTCTAACTGATGGTGCTAGCACACTTCCAATACCGCCAGCAGTGCCGCAGCGCCTGCAACCGCCGCCACTGACACATCACCACCATCTTTGGACACCTGGGTATACAAAGATGGCAGCAGCATAGCCCGCTGTGCGGATGCACAATTACTCATGCCACCACCTTTTTTGGATACCACTGGGGGAGAAATAACGCACAGGGGAGTGAACGTGCACGGGGAAGTGCACTGGAGGAAGAGAGAGGGGAGAGAGCACACGGGGAAGAAATAGCTCAAAGAGAGCACAAGGGGAGAAGACAGAACAGGGGGAGAGAGGGTAATCGATGGGGGGGGGCGGGATATACAGCCATTGTGCCCCATCATAACATCACTGCTGTGCCAATGCTATTCAATCTAGTCTATATTATAACAGTGATTGGCAGCTGTCTGAAGCCTGCATAACCACCAATGAGAAAAGGACAAACCCACAGATACTGATTGGCTTCTGCAGTCTCACTCTCAGCATTAGCTCCTGTCCCTTGGCTAATTCCAACTGTTGCTTACCCTGCAGTCAGTTGCCAGACAAATTATCCTACCAACATCATGTGTTTTACCCTTATATGTATTATAACTACCAGCACAAATGCATCTATACATTTCACTACACCTGATGCATTATTAGTTATAACATCACCTACAGCAACGAGAGTCCAGCTTTCAGCATTGAAACTGCTGAAGTAGACTTAAAGCTGAGCTCTGATTGGTTGCTATGGACAATTAGACCCTAATCAAGTGTAACCAATGATCTATAATATAATGCTGAACGCGACCTCTTGCCTTAAGCTAGGGTGGCTGGTACATGTGCAGTGCAATGTTCAAATTGCAGTTGAATTCTTCAATATAATGGTACCAGAGTCGGCATGTGTGCATACTACAAACTCTGACTCCGTTTTATGCATGACAATGTCTGTGAATATCACCAGCTTGTTTCAGATGATATTTGCAAAACAGTGTCTTAAAAAAAAATGGCGCCAGAGGTCGCCGAATGCGCTTCGCTGCCTCTGGTGACATTTTATTGAAGGATTCAACTACAATGTGAACACAGCACTGTGTACACGGACATATGACCAGCGTGTGTGCAGTGCTATGTTCACATAGTAGTTGAATTTTTTAATAAAATGCCTTCAGGAGTCATCGCGTGCGCATAGCGCCAACTTCGGCGTCATTCTCTGTGAATCTCACCAATTACAAGTTTGTTTCAGATGATATTCGCAGAGACAGTGTCTTCAAGTAGATGGTGTCGGTGTTGCGGGTGTGTGTGGGTGTGTGTGTGTGTGTATGTGCCGACTCTGATGACGTTCTATTGAAGGATTCAACTGCAATGTTAACATATAGTTGAAACCAGAAGTTTACATACACTATATAAAGAGACACATATGCATGTTTTTCTCACTATCTGACATGAAATCAGAATAAACCTTTCCCATTTTAGGTCAATTAGGATTACCATAATTATTTATATTTGCCGAATACCAGAATGATGAGAGAGTGTGAATGTTTTAAAAGCATTTTTATTACATTCTGCAAGTTTATATACATTATGTGTTTGGAAGCTTCTGATAGGTTTATTGGCAACATCTGAGTTGAGACCCCGTTACACGGCACGGTATCCTTAACAATATCGCTCAAACTTCACTGGTTTGGAGGCGTTGAAACTACATCGTTAGGACGTTGTTTCATGTAACACCGAGATAAGACTACAATAAACCGTTGGTTCTTTGATTGCAGATTTGAGAAAATGTTCTCAAATCAGACAATCCACGATCAGCCAACCTGCTGCATAGTTGTGTGTGACACTGCGATAACGACGCCATTCATTACTTCGCCTGTTCACATCAGTGAACAAGTATCGTTCGCTGGCTTGTGCGAATGATACCTGCTCACTGGATGGTTGGTGCGTCGTACACGATATCTATGCATGTGACAGCTCACCAACGATGTCAAAAAGATGTCCTAACGACTGTGCACCCCGAGATCGTTAGTGAGATCGTTTCGACATCGTACTGTTTAACGGGGCCTTTAAGGAACCGTTACACGCTTCAATGTTGAAACGGTATCACTAACTATCTCGGGGGTGCGCGGTTCTTAGGACGTCGTTTTGACATCGTTGGTGAGATGTCACACGCCTAGATATCGTGCACTACGCACCAACGATCCAGGGAGCAGGTACTGCTCGTACAACCCAGCGAACAATACTTGTTGATGGATGTGAATGGGCGAAGTCGTGAACAACATAGTTATCGCTGTGTCACACAAAACTATGCAGCAGGTTGGCTGATTCTGGATCATCTGATTTGAGAACATGTTCTCAAATCTGCGATCAACGATTTATCGTACTCATACTGAGTGTTACACGCAGCGACATCCTAACAATGTCGTTTGAACGACTCCAAACCTGTGACATTTGAGCTATATCGTTCACGATCTCCTACCATGTAATTGTACTTTTAGAGACACACCTGTGGCTGTACCTTAATGCACACCGGAAACACACGGCTTCTTTGTGCAGAATTCCCCAGCTGCAGCTCTTTGATTGCGTTGTTAGTGATTGACAGAACATTCTAAAGGTACTGTTATGGTGGGTTTACACACACCAATTTCTGTGTCCAATATCTAAACAGATCTCTGGTTGCAGTGAAATCATGGACACATAGTTTCATTTTGTGGCCATATACAAATGATACAATGTGTCCATGATTTCACTGCAACCAGAGATCTGTTCAGATATTGGACACAGAAATTGGTGTGTGTAAACCCACCATTAGGCTGGTTTCACACTGCGGTCAGATCAGGTCAGGTAAAGTTTTGTGTTTCAAAACCAGGAGTGACTCCAAAACCTAGAACAGGTGTCAAACTTTCAATTATACTTTTTCTCTGCAAGTTCCTCTCCTGGTTTTGAAACACAAAACCTGACCTGAAACCAGCCTTACATGCTTCAATGTCGTTAAGATCTCACTAACGATCTCACGGGAGTGCGGTCGTTAGGACATCTTTTTGAGATCGTTGATGAGATGTCACACGTCTAGATATCGTGGACGACGCACCAACGATCCAGTAAGGCTGGCTTCACACTGCGGTCAGATCAGGTCAGATCAGGTCAGATCAGGTCAGATCAGGTCAGATCACGTAAGGTTTTGTGTGCCAAAACCAGGAGTGACTCCAAAACCTAGATCAGGTGTCAATCTTTCAATTATACTTCTTCTCTGCAAGTTTCTCTCCTGGTTTTGAAACACAAAACCTGACCTGATCTGACCGCAGTGTGAAACCAGCCTGAGCAGGTATCGTTCGCACAACCCGGCAAACGATACTTGTTCACTGTTGTGAATAGGAGAGGTCTTTAATTACATCGTTATCGTGGTGTCACACACAACGATGCCGCAGGTTTACTGATCGTGGATCGTCTGATTTGAGAACATGTTCTCAAATCTGCAATCAACAATCCAACGATTTATCGTAGTCGTATGTCGGTGTTACACGCAAAGACGTCCTAACGATGTCATTTGAACGACTCCAATCCCGTGACGTGTGAGCGAAATCGTTCACGATCTCGTACCGTGTAACTGGGCCTTAAGGCTGCTTTCACACTGGCAAATTTGCAAATCCACGTCCATCCATTTTAAAACTGATGGCTACTGATCCCTTATGTCCTCCCAATTTATCCTATGGGCACAGGTCCTAAGTGGCCATCCGCGTGTGTCAGTTTTGTAACCGTTGGTGTCAGCTTTTTTTCATGTACCTAGAAATGGAGACTGCTCCGTTTTTGGACTTCCTTGAAATTACGGACACCAACTGACAGATATGGATCCATTGGTGTCCATATGAAATTATAATGGAGCTCTATGGAGGACAGATCCATGAAAAAAACGGATCCGTAAAACAAATCTGATTGCGGTACTGAGCATGCTCAGAAGCAAAGTACAGCTTCTGCCACCCCTGTTAACTGATGACGGATCCATTAAAAAAAAACAAAAAAAAAACAGTCCGTGGATGTCCGTTAGCATCCCCTTGCACAGATTCATGCCTTTCCACATGGTTCCTTGAAATCTAAGGATCCATACAGATTTGCAAATAACTCCTTAGGGTAAGTGCACACTTACCCGGCGGTTTGCTCGGCGGCAGCTGGCGGAACCCGCCAGGAAGCTCAGGCGCCGTCCACCGGCTTCCTGGCGGGTATGTGCGGCGGGAGCCGGGCGGTAGCCGGCGGATGCACAGCGTGTTCTCGGCGGCGAATCTGCAGCGGCTGGAAGCAGCACATGATTCTGCTTGCAGCCGCTGCAGAACCGCCGTTTTTTAGAACAAGCTCATTCTTTGCTAACCCGCTGGGAAACCTGCGGGTTAGCAACGGATGACGCTGTGTAACCGCCGGTGTGTGCACAGCCTTGGGCGGTGTACATTAGTTTTAATGTTAATCCAAACGCCGGTTTGGATTAACATAAATTTAAATAAAACTAATGTAAACAAAACGGCGGTTTACACAGGTAAACCGCCGAAAACCCGCCCAGTGCGCACATAGCCTAAAGCTGCTTTCACACTGGCTATCAGATGTGGACTCTTAAGGCCACGTCACACGCTTCAATTTTATGAACGATATCGTTTAAGCGATCTGCTTTTTTGATCCCTTAAGCGATATCGTCTGTGCATCGCTGCGTGTAGCCAAGCGATTTTACAACGTAAAATCGCTTGATTGTTTGATCGCAGATTTGTGAACATGTTAACAAATCTGTCGCTGGTCGGCCAGTGGACACGCAGCATCGCTGCGTGTGACACCGGCAGACGACTGATAACACAGCTCCCAGCGCCTCTCACAAGCGCTGGGAGCTGGTATCCAAGGTAAACTGCGGGTAACTAGGCAGCGCGCGCTGCCTAGATACCCGACGTGTACCTTAGTTACCAGCCTCCTCCGCTCACCGGCTGGTAACTAAGGTACACGTCGGGTATCTAGGCAGCGCGCGCTGCCTAGTTACCCGCAGTTTACCTTGGATACCAGCTCCCAGCGCTTGTGAGAGGCGCTGGGAGCTGGCTTATCAGTCAAGACATCGTGGAAACGATATTTAAATAGTTTCCACGATGTTTCTGGTCAATTGATCGCTGGCGAGTCTGTCTGTGTGACAGCTCTCCAGCGATCTGAACGATATTGTTATCGATCGCGCATGCATGTGATCGCTCATAAAATTGAAGCGTGTGACGTGGCCTTTAGGGCGGCTTCACACTGCGGCACGATCCAGTCCGGGGCTGTCCGGGATGACCCTGACAGCAGCGGACTGGATCAGCACACAGAACCGGAGGGCTAATATGCCCTCCGGTCCGGTGTGCAGCCGCACGCAGTTCTTGCTGCTAAGTCAGGACCGCGGCACCGCGGTCCTGACCTGTCAGCGGCTGCAGCTGTGTGCTCTGCACACTGGACCGGAGGGCATATTAGCCCTCCGGTTCTGTGTGCTAATCCAGTCCGCTGCTGTCAGGGTCATCCCGGACAGGATCGTGCCACAGTGTGAAGGCACCCTAATCCACCCATATCTGTTACCTGTACATGGAGACTGATGAGACCAGCTGATATGTGCAGGGGAGGGAATTTGAGCTCACATCAAAGGGAGGGAGGTGGCCCATTATGTACCCAGTGCTTCATGGGCAGTAAAGAGTTTAAGAAAGGCTACATACTTTACACCAAAAATGTGGTTTACAGAGAAGATTTTGTGCGATTAATGCATTTTGTTTTCAGGTAATGCTGCAATGGTATTAAAAATGTGGCAATAAAAAATGCTCGCCATTCAGGCGTAGAACAGGTTCTATAGCTAGTTAGTATTTAATTATACATTTTATTTCCTCCACCCACATGCATGACCTTACATCTATTTATATTAAACTAATTGCCATTGCTCAGCCCAAGCCTCCAGCTTACATAAATCAGTCTATAATATTGCATTATCCTCCTCTGTATTGATTACTCTTCAGAGTTTTGTATGATGTGCATATATTGAAATTTGACTCTGTATATCCTCTAAGTTCATTAATAAACATGGTTAGAGGAATACTGACCAATACTGACACTGTGGTACATTGCTAATTCTGATCCAACCTAATCACTAAAGCCGGCTTCAGACTGCGTTTGAGATCCGATCCGTAGCTGTCCGCTTGAAGCAGACAGCCGCGGACCGGATCAGCACACAGGACTGGGGGCTATTATGCCCTCCGATCCTGTGTGCAGCCGCACGCAGCCGCTGACAGGTCAGGACCGCGGCGCCCGCGGTCCTGACCTGTCAGCGGCTGCGGCTGCGTGCGGCTGCACACAGGATCGGAGGGCATAATAGCCCCCCAGTCCTGTGTGCTGATCCGGTCTGCGGCTGTCTGCTTCAAGCGGACAGCTACGGATCGGATCTCAAACGCAGTCTGAAGCCGGCCTTAACCTGTTAATCCAGTTACACATTTTTCCTAATTGTTATGAAATTATACAATTGCACTCAATCATAAATTACTTTTATTTTCCCTACATTGTAATATAAAAAGACCTCACAATATTTTGTTAATTTACACCTTCCCTTCCCCCAAATGTTTGGTTTAGTACATCCATTTTGGTTGTTTACATGCTTCTCTTCCTGGTTACTTAAAGGGAACCAGTCACCCCCGAGGGCCTATTAAACTAAAAGAGCCACCTTCAGCAGCGCCTATGCTGCATTTAGTGAAGGTGGCTCTTGTCCCCCTACTCCCCGGGAAACCAAAATAAAAACTCTATTAGAAATTAGTTTAGGTCCGGGAGGAATACTCCCCTCCCAGGACCTAAATCCTTTGCTGATATTACCCCTCCTCCTCTTCGTCTTGGACCCTCCCCCTGTGTTCCTTACGAGTGGCTTCAGTGCCTGCACACATCTCTCAGCTCTCGGGTATGCTCAGTGATCTCTGCCAGAGAGCCGACGTCACATGATGTTGGGACACTGCGCCTGCGTATAGGGCAGGCACCAGATGCCGCCCTGTGTGGCCTTATGCTTAATGCAGGCTGTGGGGCTGAGAATCTGGAGGAGGGAACAGGCAGATTCATGCTGTTCCCTCCTCACAAGATTTCCAGACCCGCAGCCTGCATTAAGCATAAGGCCACACAGGCGGGATCTGGTACCTGCCCTATACGCAGGCGCAGTGTCCCAACATCATGTGACTTCAGCTCTCGGCAGAACTCACGGAGCATATGTAGCACCCAGGCTTTGGGTTACTCGGGTATCAGGAGGCAAGGGTTAACTGCTGTGTCACGGGGAATGGCAGCCGCGCCTGATTCCGTGTCCTGAGCCTATTTTTGAAAAGGGGGATGATATTTACAGGGGACTATTTACAGTTTGTTGTTGTGACGCCACCTGCAGTTTTTGGTGATTTGCACCAGCGCAGCCACGGTCCACTGGAGGTAGATAGTATCGTGGCTGGGATGGTGTAGTCCTCCGCAGGCAGGACTGGACCTCCGGGGCAGCAATCCTGTGAAAGAACAAGTTCATGCAAAGGAAGATGCAGCAGAGTCAAATTCACTTCACTCCAGGTACTTTACTGGAAACTTTAGCAGCATTAGTTACAGTTCTCAGTTCAGCATTCAGATGTTATAACAGGTAGCTAACGTGTGGCTGCAAGCAGATCCCAGGTGGTATGATGGAACCCTTGGTGTGTGCCTTCTCTCCCGTCTCTTCCTTCCTGTTTCCCAGTAATTTGTATGAAGTCCGGTGACTTGGAATCAGCCTGACCTCCGTTCCTCCTTTCACCCTTGCTCCCGTCGGATCACCTTCTACTGGCCGACCGCTGAACCATCAAGCGGTGCCTGGTACCCTCTTTCGGTTGCTCAGGTGCCTGGGGTGGCTGTAGACTCCCCAGGTTTCCGGATTTTCTGTGGTCCTTAAAGGATCCCACAGATGCGAGCTCCAGGGCCCGGTAAGCTGACTGAGCTGAACCCCCTCGAGTTCCTCTTCCCTTCAAGCTGTCTGCTCCTGGGATCTTTCTTTAGTCTATCTCACCCTCCTGGTCCCTCAGCTGAGAGACCTTCTTCTGGTCCCTAACTTTCCATTCTCTCTCCAGACCTGGAGGCAAAGACCTCCTTGTTCCCCCTAGAGGTGGTTTTATTCCCTCACGGGTACCTCCCACTGTGTGGTCTAGTGTGGGGTGCTGGTTTATGGGTCCCACCCACCATCCTAGAATCAGTTTCCAGCTAGAGTATCTGCACCGCTTTTATGGGTGCAGTACCCCTCTGTGACTCCTGTGTAGCGGGGCGCCACATACCCCCTTGATCGTCCGAGTATTAGTACCGGTCTACCAGGAAGTGAAAAACATTTTTATATATTCATTAATACCAACGGGTAACTATTTACAAGTAAGCATATTTAGATTTTCTTCTCATTGCTGGGAGGCGCTTTCTTAGGAACGCTACACATATAAAGATATAGACAGACATTATCTACTCGGCCCAACGGGACCAGTACTAGTTATCCACAGTCCAGTGTGTATTATCACCGCTGGGCCGCTGCTCACTCAGCACACGTTATCAAATAGAACAGGGGAAAAGAAAGTTCAAAGTAAAGCAAGTCTCTGGGTCTTCATCTGAAGACTAGACTTAGGGTACCGTCACACCTGGCGATGTCGGCAGCAATTTTTATGGCGACACTTGGGCGTGGCCTATCGCTGCCGACATCGCCAATGCATCTCCCAATGTGACTGGGCGAGGGCGATGCATTTGACTGGTTGCCTGGTTTCAGAGCAGTGCTCTGAAACCAGGCGGCCGATCTGGGGCGATGTGTACACATCGCCCCATGTAAACGGCCGACGGCGACCTGACAGGCGATGGGAGCCATAGGCTCCCATTGTACTGCATCGCTGCTGGGGTTTTGAGACACCCCGGCAGCGATGCCGCTTGTCAGATCTTGGGGTTGGCTGTAGACTCACTAGGTCTCCGGATTTTCTGTGGTCCTTAAAGGATCCCACAGGTGCGGGCTCTGGGGCCCGGTAAGCTGACTGGGCTGAACCCCCTCGAGTTCCTCTTCCCTTCAAGCTGTCTGCTCCTGGGATCTTTCTTTAGTCTATCTCACCCTCCTGGTCCCTCAGATGAGAGACCTTCTTCTGGTCCCTAACTTTCCATTCTCTCTCCAGACCTGGAGGCAAAGACCTCCTTGTTCCCCCTAGAGGTGGTTTTATTCCCTCACGGGTACCTCCCACTGTGTGGTCTAGTGTGGGGTGCTGGTTTATGGGTCCCACCCACCATCCTAGAATCAGTTTCCAGCTAGAGTATCTGCACCGCTTTTATGGGTGCAGTACCCCTCTGACGCCTGTGTAGCGGGGCGCCACACATACCCGAGAGCTGAGAGATGTGCGCGCAGGCACTGAAGCCACTCATAAGGAATACAGGGGGCGGGTCCCGGACAGAAGAAGAGGAGGGGCAATATCGGCAAGGGATTTAGGTCCTGGGAGGAGAGTATACTTCCCAGACCTAAACTAATTTCTAATGAAGTGTTTATTTTGATGGCCCGGGGTTAGGGGGACAAGAGCCACCTGCACAAAGTGCAACATAGGCGCTGCTGAAGGTGGCTCTTTTAGTTTAAAATGTCCTGGGGAAGGAGGGGGGGGGGGGTTTGCCATTCACTTTATTTATGAATCCCATGATGCTTTGCCCTGTCCTCACAGATAGGGATAGACAAGTTGGTGCTAGCACTTTTTTCTGCTCACCATCTCCATCCACGTTGACCAGAACTCTGCTACTGCACTGCGCTATGTTGCTGTATTTCACAGCTTGAAGGTGGTCAGTGAAACCATTGTGGGTGGGGTTCTCATGCTCAGTCATACAAAACAAAATCAACTACACTGTGCCAATTAAATCTATAACACGGATAAATTTAATACATGTTCCTCTATATCAGAGGTCCCCAACCTTTCTGATCTTGAGAGTCACGTTCAGCTCAGGATCACAAGCCACATCCATCTCCCCTCCCTCTCACAGTATTGTCACCCAGAGCTCCTATTACTGGTATGTGTCACGAGGTAGTAAGTGATGTCAGTGTAGGGGACATGATCACCTAGACTGACCCTCAGGCTAAAGGGGGCCCTAGCTGTCCCGTATCCTAGAGATACCTCTGATGGGGAGGATGTATGGGGGCACCACCATTGCCCTGCTCTTGGCCAGCCCTGGTCTAATACCCCCTTCTTCCCCACCAACGTAACACACACAACGAAATTCACACAGAGGTATAAGGCAATAACAGCACAGAAGGAAATAAAGAGCAGTGAGGAATAACCAAGACAACAAAGGATTCTCGCAGCACACCAAACAGCACTTCAGAAGTTCACCAAAAACTGGAAAGCCACAGCACACGGACAGTTACTGCATAAGCTATGGTCGGCAAGGGAGAACAGATTCCACCATCTTATAAAAGGCAGAGAGCAACTGTGATAGGTCTCCCAGAACATGTGATATAGGTAATCAGGAGTCATAAGAGATTACTCATCCCATCACGGAGAACACTGCTGGTCAACACCCAAGCCTGCCTGTGGAACTCAGAAGCATGAGAGAATCCTCAGTGTGGAGTGTCAGAATCTGAAGTGTGTACAGAGCCAGATGCCGCCATGACAGAGTTTTGACCAAACCGCCGTGTAATATGATGACAGCCAAAGCTTTTCCACATACATCATACCAAGGCAGTATACCAGCGGTGGGGAACCTTTTTCTGCCAGGGGCCATTTGGAAATTTCTACCATCCTACAGGGGCCACACAAAATTATCAACTTGAAAATTACCCAGCTATATTTGGCTGAACAATCACCTCACCCCTACTGCGGTGGCTGGAGGTGCTTCTTTTTCGAGTGGCTGTGACATTAGGCGATATTGATCATGGGCTTTTCAACTGCTTTCCTAGGTTTGCTAGAGCCCTACACATCACATGAACTATAAATCAGCTCCTGTAGGCATCAGGCGGCTGTTGTAGTAATTTCGTCCACCACCTAGGTCAGTAGAAGTGTGGGGGGAGAAGTGAAAACAAACTATTAGTTCTTACCGACAACCTTCCTGGGCTGCAGGGATTAGGAATTTCAGCAGCAAGGAGATAAGCAAAAAAGGTGACTATGCATCCAGCAACACATTCAACAGGAGATAAAAATCTGGATGTGTTTCTGGATTCATCTCTTTTTTGCCCTCCTCCCCACTCACCACCCTCTAGTGCTCTGTATACTCCCCCATGCTCTGTATACACGCCACCAGTGATTTGTATATCCCCCAGTGCTGTATATTCTCTGCCAGTGATTTATATATTCCCCCAGTGATGTTTTTACTTCCCCAGTGCTGTATATACCCCACAGTGCTGTATATACGTCTCCAGTACTGTATATGCCCCACAGTGATGTATATATCCGCAAATGCTGTATGTGTCCCCACCAGTGGTGTATGTGCCCCCAGTGATGTTCATTTCACTCAATAATGCTTATTCCCCAGCATCTCCTGTGTATATGCCCCCAGCCTCACCAGTAATGTATATACCCCAGCATCTCCTCTGATGTACATGCTGTAGCCCCCATGTCTCCTTTGTGATGTATATAATTTTTATAAATCATAATCACAATGTGCTCCCGGCTAACAAACCTGGAACACTAGTTGTGCGAAGCAAGAAAATCAATATCTCCTAACATCACAGCCTCTAGCAATCACATTAGTGGTGAGGTAATTAATAGTTTAACCAAATATAGCCGGGTAATTTTCAAGTTGACAATTTTATGCGGCCCCCAAATGATGGTAGAAATTTCCAAATGGCCCCAGCAGGAAAAAGGTTCCCCACCCCTACTCTATGCAGACAGTGTACAAGGCTGTCAGAACTTGCGTACTAAACGCAACTAGCAGCCACGGCTGGCACAGAAATGTATGCACCAAAAACACTGCAATTACGAAATACGTTTTTGCAGCGCTATTCTGCAAATTACAGATGTAGATTTGATGCAGAAAATTCTGCATCAGTTTTTGAGTAAGGCCACAGGGCCTTATAATACCAGTCCTATCTCCATGTACTTCTCCCACCCCACATATTACCAAAATCTTACGGCCACTTTACACATCCTGATATCGTCGTCCAACCTCGATAAAAAGTCACGTGGTTCGTGCGTTGGCCCCGATATCGTTCGTGCGTTGTGTGGTGTAAATGACCAATTCGATGCAAGAACGATGCCAAAACGATATCTGGGAAGAATTGTGCAGGCTCTCCAACTGCCCGATATTGGATGGCCGATCTGGCAGGATCGTTCTGTGTGACAGCCCAACACCGACTTGGAGAGCAACTTCCCCTATTCACATGTTAAATGGTCATTGCCTGGTTCGCGCGTACAAGGGGACGTATACATCGCAGTTGTGTTGCCTGCCGATATCTCCCTGTGTGACAGCTCCTATGCGATCTTGGATTTCAGCCAAAAAAGTGTGCGCTCCCGTGCCGTTGTATACAATATCGAAATGATGTTGGGACGTGTAAAGTGGCCATTAATGTTACATGTGGACAGATAGTAATTATACATCAACTCTCCCTGTCCCTGCAGACTGTCACCTCCTGATAGCTTGGGCAGGGTAGCTGCAATAGTGGCCTCATTTTAAAACTGAAATAAAGGGTTCTGAAACGCTTATGCATCTGTGATCCAGGCCGAGATATACCTATACCAAGACAGGTTAATAAACTTGGGGTTATTTAGCTTGGAAAAACGAAGGCTTAGGGTTGATCTTATAATAATGTACAAATATATGAGGGGACAGTACAGAGAACTTTCTAATGATCTCTTTACTCTTAGGCCTGAGACTGGGACAAGGGGGCATCCTCTACGTCTGGAGGAAAGAAGGTTTAATCATAATCACAGACGTGGATTCTTTACTGTAAGAGCAGTGAGACTATGGAACTCTCTGCCACATGATGTTGTATTGAGTGACTCACTACTAACATTTAAGAATGGCCTGGACGCCTTTCTTGAAAACTATAATATTACCAGTTATATATACTAGATTCTTTGATAGGGCGTTGATCCAGGGAACTAGTCCGATTGCCTTATGTGGAGTCAGGAAAAAATTTTTTCCCCAATGTGGAGCTTAGTGTTGCCACATGGGGTTTTTTGCCTTCCTCTGGATCAACATGTTAGGCTATGGGTTGAACTAGATGGACTTAAGCTCTTCCTTCAACCTTAAATACCATGTTACTCTAAAAGGTACCGTTACACAGAGAGATATATTGCTTGCAACTTACTGGTTGCTGTGAAACCATGGACACATCGTTTTATTTTGTTGTCATGTACAAATGTAACAATGTGTCCATGATTTCACTGCAACCAGTGAGTTGCAAGCAATATATCTGTGTGCAATGGTACCTTCAGGCCCCTTTCACATGAGCGTTATTCGCTGATTGCAGCAGATCTGGCAGATTTACTGCATCTGCCGCCTGATGGCCACACGTGCGGCAATCCCCATGCATGTTCTTTGGGGCTTGTGGCAATTGCAGTTTTGCCGCAATCCGGCAAATCCGGCAGTTGAAAACGCAATAAAAAGTGGGGGGGTTTTTCGCCGTCGGATCTGCCGTATCCGGCAGAACCGCAATTGCCGCAAGCCCCAAAGAACATGCATGGGGATTGCCGCACGTGCGGCCATCAGGCGGCAGATGCAGTAAATCTGCCGGATCTGCCGCAATCAGTGAAAAACGCTGATGTGAAAAGGGCCTAAGTAGCTAACACATATCTCGAATGTCCTTGGATACTAAAGTTGCCTCCTTGCAAGGACATATGGAACACATCACTGGCAGGAAAATACCGTAATTAAAAGCTCCAAGGATACAAACGTATCATATTTATAATAAGGAGATCTACACTGAGGCATGTGCAAAGAAAGAAAAAATTGTTTAATTGGTAATGTCCATGTTAGACATAATGAAAACAATTTAACATGTCAACATATCATAATGAATATTTCAGTCATGAAAAACTGACAATCCAAGACTCATTAAAAAATATATATTACATTCCAATACAAATGCCAGGGTGGAGGAATTTTCCTTCTTCATTACTCTTGCATTAACTTCACTTGTTTGACTTGGAATTCTGCCTGGCTTTAAACATTTATTTTCATTGTAAAAGTTATAAGTTGTGTTCATAGAGCAAAATAAAATTAATGAGGTCCAGGTCATGCGCTGGGAGCGTACTGCAGAACAAGACGATCAAATTCATTCTCCTGGAAAAAGAGAAGAGAGTTGTTAATGTGTTTGGAGGAGAAACTCTTACAATGAGAGACATTATTTTGCATCTGAGATTGCAATGTTTGAAATACCTTAAAGCACAATTGGAGTGGTATTTGGACTATAAGTACCCTTATCCCTGTCCTATACTCACTCTCCGGTCCCGAGGTGCCATCAATGTAGCTTCTGACTGGCCGGAAGTTACATCACAAGCACTCAATACAACAGCAGAGAACAAGGGGAAGGAATGTGGGCGCACCACAATAATAACCAATATTATAAGGGTGCTAACCATGTCACATGTTTTTAACCACATGTGTGTAGTAAATAAAGCGGTTTGTATATTCTACATTTATTTCTATTGATTTTTTTCATCATTTGGTGTTTTGCTCCCGTAGATGCCCAAAACTCAATACAAGTCTGAGGACCAGACGAGGTTTTTACAGACTTGTATTGAGTTGTGACTTCCAGCTCACTAAATGAAACACTGGAGCACCAGTTAGGTCAGAAACTGAAGAGGCGGTGAAAATAGATGAAGATGCCAAAGGGTCCACGGGCAGAGGACTTAGGCTGGCTTCACACCACGGTGTGATCCGACCGGGGCTGTCCAGGATGACCCTGACAGCCCCGAACCGGATCAGCACACAGAACCGGAGGACCAAATTGCCCTCCAGTCCTGTGTGCAGCCGGATGGGTGTAATTGCAGCCGCAGCTGCTGATTTACCGCGGCTAGCATGGAGCTAGCCGTGGTCCTGAAACAGCTGCGTTCAGCTACGTATACAGCTCCCGGATCCTTCCGGTCCGGGGCAATACGGCCCCATAGGCTCCCATGTTAAGGAGCGCCGGATTGCCCTGGATCCAGGATACGGCTAGTAAAAAAAAAAAACACAACACTGGACTGGTGCCCTTAATAGGGAATACATTCCGTTTTCCAAAATCTATTATGCAAAAAAAAAAAAAAAAAGGTATAAAACTATCACTAAAATCCCTCTCAGCACATGACATGCTTGATAACATGCTTTCCTGTGACTAATTAGAATGCAGCATAAAAATGACATCTACATTGTTCTTTTAAAGGTGACCCGTTGGGCACAAATATAAAATCAATCGCATATAAATTTTAAAAAAATTAAAATAACCTCAGAACAGTGGATGTTTAACCTCTTTGTTTTCATGTTCAAACAGTGCGGTAATACATAAGGCAGACTCACGAACCCGGGTTCCCTCTAAAGGTACCGTCACACAGGGACATATCGCCGGCGATATTGCCGGGGATCGCGGGAGCGCGCATCCCTGACAACATCGCCGGTGAGATGTCACACTGAGCAACTTACCGGCGATGTCGCCGGCTAGTTGCCGCGGCTATCGCTTGCTGAGTTGCCCAGCAACCCAGCGAGCGATCACTCGCAATGTTAGATATAGGCGGAATCGCCCACAACATTGCTGGTTGCCGCGTTACACAGGGCGATCAGGCAGGATCGCCTGATTATCGCCCTGTCACACGAGGCAACTCTCCGGCGATGTCGCCGCAACCTGGCCACGCCCCTCAGTTGCCGGCAACATCGCCGGAGATATCTCCCTGTGTGACGGTACCTTTAGGCTGTGTGCTCATGGTCCGGAGGAGCTGCGTGTTGGACATGGCTCCTCCGGACCTGAGTGAAGCCACGGGTGCTCGCAGCCGCCTTGAGCTCACAATGTGCAGTGGGTGCAGGGCAGCTTCTCCTTGCAGTCACCCGATGGGAGCTGCTTCCGACTACGCAGCATGAAATGAACATGCTGCAGAGGAGAGGAATGCCGGCTGTCAGATCGCTGCGGTCGGGTTAAGCATAGTGGATGGGATTTCTTGAAATCCCATCCACTATGCTTATACTGATTGTGTGCACGCACTCTAACACTACTTGGGGCACCAATAGTTTGCTATGGTAACTAAAGCCCTAAAAATGGCCTTTGGGTCTGCAATAGACCAAAGTTTAATGAATCCTGACTGAGGCTTTTATGATTTGCATACTTCCAGCCACATTTCAACTAGACCTAGACTGTATTCAACCTCACTAAATACATTGCACTGAGCAAGGCTAGATAAAGCCTAGTTGGCACATGACAGTATTTGCAACACACATTCTTGCATCCACGCACCTGTAAATGAAGACTACCCACAGCGTGCAGTGAGAGTGATATCAGGATTCATAAGTCTGTAGTCACAGATTGACTGCAGACTTGTATCTTATAACCAGAGACTGCACACAGAGTACATAGCCACATTATAGCCAGTATACCTGGCCAATTTTCAATTTGGATTTATAGTTTGTGTAGAATAAAAAATAAATAACAAAGTTGCAGCATTATTTAGTCCATTAGACAGACCACAGATTAATGTATGAAATGTAAAGGCAGTTCATGCACCCCACAACAATGTGGATGAGCACAAGGAGACAGTCGTGTTCACAATTTGCAGACTTGAATTGTTTAATTTACAATACGTGTGTACCTGGCTTAACATGGAAAGCTGGATAATGCACTGCACTATACGAGTAGTGCAGTATATGGTTTGCGCTATCAAGGGATCACAATTTTAAGTCCCCTTGAGGGTCTGGTAAACATTTTATTCTTTTTTCAATATTTATTAAACTCCTATGTGACTCATACTGAGGCTTCGTGCCCACGATTAGAAGATGATGTTGCGCTCTAGAGTCTGCTCTTACAGAGACGCGAGTGTTTCCTGAGGACACAGGGTACGTGCCCAGAATTCTAAGTGCAGCAGATCTTCGCTGTGTTGTCCCCTCGAGGACACTCTGAACCCTGTAAGCATATATTGACATGCTGCGACTGGGGAAGCCATGACGCAGGTCTTTTAACGCTGCGGAAAGAAGCATGGGATTTCTATAAATCCATCCTCTGTGCTTGTACTGTACAAAGTAGCGTTTTAGATGCAATGAAAACATGCTGTGTCCAAAACATTGCTAATCCTGATCGTGGGCACTCCAGATGATGGGTAAGTTGCACTTGATATATCACTGTATTTGAGCTATGAATTAAGGGGTGGTAGGATCCAACAGTTATATGGGATATTGAGACTTTAAGCTGAGCATCGCAAATGCTCTGTGGAGCACATTACGTCAGCTCATCTGTGATCTGTGATGAGCTGCCGTAATGTGCTGCACAGAGCATGCGAGATGCGCAGCTTGAAGTTGGGCGATACAGTACTGGAAATGATGCGTTTGGCATCATACCCGAAACTGCACAGAATGCTCCGAGGCAGGCTGGGGCACGCGCATTGTAATTACAATATCACGCCCATCGGGGCGTGATAAAGACTCATGGAGGTGGCAAAAGGGAGCGAAACTGAACGCCCAAGGGGGCTAATGACAGTAGCCCCAGCTTAATTATCATAGGAGCCAGTAAGTTATAAAAAGGTTTTACAACCCATTCACAAAGCACATTTAGGAGAGAGAGGGATAGTCAGAATAGTAATAGGAAGGTGCAGGGACAGGTAGGGATAGCCTGGGGTGAATTAACTAGGTGACAGGTTCACTTTAATTTCAGTCTATTGGTTCGACCCTCCACACCAGTCAGTCTCTCATGCGGCCCCTCGAGAAAATTAATTGCCCGCCCCTGCACGAGTGATAATTTCCTACTGAAAAAAAGTGATTTTATAAAAACTAGACGAAGCAGACGAGCAAGTTAAAAATCCTTGTAATCTGTGTTTTGTATCCACATTATGCTGGTATCTGATTAAATAGCAAAAACCTTGTGACAAATTCCTTTTAGAATCATATATGGCTGGTGAAAGGAAGCAGTAGATTTGAAGTTTTTATACTAAACGGAATTATAGGTCCATTTAGGCAGCTTTACTGATACCATTAACCACATCATCATTCAAGACCACCAAGAAAAGTAATTATGATCCTGAAGCCAATCTAGATGACTGGTAGCTGCTGCTGCAGTGGAACGAATTAGTAGATTTGGCTAAAGGAAACTACTGTTAGTCCTGCTGACAACCCCCACATATAAAAGAAAAAAACTTTTAAGTTCACATTATTCATGTTTTAAAAGCATTTAATGTGTTAACTCTTAAACACGAACAGATTGTAACAATACTGATAAAACTACTGCTGGGTGCCTAAGGATGAACTTAGGATGTGACAGCAGCAACAAAGTCTCCATAATGGGTGAACATATCACCTGACTCAAAAGATAGTGAATTGCATCAGGACGGCCATATTGTCACTAAAGTTGTACATTCCTCCTATAGTGTGCATTTGTTAATGTCGTCATTTTGCAGCAGGCTACAATGATTTTTTTTCTTTAATCAAAAAGCTTTTTGCTTAGTGTTCCCTTAGGGATTAAAAAGGGAACGTTATTGATTCATGCAAACCAATTCCCATATCTAGATTTAACCTGTTACGGATGCAGCAAATGTTTCATTTGTGAAAAGTAGCTAGGCCATCAGAGCCCCATGATTTCTGGGGACACCATTGTGGCACAGAATGATAGCTGTGTGGACACCTTACTGAACCTGCAGTTAGTAAAATGACCATGTGGGAAGTGTTTTCCTCCTGGTCTGCATACGTACAGCAGCATGGTGTTATGCAGACAACAGGAAAAACAACACTTTGCAATATGTATCCTACCTTTTACTACCCAAAAAGGTAGTGTACAAGTCTTACAGTAACCATAAAAAGAGTTAGTCAGCCCTATACACAAAAACTCAAACTATAGTACTGTTGTGTGGCGATACCAGCAATGTTATCTAGGGAGCAGATGAAGCACATATAAACAATGGTGGTATACTGAAGAGGGTTTGCCCTGTAAATAATGGATTTATGAAGCTGAAGCTCTGCCATTACCTTTGCTTGAAATTCCCTGATAAAAGGGTGAGTTCGATGTCCATCCTTCAACTGAGAGAGATAGCGATTTGTGACCTTGAGAAAGGGATAATAAAATGCACATCAAAACAATGCAATGAGAACACCACAATTAAAATAAAAAGGCCTTGTAGGTAGACATTTCTTATTGCAAAATATATATGTAATTTCTTTTTAATAGCAGCCTCAAGTTACCTCATTTTCTGATTAGAGAATGTATACAACTGTTTCATACAGTTCACCTTAATTTGCATTGGCTTTGCAGTAAATTATTCCACAAAAAGTATTTATGGAAAAAAACAAAACAAATACCTTACAGCAGCATTAATACAACAATTATATAGGCATGTTTAAAGAGAACCGGCCACTTTAGAATTGCTGTGGGCAGAGGTCCTTCTTATTTCTGGATCAGATTGGAATAAGCCATAAATATCAGCCCAGGGTTTTTGGTAACACGGCAGATCCGCTGTTTGAAGGGGCGGTCTTTTTAATGTTTTTAAGGTTTACATTGCTCGTGACAAACAAGAACCGTGGTGGTCCCTTGTAGCAGCTGATCATTAGAGGTGCAGAAGAGAGTTGAACTCCCACCAGTCTTATAATGATGGTCCTGATGATAGGTCATCAATATTCTGATCAAGGAAAGCTCCTACAAATAGCCTAATTTTAACAGTTCTCCAATAACTACCTATGAAATATCATGGAATAAAGAAAAGAAGTGATGGTGAAGCCAAATTCACTCCTGCGCCCCTGTGTGCAGTGAAGGGTATACAGATACGGCTTATGGTACCTTTATATAACACTCTGAGGCCAGCTTCAGACAAGCACAACACGTGCAGAAATGCAGCCATACTACAACTGTGACCGAGGGTTTAAATGACCTAACAGAATCAGAAATATTTTAGACAGATTAGGGAAAGAAGCACCAAAGTTTGAAGAACAGGTAGTAGTGTATATATACACTGGATTTCAAAGAGATTAAGGAAATATGTAAATGCATTCTAAGCCTGGCCGCAGATGACATAACATAAAGGGCATATATAATACAGAGAAAACTCTTACTTCAGGAGGTTTTCCAATTGTTGAGTTAATACAATGAAATTAATCAGCGTCTCTGGGTGGCTGCTGTCCTGCAAATCAATGAGAGAATATGTAATGTGACTACAGTGATAATTTACAAATAACGCTCTTTCTTTTCTGCATATTTGGCATGGTTCCATTGTCAAATTATAATATATTTATATATATATATATATATATATATAATATATATATATATATATATATATATATATATATATATATATATATATATATAAAAGAGAAAAAAAAGAGAAAAAAACTGCACAGCACTCACAGACTAAATGTGAACTGGTGCCAGCAGGGACGCTGGGTCAAATAACTAGAAAAAGTTCTCTGCAGCACTCAGTTACTACCAATGACGTACAAATGCTAACAAGCTATATGTATATGAGAAAAAAGTTTAAAAACTTACGTTTTTTCAAAAAACTCAAAAATCTTATCTTTTTATTTCTGAAGTTCTTGGTACATAAATTGGCCAATGTCTGCTTGCTCATCAACTGCGACAAAGTGACTTCAGGTCTGATGAGTCCTATCGCTGACATCCCTGTCCTCCTTGTCCACCCCCCACCTCTCAGTGGGCAGACTCCATCTTGACCCTAGATCACCTGTGGTCAATGAGGGTGCAATTGCAGCATGGAGCCAGCATCTCTAGGGTCAAGATGGAGTCTGCCCACTGAGAGGTGAGGGGTGGACAAGGAGGACAGGGATGTCAGCGATAGGACTCATCAGACCTGAAGTCACTTTGTCGCAGTTGATGAGCAAGCAGACATTGGCCAATGTATGTACCAAGAACTTCAGAAATAAAAAGATAAGATTTTTGAGTTTTTTGAAAAAACGTAAGTTTTTAAACTTTTTACTCATATACATATAGCTTGTTAGCATTTGTACGTCATTGGTAGTAACTGAGTGCTGCAGAGAACTTTTTCTAGTTAGATATATATATATATATATATATATATATATATATATATATATATATATATATAATATATATATATTTTATAAAAAAAACCTAGGCACACTCCGTAAGGTTTTGCTGCAGCAAAACCATACGTGTGTGAACATACCCTGAGTGGGACAAGTTATTCCATATCTAACAATGCCAACATGTCTACGCCAAATCATTTATGTGCACTGAAGATCCATCTTTGCCACTATCAAATCCTGATGCTCTTATTTCACCTTTAACCCTAGATTATTCATTCTCACCCTATTCCCAAGCAATTTCTCCAAGCATATCAACAGGTTGCTTCTACTGTACTGTGTCTTCTTGCTTATAAAATGCCTGGGTACATTATTCTGGAAATGTACAAACATGCTTTCTCTCCATCAGGTTTCACCAGCCGGGCTGTGGATGTTAATCTATGAAAACTTGACTGCTCAAATGTATGACTATTGTGATTTAAATCACTCAGTTTGGTTTCCATGAGATGATTACTATGACCAATCCCACCTTTCATCGCATCTTTAAAGACCGTATGTACAATATCGCCAAAGGTCAATTTTTTTCTTGCTTTTTTCCCCAATTTATTTTTTTTAGGTTAACTTGAAAAAGGTTTATCATATGTACACATTTGTTTATAAATCTAAGTCTCCTGCTCCATGTAAAATATTCGCCTGCCACTGTGTCCATGTGTTTTCAACGTTGCACCCGTCAGTGTGAAGCAGTTCCAGTGTTTCACGGAAAGCTGGAGGTGACAAATCAACATCTGAGATACTCGTTGTGGCTCTAACACAGATGTATTGCTAAAGTTAAAGGGGAACAAAGAGGAAACAAAAGGAGATTTTTGTGTACTCCCCGTAAAATCCTTTTCTCTTAGCATCTAATTGAGGGACACAGGAGCGTGGGTGTTATGCTGGTGTCCACTAGGAGGCAACACTAAGCAGAATCTGCAAAAGAGATACAGTGGCCCCTCCTCTGCAGTATACACCCCTGGAGCAGGCACTGCCTCACCAGTTTTGTGCTTAAAGCAGTAGTAGAAAGGAACAATGTTAACATTATAACAACGCCTGTAAGAAGGCAACAATATAAATAGCTCAAGAGCAACATGAGAAACCAAAAAAGACCCGAAATGGGCAAAAAGGTGGGTGCTGTGTCCCCCAATTAGAGGGTAAGAGAAAAGGAGGATCAATGGAGATTGATCTCAGGAGTTGCACCAGGCAAAAAAGGCCTAACAGGTGCGATAAATCCTAGCAGAGGCCGGTTTCCTTGCTTTGATCATGGTGCCCATCACGTCCTGTGAGAATCCTGCTCGAGTTAAAAGCCATGTCTCAAGGGCCATGCTGTCAAATTCAGAGTCCCTGAATTCTGGTGGTAAAACAGGCCCTGAGACAGAAGGTCTGGACGATCTGTAAGGCGCCAAGGAGCGTCTGCCATGAGCTGTACGAGGTCGGCATACCATGCGTGTCTGGGGCAATGAGGATGACTGGAACGCCTTCCAGTTTGATATTCCATACAACTCTGGGGATTAGTGGTAGAGGTGGGAATATGTAAGGAAGTTGGAATTGTGTCCAATCCTGAACTAGGGCGTCTGCTCCCAGCGACTGTGGATAGTGTGACCTGGCCATGAAGTTGGGAACCTTGGCATTGAGGTGTGATGCTATTAAGTCCACATCCGGGGTCCCCCAGCGATGGCAAATTTGTTGAAAGACTTAGGGATGCAGGGACCACTCTCCTGAGTCTAAGCCTTGGCGACTGAGGAAATCTGCTTCCCAACTGTCCACTCCCGGGATGTGTACAGCTGATAGAACTAATCCTGTCGATTCTGCCCAGTGGAGCATGTGTTGCACTTCCCGCATCGCCTGGACACTGTGGATTCTGCCCTGGTGATTGACGTATGCCACGACAGTGGCATTGTTCAACTGTATCCCGATGTGAAATTCCGCCAGGAAGCGATGGACAACTTTCAGTGCCAGGAAGATGGCTCGAATTTCCAGAAAGTTGATAGGCATGGTCGCTTTCAGTAGAGACATTTGCCCTGTGCTCTGTGGTGTCTGTACACCGCACCCCATCCTGTCAGGTGGTTAGAATTTTCCAATGACCTGGTAGAAAGGATTTCCCTTTCGTGAGGGAGAGACCGGTCTGAGCCACCAGTGGAGGGAGTGTTTGGTTGCTGTCGACAGCCGGAACTTCCTGTTCAGGGAAAAGGGAATCCCATCCCAGGACTTGAGTATGGTATGGCCAGTTGGAGAGGCCTGAAGTGGAGCTGGGCAAAGGGAAACTCTTCTATTGCTGTGACCATCCTGCCCCGAACCCTCTGACCGGTAAACCGGAAGGACCGAGGAGACGGGTGAAGGAGGGTGCAAACTCCTTGATTGAGAGCCTGTGCTTTCTTCCCGGGGAAGCGAGCATCAGACCTCTGGAAGTGTTGAATTGCATGCCCAGAAAGGTTAGGGACTGCAACAGGATTGGAGACAACTTTTGAAGGTTGACCAACCAGCCCAGGTGATGCAGTGTCCCCATCGTGATAAAGATGCCGTGTTCGCAATCTTTGAAGATGGGAGCCTTGATGAGCAGGTCATCCAAGTATGGAAGGACAACTACGCCTCTCGAATGTAGAATGGTCATGACAGCCGCCATGACTTTGGTGAACACTCTGTGAGCTGTGGCCAGTCCAAACGGGAGGGCCACAAACTGGTAGTGGGCCTGGCCGATTGCAAATCGGAGGAACATTTGATGAGCAGAGGAGATTGGTATATGCAGGTATGCATCCTGTATATCTATGGAGGAGAGAAATTCTCCCCTTTCCATGGATGATATTATGGATCAGAGAGACTCCACGCAAAAATGTTGTACGTGGACAAATTTGTTTAGTTGTTTTAGGTCCAGAATGGGTCTTACAGAGCCTCCTTTTTTGGGAACTACAAACAGATTGGAGTAGAACCCGTGGAAACGCTCGGCCTGAGGGGACCGGCACAATGACTCCTGTTTGTAGAAGAGAGTCGACCGCCTGAAAAAAGGCGCGGGCCTTGGATGGCGGTTTTGGGGGGGTGGGGGACAGATAGAAAGTATCGATTGGGTGGGCGGGACATGAACTCTATATTGTAGCCGGAAGACACCAGTTCTCTGACCCACCTGTCTTCTATAGTAGACCTGATGAAATTGTAAAAGTCGGCCGCCCACCTGTGGGGTGTGTTCCGGGGAAAAGAAGAACCTATGAGATTTCGATCCCTTTAGGTTTGGACTGGCGAGATTTTGACTACCAGTTTGTTTGATTTTTGGGTAGTGTGCGAGCGCTCCCTACATGGCGAGCGGCTGCCAGCCTGCGCTGGTGGTGAGGCCGACTAGCCAAACGAATTCCAAAAGGATAGGAATCGCGTTTGTTGGCGTCGATTGAAAGGACGTTTCGGTTTCTGCAGGGGAAGAGATGTGTTTTTGTCTTCTGTAGCGTCTGAGATTAATTTATCCAATTTTTCTCCAAATAGACGGCCACTGAGATATGGAAGGCCTGTGAGAGACTTTTTAGAAGCATCAGCTTTCCACTCGTGTAACCAGAGGGTCTGTTTGTGATAGCGTTTGACGCTGCCACTGCCGCACAATTTGAGGAGTCCACAGCCGCATGTAGTAAATAATCTGCCGTAACACATCTGTGTTGCTTGATCTGACAGTATGGGGTCAGCGTCTGAAGATCAGAAGGCACTAGCCCAGGTCATGATGGCCTTGGCTGCCCAGACTGAGGCGAGCGCTGGTACGAGGGAGGACCCTGAGACTTCAGAAACTTATCGAGCCATCTGTTCCCCCTGGCGGTCCGTTGAGTCTTTAATTGAGGAGCTATCTGGAAGGGAAAGAAGCGTCCAAGCAGAAAGCCGAGAAACTGGGGGGTCCACTTGAGGCGGATCCGCCTAGTCCTGGGTTACTGACGGAAGAAAGAGGCAATGTGCTTCCAGCGTTTTCCGGTTGCCAAACCTCTTCTCAGGGTGTGAACGATGCTTTTGAAGGATTTCCTGGAATTCGGGATGATCCGCAAAGTATTTATGCAGTTTCTTGGCCCTCTTAAAAAGGAGACTTTGTGCTCTGGAGTATTGGAAGGTGGGTCTGATACATCCAACACCTTATTAATGGAGCTCATCAAGTCCTCAACTAGAGCCACAGTATCTGGTGGGTCTGGGTCTAAGAACACGTCTAGATCCAGATCTGAAATCGGGATCGCAAAGGCCCTCAGAGTCCTGGGAGTCATATTGTCTTTTCCGGGTTGGGGATGCCCTGGAACTGCGAGAGGACACTGAGTATGGTGACTTTTGAGCCCACTTGCGTGCCTGAAATGGAGGTGGATGGACCTGGGTCAGTACCTCTGCCATGATCCGAGGGTTCACCCTGGGCATGTTGTAAAGGTTGGGCAGTGGTATGGGGAGAGGAGTGACACTGCAGAGCCTGAAGCAAATGTCGAGGACAACTTGTATATGGATTGCAACATAATTTGGGACATAATAATGGCCCATTCCGGCGCAGTATTAGGTGCACTGGTAGTTTCCAGGCCTATAGGGGGCTCTGGCACATTGTCCTGGGTGCAGTCCTAGCAGTGTGGGGACGTACATCCGCTGGGCAGAGGAGCCTTGCAGGCTGTGCAGGTGGCATAATATGAGCTAAAAGCCCTGGTGATTCTCTTGCTCCTTGAGCCACACATAGTGTGGAATTTCCTGTGCCTGCACACGGGAAAGCAGGGAGAGAAGAAGCCAAAGCAGTGACAAACGTCACTGCTGATCTTTTACCACCTTGGTAGTGTGCCACAACAATGGTCCAGCAGTCCTGTGCCCCCGGAAACAGTCAGCCTGATGTAGGAGGCGTGCGCGTTTCCTCTGTGCTCCATAATGGTCGCCGGGAGAGAGAGAGAGGCGGAAGAGAAGGGAGGGGGCGGAGCAGGAGGAAAAAAGGCGCGATTGCAGTTCTCGCGATGACTAAGAAGCGCCTTGCAGCTCCGGTCTGCCCCCTGCTACGACTCTGTCCGCGTCATCTGGGGGCAGGCTGAGGCGGAGAAAAGGCGGCGGCTTCACGCTGGGCCTGAAGCCGGGACCTCTAGTAAAAAGAATGGCCGGGATTGATGGCAGGCCGGCGTGGAGGTCCGGTCAGGTATCGGAACGGACCCCGCCGGACCCCTGGGGCGGTGTTCACAATAAAGCGCTCCCCCAATGCCTGCCCCCCCCATCAGGAGAACACAGTAGAACTAGTTCTTCTGGATCCAATGGCAGGCACCAATATCGGCCCCTTCAGGAAGCACGGTAAAACTGATGTTCCTGGTGTCCTTGCTGTAAGTCTGCCCACAAATATCGCCCCCCGGCCCCATCAGGAGAGCTCAGCATAAGCGGATGCTCCTGGTGTGCTGCAGCAGTGTGCAGTGCGGCTATGCTGCATATGCAGGCAGTACCTATGGTGCCTCAACCTAAATACCCCAGAGAGGTGAATAGGGAGGATTTATGCTGCCGTCCACTTCACTCCAGAAGGATCCAGTGGAGATGCTGTGTAGCCTCGACTTCTACCCAGGTCCCCATCAGTGGGGAAATGAGGAAGATCTGCTGGGATGCCGAGGAAGGAGGGCGGCATGTGGAGGGATGTCTTCACTTCGACCCAGCGCCCCCACAGTGGGGGGGGCCGAGGAAAAGAGCATGCCAGGGGTCTCGCCAGGGACACACTTTTCTTCTTCTGAAGACAAAATTAAAAAGTAAAAAATTAAAAGAAAAATAAAAAAATTTGGATGTGCCTCCTAACGACACTAAGCAAAAACTGGTGAGGCAGTGCCTGCTCCGGAGAAGCCACTGTATCTCTTTTTACAGATTCTGCTTAGTGTCGCCTCCAAGTGGATAGCAGCATAACACCCACGGTCCTGTGTCCCCAATGAGGCGAAGGAGACATTTTTTTCGTACTGCCCCTGCTACTTCCACATGATGAAGCAGAGCTGGCCACTGCAATTCTAGGAGGCTTAGATTGCTTATGAATCAATATCATATCTGCTCCTCAGCTCTCACCCCTCCCTCAGGGGACAATAGGTCACAGAGTAGATTCACCTTCATGCTGCAGCCGAGAGCAGGGAGGTGTGGTGGGGCCGTGCTCCATGATCATCCTACATTCCAGCCCCCTCATACTTCTAGCTTGTGTAATGAACGCAGGGTGT